>PVJL010002473.1:0-97500 GCA_004026885.1 Lyroderma lyra | reverse complement strand
AGTGTTCATTATTTAAAACATAAAAAGGTTCTTCAACTTTAAACATTAAGCAGAAATTATGAAAATTAAGTTTAAACGTTTGCGAAATTAAATATCTAAATAAGTAACATTGCAAAACTACTGATTTCTTTTCTAAATTCCAAAAATTGAGGTATAGCAAAGGAGATGTCATCAGTCAAAAAAAGTGTGCCATAAAATAGCTGACTGTTGGAAAAATCTCTCACAGAGATATAAAAATAGTGCATAACAAATGTCAAATGGATCAAGGTTGGCAGGGGTAAGGTTAGAAAAGAATACTCCAAAAATCTGGAGGATCATGGTTAAGTAACAAATAGGGAACATCGACAAATAAATTAGTAAAAAGCTCTTCTGAAAACAGCATCAACTTTAAACATTAAAAACTTGAACCACAACCACAATAAAACAGCAGAGTTAGACATGAACCACACATTTTTACAGTACAAAAAGCACACCATAGACAACCAATGCTACAGTCAACACTTTGCTCACATGAAGGATTGTCCCAAGGGGTTGCTCCAAGACAACCCCTTGTAATTTTCTCTCTTTAGAGTCAAGAATCTTAGTTCTGCATTTTAAAAAACATTTACCATTATTGGGTGCTTTGCTTAGATTGCAGAGTAACTGTTACATTAAAATATAGGGGCTAGTTGCATTAAAAATGCTCTAAAGAGAAAAAATATCACTAATGATATCCTAATAGTGTTCAGTACCAAGAGGAAAACTCATTAACTAGTGCATGTTTCCATGCACTTTCCCAAAAACTGCAAGCAAAGTCATCACCAAAGTTCCTTCATTAAAATTAAAAAGAAAAAGCAATTCTTAACCATTAAGAAGGACAATGTTCCATGCAACGGTGACCCCAGTTTAGACAGAAGACCCCAATACACACAGGTCAAACATGTAAGCAAGTTCAAGCCAGATTTCACCACTGTCTCTAAGGTCAAATTGAATTTTATGCAACTAGCCATCTGCATATTTCCCCATCTCCATTTTGACTTTACTTGGGTTCACTAAAGTTTTGCATTCTTCTCTAAAGTCCATTTGCTTAAATATGGGCTTCCTGCGGGTCTTACATTTGGTGACTGGTTCGCAGTGTGCTGGCCATCTTTGGTTTACAAAGGATGTCTTAACCATGAACTATCCAAGGGGCTAAAATCAACTTTCTTTCAAAGTCTAGCATTTCTCTGGTACTCAACCTTTTATCTACACTATATCACTGCACAGGAGCTAGAACCGCACGTCACAGAACTGCACAGGGATTACAAATATTACATCCAGTCTGCATAAAATCGAGTCCCACTACCGACCAGATCACAAAGTGGCTGCACTCTCTAATCTAAAGCTAATTTGCATATTGTACACATGTAGGACAATTTTTTAAACTTGAAGTCACAATAATGCATGCAAGTTTGCTTTTTTAAACAAATTTTATAATTTGTTCATGCTACCTAGATTCGAGAGCGTTTTTGAACATTTGCAATACCTCACCTCGTTAGTTAATAATTCTAGTGCATGCACGTGGTGTATACAGGTAAGTAAACATGCATTTTTTCACATTCTAAAACTATGGCAGTTTAGGCCATATTGTGCTGCCTGCATTTCATCTGCAATGCAGTGTGTCTCTAACGTTTTCAATCCCGTATTAATAGGTGACATTTACACATAACACCTATATAGCAGCAAAGCTAATACAGCTTGTGATTAAAAATGTTTAAAAATAGCTAATAAATCAGATTATCTTGAGGTATTATTTCTTGCAAGTCAAAATGGAGAGCAAAAAAATCAACCCTAATTTTAGTTTATGTATACACTGAAAATAGCAACAATAAAAATAAGCATTTGTAGCAGACATATTCCATCTTCACTATTATTTTGCTACCTTTGGTAAAGTTCTGGGGCAGATCTTGACATTAAAAACCCACGTTTAGAAATAAGTGCACGCTTCACCCACTATATAGCAGCAGACTGTTTGCCCCTACGCAAAACATTCTCATATCTAATTTTAACTTTACATATAAAAATAACTTGGAGAAAATACAAAAAAACATTTTATTTTAACATGAAAATATCACAAAAATTAGTAAGCCTGAGATGTAGGGTTTTGGTGAAAAACAAGAGGCTTGTAGTGTTTTGGCTGCTGATAAAGATGCATGTATTGACAGCTGGGTGGAAGCAGAAGAATGCACTTATCTCTTCTGCGTGTCCGTGTCTGCAGACACTAAACCACATGCACCCTTTCCTTCCGTGTCGCAGAGGCCGGGCCGCTCCGCCTAGTTCCAGCGGAAGTGGATCTGACGTGGGCGATCAGCACCTTCCTTCACCAATGGCTTATGGAACTCACGTCCTGCACGAGAGTGGATGTTCGCCCAACAAAACTCACAGTAATACTGCAGGCAAGTGACATTGGCACAAAAGAAGGGGGCAAATTTTCCACCGCAGCGCGCGCCCTGACACTCATCACACATCTGGTCGTCCAGCACATACGGCTTTACCTCCACCTAGACAGAGGGAGACAGGGGTCTCGGGTCAGCAGCGATTGAAAGCCCTCACCGTGCCCCCCGGAGAAGGACCGGCACCGCACGCGGAGCACGCGGCGAGCCTCCCAGGGCGCCGGCGTTACCACCCACGAGGGCGCAGGCTGAAGCAGTGACGTCGTTTTGTCCTCACACGGGTCACCCTTTCATGTTTCACCTTCATAACTGACTATGTGATCAAGCGAGCGCTCAGTTTGGTAATTTTATTGTGTTTTCGGTATTGTAACCTTCAGGGGGCTATAAACTGAATGGTATTCACTATATTTTCCAAAGACAGAACATATTTTTAAAAACTATAAAAATCTAATTGATTTGCAAAACATTGCACCCTCACCTTTCTGGAAGTAGCATCTTAAAAACACCTGGTGTTAGTAGTTCCAGGGGCAGAAATGACTATCAGTGAAAAAAGTAAAGGGTTATCACGTAGTCATGGAAGACAAGAGGGTTTTCGGTCTTTCTTCCTCACTTGAACACCGCTGGGGACGGCAGGACCCTCACAGCAGGTCCTCTTTCCCGTGGTAAGAGCAGTGCCCGCTTGTACAGAACTGCTGCAGAACCCCCATGCAGGCAACGCTCGTGAGGGCACGTCCATCCTCCTGTGAATTTATGAAATAGGAAGTCGACACCCCACTGCGGAGGCCTGACATGGTAGAAGACTCAAGTACGGTCTGAACCCTAACCCTCTTAAACCTCAGTTTCCCCATCTGTTGAATGAAGATAAAAGAAATGCCTCACAGACTGAGAATGAGAATCCACAAATAAAAGCATCTAAGACAGTGCTCAGCACACAGTACAGTCTCCGTAAATCAGCATCAGCTACGACTGACTGAGAGCCCTGCTCTCTGGCTGGTAGTAACTACGAACAGAAGGTTACTATGACGCCTTCGTCTGAGTAAACAGTGTTGGGCAGCCTAAGGTCTCAGCCTTCTCTGAGGACAGCAGGGAAAATGGAGTGGTCAAGGACCCAACGACTTTTACTCTGAATGTACTGTATTAAAATACTTTTGCAGGTGAGCAGTAATTGAATACATGAAGGTATTTTCTCCAGCATTATTTGTAACACCAGTGACGACAAAGTAGAAACAACCTAAAAGTTGATGAAAAGGATTGTAAAACATACCTTTCATAGGAATTACATTGTTGTTTATATTTGTATTTCATTAATTAGGGTTAGGAGAAACATATTTTATGCATATTGGGGATGTTGCTTTTCTGAATTGTCTGTATCTCAGGCATATTTTCCTGGAGTTTTTTTTTTTTTTTTTAAATTCACTTATAAGCTCTCTTTGTCAGTTAAGATTTTTAAACCATTTTTCCATTGGTCTTTTAGTTTTAAAACAACCTCTGACACAAATTCTTTATCTTTCATCTTTTTCCTTTATGGATTCCATCTTGAGTGCCAGGCTGCTATTTCTGATTCATCTTCCTTATAACTATAATGAAGGAAGAACTTTACTATGATCAAAGACTGTATTAAGACAGCGTGAGAATGACTGGATTTCATATATCATCAGATGGAAAATTCTGTGAGCACAGGGCAAGTGTCCATTCGCTCAGCACTCAGTACCCCGCAGAGTATCTAAGACAAAGCAGAAACTCTGTAAATATTTGACTAACTGTGGCACATTTAGAAATGCTTTCTGGTTTTCTTTCATGCCATGGACTTTAAGCAAATTGAAGACAGTTTATGTGCTGTTTACTTTGTTTCCATAATATCTCAAAATGTTAAGTGCTGGCACTCAGGAGTTACTTAATGAAAACACTATTGAATAAAATTTTACCAATGCAATGATTTTAATTTTTAAATTCTAGATATTATTTTATAATGCTAATCCACTTAGCTGAAAATCATAGACTTCAAAGATAAAAAATGACTTCAAACTGACTTGTGATTATAGAGTATAATTTAAATCTATTTCTGATTAATAATAGTCTCTAATTAACTCCTGTATGTGTGAAACAAAGTTTCATCAATTCCTCACCTGTTGTATTTTCCACACTACCTTAGCAGCAAATATCTTAGAAAATAAACTTTTCTCTCAGGTATTTCAGGGCCCTTTACGAAGGCACAGGTGTTTCTCAAGTTGCTTGCTCTGCACCTGACGTGCTCTGTAAGCACAGCCTGTACCAAATAATCGGGTCCTTCACTATCATTTTGGAAACAAAGAGGTATGAGGCTTGATACTGCAACAATCTTTCCCCTCCACCTCTGCAGTTATACACAGTGTAAATAATTGCTTTCCTGACGGTATCACCTCTCTGCAAAAGTAGGGGTTAGACTGGCTCAGCGGTCCAAAGCGGCACATATTAGGGAGTATCCAGCGGAGCCCTGTCTGCACCCCAGACCAATTTCAGCAGAATCTCTGGGTGGGATCCCATTGTCAAGATTTTTCTAAAGTTCCCAGGTGACTTAAATGTGCAGCCAAGGTTGAAAACCACTGGATTAGAGACACTCTGAGGTTCAAACCAGTTCAAAAATTTTCACAAGCATGTCTAAATAAAAGCAGGGGCTCTTCTCTTGCTTTTGTTTTTGGCAGTATTTTATACAGCATTACAAACAAAAAAGCCACTCTGCATGTATAAACTGAACCTATGCTGTGCTGTTTTCCTAAATGGGGTAGTTTGATGGTGACATGGATGACACTTCTCGGGTGCATTGCCTAGCCAATTAGCATTAGTTAACCAGCTCCTCTGACCCCAAAATAGCTTTTATTGTGCAAACAGCCTCAGAGAGGAAGCTTCCAGACACTGTTACAGTGGGAAAATAGCTCACTCAAGTTATATCTACTAATTCGGATACAGAAAAGTTAATATGTTATTTTGTTAGTATATGTCATCTGCACTGTAAATGTAAACAAATGATTATTTTAGAGTATTGCTTAGGTTTACAAAGAAATGATTCACAGACTTTAGTATGAAACAGATTTGTAAACGAACAACTGAATTTTGTTCAATCCCTTCCCCTATTTTAAATCACAATCAGTGATTATCATTCAAGAATTATTCAATGGGGTAGATTTCAGTTAGCATTCATAGGACTTCCTAAAAGTTCTTATTGTAATGGCCTAAGCAACACTACTAAAGAGTGTTTTAAAGTTTAGGACAATTATTTTGTATATTTAGTTTATTTATTTTAGAGTTTATAACAAATAAAAAGTAAGTAACACTTAAATTGCACGTAGTACCAAACTCTGTTCTAAGTGAACTGATTTCACATGTGAACTTATTTCATCCTCACAGTAACTGTGAGGGAGATACTGTTACTGGTTTTCACTTTGGAAGTGAGGGGAAAGAGGCACAAAGCGCTTCATGTGCCCAGGACTACAGAGCGGAGTGGACTACAGACCCCAGGCTGTCTGGCTCCAGAGTACAAGCTCTTAAAACAGCTCTGCCTCCATGACTGGAAGGATATTAAGGCCTTCCTAGCTGATAAAAATTTTTGACATGCCTTAAAATGACATTTACATTTTCTATATTACATCTGAAGTTTAAAGTACATTCAAGAATTTCACATTTCAGAGGCATTCTGATGTATCATTAAGAGCGAAAGGAATCTGACAAGTCGTCAGTGTCTGGATTCCATCACTGACGCCACAGGGCAGTGAGCGCTGTGCCTGCCCCTCCGTGCAGGACGCGGATGACCTCGGACACGCACGCCACTTACGCGTTTATCGATGTCCCCGTGCTGAAGCTGAACAAACCGCGCACTGATGGCAGCAATGTAGCTCTGCTGATTGGAGAAAGCAACGCGACCAGCACCTTTGGGGTATTTAAGCTCAGGATCTGTATCAATTCCTGCGTAACAAACTCCACCGTACAGCCGGTCCATGATCATAGCCAGTTCCACTTCAAAAGGACAAGAAGTTCACGTCAAATTTGCGAGAACGCAGTAAATCCACATATAACTAGTTTTTTAAAAAAGTGAAAGTCAGTAATAGGTGAAATGGTTTCGTGCTCTTTCCTAAATGCAGCCCTTTCACCTGTGGGCCAGACCCCAGTCGCTCTCACCAGAGCGCACCATGCGGTACTCCCACCGGCCTGCGCTTCAGTGTTTCTCTCTACACTGGCCTCTCCAGGTGCCCTGTACTTGCCCACCTTAAAAACTCTCCGAACTCTCTCTCTCTCCTGCTCGGTGACTGCTTCATCGCTCTGCTCCCCTTTATAGCCAAATTCCTAAAACTAACCTTCTATACTCCTCAGTCTCTTTCTTCTCATTCTTTGTTCGGCCCTTCATCACCAGACTCTCACTGCAAAGTTCCACTTTAATTGCTCATGTCAAGGTGACCTTGCCCATGATAAGCACCATGGTCAATCCACCTGTATGCAGCACTGAACACAGTTAATCTCTTCCTTCGCCTTGAAATAATATTCCCTCTATCTGGCTTCCAGGATACATTATTCTGCTCACTCTCCTCCTACCTCACTGTAATCACTGTAATTTCTTCCTGGTCCTCCTCAACTCCTTGACTTTTTACTGTCAGAGTAGCCTAGGTTCCAGTCCTTGGACTTCTCTCTACCCCCAGGGCTTTGGTGACATCATCCCATGCTATGCATGGCTTCACACGCCACCTGTTTTCAGCTCCTACATTACTCCAGCCTGGGCCTCTCCCCTGGACTCCAGACTCCTCTATGCAGCCGTCTATTGGACAACTCATACTGGTATCTCACAGACAGCGCTACACTCAGTGTGTTCGGAAGAGCACTGCAGACCACCCACCATCCCATCAAACCTGCCCCAGAGAGTTTCTGCTGGTTCAGGTAGTAAGCAATGGAAAAGATGGGGTTGCCAGTCAGGACCCTTGGCTTCGCACTATTTTCTCTTTCCCCATTGCACCTGATATTTTCAAGACCTATCTAGAATCCAATCACTTCACCTCCATCACTAACATCTTGTTCCCAGCTATCACCTTGCATCTGGATCACGGCAAAAGCCTTATCTCTTTGCTACTTATCTCTCTTCCCTCCCACTCCCAGTTTATTTGCAAAAGAGCAAGTGGTTCTCTTAAAATACACACAGGTTTCCCCTAGGAGAGGGGAAAGGAGAGGGTTCCTATGAAACCTGCTATAAAGGTTAGCAAAATTTAAAAGCAAAAATCCCCTTCGAATTTCTTTTAGCCAGAACAGGTAGTAATGTACGTGTTTGGAAAAGACAAGTAGCGAAGCAAACTTTTCCAAGGTGGAGACGTACGATCAGATACTAGTGGCTTCACTGGAATTTCTACTTGCGAGTTCTTAACAGTGTCATGGACTTGCTTTCGAAACCAAGACCCGTGTCTTCCCTCCGACCTGCTCCTTCTCCATTGCTCCCTATTTCAGCGAAAGGTATCACTACCTAGCTAGCAGCTTAAGAGTAAAAGCCGAGCGTCCACCCTTGCGTTTCCCTTGTGACACCTGCTCAGGTGGCTCCTTCTCCGACAGCACCACTAATCCAAGCCACCAGTACAAGTCTCCTGGACTGCAGTGACAGGCAACTAAAAGGGTCTACCAGCATCTACTCTCCACCCAGCTCTCCCCTTCATGAGTCATTAGCTAAACCCGTCTTTCAAAAAAGCAAATGTGATCATGTCTCTCCTTGAATTAAAAGCTCTTCATTTTCCCCCTTGCTCTGACGAAAACCACCAAATTAGCCTCTTAGACTTCTCTGACCTGATTCCTGTTTATAGTCCCAAGGCCTTCTTGTGTTTCTCCCTTCACTCTTTCTACTGCTAGTCAGCATCTCTGGGTTTCTTTCAGTCCGTCTACTGCATTCTACTTCCTTCTAATGCATATGCTGTTCCCTTTATCTGAAAATTCCTACAACCCTCCCTATCACCCCCAACCTATTCCTTCTGTTCAATCTTTGTATGTCAGATCAAGTACAAGCATCTTTAAAATATCAGACTATCACATTCCCTTGTCACATGCTCTTCTATTCCCTAGAGTCCTTCTTTGTAGCAGTTACGTTCTGGAAGTATTTACACATGTCAATTGCTTTTAAACCTTTACCTCCCATACTGAAGAGGATGTTCTCAGTGACAGAAGGTACTAATATACCTCACAGGATACATGGCATCATAAAACTTGCTTGCCAAGTGGGCATTTACATCTATAATTATGTTTCTTCTCTATGATATCTTCCAGTAAATTAATGGTTCCTGGTTACTGATGAACAGGAGTTTATCACTCACTTATCTAAAGCATTATTAAAAAAAAATTCCATATTTCTCCTTTAAAATCAATTCACATAAAATAAACAGACAAAAAATTCATAGCTTAGACAGCTACACTTAAGAAGTCAGAAGTATTTGAGTAGATTCTTCTTAGAGAGTCTTTTCGGAGATAGCTCTTAACATGGACAGATGAGTGCCCAATTCTCCGGCTACTTGATGGTTTCAAGAATGGTTCTCAGAACCTTAGAATTAACTAGCAGGGCATGGGGCACCTGCCCCTTGCATGTCCAATAGTGCCATGTACAAAACAGCTACCAAATGTTTACTGAATTCACTCACTTTAAACAATTTAAAAAACAGATAATTCGTTAACATTCTACTCACCAGCCCTTAGTGGCCTAGGAACACCTCCAACGAAAATTGTTTTTCGGGGATCGAGAGGCTGAGAACCGTCCATCACAAAATCACTATCGCTTAAATTCCAAGGGCGGATCTGAACCTGTGAAGAGAAAGACGTTACCTCACCGAGTCTCAGTCCCCTGGGAGCGCATGCTGTCTTGTGCCAGTTAAGGGTGGTCCTTTCACTGTTTAAAATTTTGGGTAGTTGCAGTTGGAAATAAATTATTTTTTATCTAGAAACTATAAATTATCCAAAATTATAAAAACTGAACTCTTAACATGGTCGCTTAATGTTTTTCTACTAACGATCATTTCAAAACAGTTCCTGGAAAGCCTGCACTTGTGGCTCACGGCTCACACAGTGTTTACTTACAGGCTTGTCCTTGATGGTGGGGCTGGAAACACACAGGTAGAGTTTTCCATCTTCTTCAATACACGCATCAATTAGTGCCTGAACTGAGCTCTCTTCTTGAAAAAGAAGGAATGCATAGCCTGTAAGGACCATAAAAAATTAGGCAATACATCACAGTAGGAGATTTCACCCCAAATTTATTACTGCTTAGAAAATATAAGCTTTTAAAAAAGAAAAAGAAAACTATCAAATAGGACTAGAATTATACTTTCTACGGGAGAACACAGTATCTTACGGAATACACACAAAAACATACTCAGTAAATTGGTTAACTACTTCACATACAGCACTTACTATTCAGTACTGTGCTACAAGCTTTACATTTATTATTTTATTTGAGCCTCACAACAAGTCTATGAAACATTACCCCCATTTTAGAGAGAAAAAACCTGAGGTATCAAGTGGTTAATTACTTGTTGACGTCAGTCACATTAGCAAGTAACTGGCTGAGTAATTTTAAACCCAGGTCAGCCCCCAAAGCGCCCATGCCCTTGTAGTAGGAGAGTGCCTTCCTAAGGAATGTGGGAGGCTTCACCAGCTGAGCATATTAGCATAGTTCCCATAAATGCCCTCGGGGTAAGAAGATCTAGGGCACACGTGGAGAGGCCCAGGAATTTACATAAATAGAGGGGAAAATTCCACAGTCAGCCTGACAACTTTCAAATGATACAAGAAAACTAACTCAGGGAGGCTGGGAAATGGGTTCCTCCAGGATACACTAGAACTTTTAAATCAGGTCTCAACTTGGATGAACAGTTTTCTCAGTCTGGAGACGATTTAGACTTGTAGATTCAATTTTTTTACCATTGGGAAATATGCCCTTCCTCATCTCCTTGTGAAAACCAACTGTCCATCTTTAATCAATCATGCATCCGACAGGCAAAAAAGACTTCATTATTAAAAGAAGGCATCAAAACTTACATTCCAGGTTTACTATTATGTGATTATTCCCAGCAGCCGATAACTAGAAATGACCTAAAACATCCCTTTCCTTGATGAAATTTCTGTGAAAATAAGCACAGAGCCCTGTGATCTAGTCCTAACATGAAGCAGCCATCAAGCAGTCCACGCACATCTGCTCCATTAAACAATGGGAAGTGAGTCATGTTTTACACATTAGTAAAAAAACACAGCTTATTGCCAACAATGGCTTTTTATTGCCACAAAGTTCTAATGTGACACAAAGGTACTTCATTTTGATAAAATTGCATTACCTTATTATACATAGATAAGACATCAGCCAACCTACACAAATCAAAACTCCCAAATGTATAATTATGAAAGATTAAGAAACACATCTTAGAACCTTTTTAATTGCTAGAAACAATTTAAATATTCTTGAAAAAAATGAATACTCGTTTTCTTTAAGAGATGGGTTTAATTTTGATACAAGCCAAACATTTGAGAACTATAATTATTTTGTAATAATTGAGAGGATATAAGACTAATTTACTAAAATAGTACTTTAAATTCAATATTATAAAGGTTGCTTAAGCTCTGTGATATTAGTTTTTGAGATAATTATTTTAATATTACTTAATTTTAAAATAATACTTTAAATTCAGTATTTTTAATATTGCTTAATTATTTTTGTGATTACTAGGAAATAAATGTATCACAAAAATTAATTAAGCAACATGGCAGGTGAATTATGATCTAGCTGAGGCAAGCTGTAAAATATGAAAATACTCTTACCAAAAACAATCCATTCTAAGAGATCTTAGGACAGGATTAGAGCAAGCTAACACTCACGCAGGGTGAGCTTCATTCACTGCGAAGGAAGCACGCATACATTCGCGGTCAGTGCCCAGGGGCCCTGCCACTGCCTGAATTACAAGGTGGCTTCAGTGGCTGAATGCTTCTATACCAGTGTTTTCCAAACCATGAAAAATGATGAATTGAAGCAATGACAAAAATACTTGAAAGAACAAGGTTTGGGAACACTGGTTTTTGGCAAGGGCTCAATTAACTATAATTGTAGCCAAAAATCCCTATGATTTCCCATGCGAATAGTTTTGTTTGTTTTTTTAAATGTTCTGTTTGCGAAGATAAACTAACAACCACCAAAAAAAAAAAAGAAAAAGAAAAAGAAAAATGACGATGACAGTGGCAATAACCGTCACAAAGATAGCAGCAAGTCTTGTTTCGTTAAATTTGTGCCAACCCATCTTCCCAGCCTTATAGTCCACCGCCCCTTTAAATGAGCAAGACGCTCATGTCAAAAATGCCTCTTGCCTCCACACGAATCAATTCTAATTCCTTTTAAACATCGTATTTCAATTCCTGCATGGAAGTCTGTTCCACAACTTTTCATCTATCTAAATTGCACAGTACCTTTGAGATTTAGTTCAGAACTTCTCAGTGAAGCTTTCCCCACCTACTTCAAGTCAAAGTAATTTCTCTACCCTCTAGTCTTTATAGTTGCTAATATCATGTGTTAGGC
This sequence comes from Lyroderma lyra, assembly GCA_004026885.1. Taxonomy (NCBI): domain Eukaryota; kingdom Metazoa; phylum Chordata; class Mammalia; order Chiroptera; family Megadermatidae; genus Lyroderma; species Lyroderma lyra. The sequence continues at coordinate 85,542 of PVJL010002473.1, read as the reverse complement.
AACTATTACTTCGTGATTATTGAGAATACAAAGATGAGTAGACAGTCTTACAGGCTGTACTGGAAGACAGTATTGGAATAATATGACATTAATAAAATAGTGTATTTTTAAAGTTGTAAAAACGTAATACTGCAATTGTGACGAGTGCTATGAAGACGAACATTGCTAGGATAGCCTACATTAGGTAGGTCCTGAAGTTTCCTGTGAGCAATTGGTACTTAAGCTGAGATAAGCAGGGGACATATGAGGGCTGTCCGGAAAGTACCCAGCCAAGTAATATGAAAAACAGACGCACTTGCGGCTAGGTTTTTTCTGCACAGCCCTCATACAGATGCAGAGAGATGGCTCAGAGAACATCATCATAAAAGTCCTGAAGCAGGAGAGAGAATGGTCAGTGTGTGGAACCAGAAGGGAGCAAGAAGCAACAGTGGGAGAATAATCTAGGGAGACGGGGAGGCCAGAAGGGCAAATGCACTGCTGACGTAACAATAACAGAAACCACTGCAGGGTTTAAGCAGAGGGGTAAGGGGTAGCACCATCAGATGAGTGAGGTCATCCTGGCTGTACTATGGGAGAAAAACAGCCACAGATGTGGACAGAACAGACACATGCCTATAGCAGTCCAGGAAGAGGCAGCAGTAACTTATTCTAGAGCATCAGAAACTAGCAGCCATTTTTATTGCCATTCAATGAAATAAACTTTATAAAAGGACAAGATAGTAAACTGGACAACTGGTTAAAACTAAACTAACAAGTACACATCTGTATCTATGTGGAGCTAATTTTCTTCCTAACTCAAGGAGTTGGGACTTCCAAGTCCAGAAAACTCCAAAAGCATGTGAAAATTTACTGTATATGAGGAGGGGTCTTCGGCTTTGATGAGATTCTCATAGAGGTTTGGGATCCAAAATCCCTGCTCACAAGATATTCTCAATTCTATTAGTATAAGATCTAAAGTTATAAAAAAAAAAGTCACTCCATTATTACATTTCTCTAAAAATTATGTGAACTAAATGGGTTTATAATTCTCAATGACAAAAAGTGGAGACAGCTTATACTTGTGTAATTCATCACCAGAAACCTTAGCTAGTTTTAGTGTGGCAGTCGCTCTAACGTGTTTCCTTTCCCAGAGCCAAAATGAAACCATTTAACAGATCTATTGGAGTCTTTTTGCAGGCTTGAAAATTCACACAGCCATAAGAACAACACTGTTTTTTCTTTCTTTTCTAAAATTATATTTTAATCATACTCAAAATCTTAGTCTTTCAACTTCCCCCTTATCACTTTAGAGAATCTGCCAATAGGAATTTGACTGGGACAATATTCAATTCTCTCTGCTTGTCTCTGCAGCTCACTATGGTGGCCATGGGACCTTCCTCTCCCCATTGATGCTGGGCTCGCTGTGCTCCAATGAGTGTTAGCATGATTTGTGATTCTCGTACTGTGATGACCAGCCCCCAGCGGTATCCTAGAAATAAGTGACAACACAGCTAGGTATCTTCTTCACATCCTGTCTCTACATAATTGGGGGTTTGCTGACCAGTCACTTTCTCCTTTTACCGAAAGCTCACCAACAGAGTCCATACTGCTCTGCTGTGATCTGCCATTATTTGGAACACTTAAGTAAGTCTCACAATATTCAAACTACGCACAGGTTTGTATTTAGTCTCACTTCATACAGATCATAATCTCACTGAGAAAAAAGTTTTTTATATGTCTGTGCCCAAGCTACTTAGAATGATGCTTGAGACAGAAAAAAAAACTGAAACATATGAGTCTCTGAAATCATCATCAAATCATTAATAGCGAAAGCACAGCAAGCAAGTCTCTTGTAATTCCTGACTGGCTTAAAAGTGAAACAGGAATAGTCCTCAGGCCCATTCTGCCTCACTCCACATGTTTCCAGCCTCTACTTACTCTATTAGTTTCTATACAAAGATGTACTCATATTCAATTTTAAAAGAAAACACAAAGTAATTGATAATGTTTCTTTTGCTGTCATATAAGTGATTCTCTAGCAAATATTAACAATAAAAACCCTTACCTTTTGGTGGAAAATAAGACTTGCTTTCTGCTTTATGAGGCCAATCTACTACCAAAGGCCCAAATCTTCTGAAGCTAGCAGTTATTTCATCTTAAGAAAGTACAATAATAATTGGAGTTAGTTTTAATGATTCATTCTTTAAAAAGTCCCATATTTCATGTTACACTGAAGATTTAATATTTAAAAGCATCAAACAGTCTAAAATAAACTAGAATACAAACATATAAATATATTTAACATCCTTATGAAAATAATACACAAAACATAGGGGGATTCCCTGGTGGTGTAAGGGCTAGGCTTCAGTGCTCTAAACACTGTGGTCTGGGTTCAATTCCCAGCCAGGGAACCGCCCCCCCCTCCCCCGCCCAACCGCCACCCCCGCCAAAATACACAAAACTTAATAGCTACTTTAGTAAAAATAAATGCATTTTTAAGTAGCACACTGGCCAGAGTAATCAATTCATTGTGACTGTTGAAATTTTATTTAACACTGTATGCATGCTAATGAATTTACAGTACAGCAAACCTTATACATCAATGATTTAAAAAACACGCCAGCACTGTATTAAATTAGAGATCCATTATTGCTGGTTAAGTAAGATCTTGTAGAAAAAAAAGGGTATGCTGACACAAGAGGTAAAAATCTCTAAGACTCACTGAAACACATAGGTCAAATCCCATGATGTGTTTTAGGTTATTTCATCATGTAGAAACCTTATTATGCTGATTAATACATAGTATAACTTTGTGGATATTTAAATCATAACTTAAAAATCTCCCCAAATGTAGCAATATCTTTTCCATTAGTTGTAAAAGAAAGTAGCAGGTTTCCCACGACCTCACAAATATTAGGTAGTTTTAGTATTTTTAACTTTATCTTGAATTATTTTTTCTTGTTTTTATTATATATAATTTTTACATATATTTATTAGCCTTTGCATCACCTAAATTTCCTGTTTATGTTCTGTTTCCATTACTCTTTTGGGTTTTATAGCCTCTTTCTTACCATTTTGTAAGAGCAGTTATCCTTGAAGAAGTTAAACTTTTAACTGTCATGCACTGCAGGCAGAGTTTCATGGTTGGTTACTTTTATTTTATTATATGTGACAAAATAAACAGAGATGAGTATCCTTCTAACTGAAAATCTCTAGAGATAAAACATTCCATACTCCCACTCACATCATATCTCACATATACATTTACATGTGTATATATATATATTTAAGTGCAGATCATCACCTTACCTTCATCAATATCTGGAGGAAGGCCACCAACAAAAACTTTTCGAGAGAAGCGTTCAATTCGCTCTCCATTCTGATGAGCTGAGTAACACGCGGGTGAATTTAAAACACCGACTTGATCGCTATGACCGTCATCCAGCAAGCCGTCATCTATTGGAAAGAGGGAAGAACGACCTAAAATACAAGAAAAAATATAACTTGAATCTCGGGCCTTAGAAAATGATCATTTAAAGTCAAGCCTAAAAATAGCAATGACAAATTCCAAGGCTTAAAAAATGAAGGTGACACAGACATAAAATATTAAGGGAAATTCAGATACTTCAAGGTTTTCATTACTTGGATTCAAGAGAAAAGCAGTCTGGGGAATGACTTAGAAATAAACACAGTCATGTGACACAATTATACTGCAACCAAATGCTTCAGTGTTTTATGGAAAGCAGCAAGAGTCTGCTGTATGGAGATGGTTAGACTGGATGTGTAACAGGAGACACTTTTTAGAAAATTGGTGGCAGAAAGGAAATGACACAGACTAAATAGATAAGAGGATATGATTTAAAAAAAAAAGCCACTTGCAGACTACAGTAAGGAAAAGGAAACAGGCAATACTTGTATATAAGGTCTTGAATTAATTATTACACATGTGCCAAATACATGACAGGGTAGACAGGGCTTCTGCACACGTTCAAAACAGAAAAGCCATTCCCTCTAGGATGTCAGTCCTCACCTGCGCTCACCCTTCAGGAGTGCATCCTTGTGCATACCCTGTTCAATCCTCTGCAGCAATCTGATGCTGGAATATGTGGGGGTCCAAAAATAAGGTGACCCAATGAAGTATAGTCCCCTGTCCTCAAGGAATGTACATTTAGAAAAGATCTATACTTGTAACTATGGCACATACCCCTAAGAAAGCTTCAGAGTGCTTCAGGGGAAGTACGTTGGAGGAAGGGACTAAGTAGTCTGGCTAATAAGTGTGTGATTGCTTAAATACCCAAGTGAATTGGAACAGGATCTGTCCTATAATGGGAAAGGTAGCGGTGCTCACTGAGGGCATCAGAAAGGGTAGGGTATCTGTAAGAGATATTTGGAAGGACATGGTTTTCAGTAAATTTTTCAAGTGGAAATAGAAAACATAACAGAAAGTAGAAAAAAATAAATTTAAGAAACAGAGTAATCAAGGCTGGCTAAACCATGTTGGAAAAGGGACAATGAAAGCTAGGAAAGCTGTTTGAGGCTAATCAGAGGACTCAGCATTGAATGTCAAACTAAAGGAGACATTTTACTTAGTAGGTGATGAAAATTAAAAACTGGATACAGGGGTTCAAGCAAGATAATAACTTTTCTTATGCTTCAGGAAGACTTATCTTAGCAAATATGGTCAAAGTAGGTGGAAATGAGATTAGAAGTTCTTCAGTGGTAGAGGTAAACAAAAGTAAATGGAAAACAAAACAGAAAAAAAGAATGGAGAGACGGAATCAAAAGAAGGTTTTACAGCACGAGTGGTGAGAATCATTAACTAAATATATGGACAATAAAGATCAGAAACTAGTGTGAAAAAGGGAAATACATTTTAGTTTCACATGTAGATAGAATATTTAAAAGTAAGTGTATGGAGGTTGCAAATGGAGCGGGGAAAGAGAATAAAGGAAACCAGCTCCACAGAGGTGGTAGTTTATGGCTCTTTGTAACATCACTGATAAAAGCTCTGAGAAAAATGCTAAGGGTAATTCCTTGGGAAACTTCCAAAGAAGAAATGGAATATTCAAGGAGATAGAGAAAGGAGTGGTAAGAAAAATAAAGGGAAACCAAAATATTACTATGACAGACTGCCAATGGAAAACAATGTTAAAAAAAGAGCAATGAAGTAACAAGGTGAGATGTTAAGATAAAGATTTTAAAAACCGACAACTGTGTCTGAGAACATGCAAGATCTCTGAAGACAGCTGTTTTATAAACTTGAGTGGGGGTCACACTGCATGTACAGCTTTATAAAGCACCTCATTCAAAGAAGATGATTCTTTAGAAGTTTTTTAGAGAAGGAAAAAGAGAAAGTAAGAATTTAGGTTGTTCTCCCTTCAAGATTGAGAGTGAGGGATTTATTTTGGATGAGAAGACAATTATATAATCTATGACATGTGTTTTAATATATACAAATAATATATTTTCAACATACAGTATCATTAATATGTTATTATCTTAAAAATATGCACATAACGATGGAAGTGATATAAATAAAGACAATCTGCAAAGTGACAGCTGCACAGAAATGGTGCTGGGAGGAGAAGGAAGGGGTGCATGTCTGAACCACAGCTAAAGTTAGACGCTGGAAATAAGACTTGGAAGTTCATTAGACACAAAAAACAAGTAGGAAGATTACACTGAGTATAGAAACAGGAATTAGTCTGAATTTAAATTCAATTTCCGTAAGTTCTTCTGAAGGATACCCAGGTGTATTGAGTAACTTCGTGAATATTAATTTGACTTTCTCAATAGCTCTGCTATCAGAAATAGAGACTAATGAAAAACAAATGTCAATATTCTTTATGATCAAAGGAAAGAAATGTTCTTCAACATGAAACTATTTTACATAACAAAGTGAACCATCAAGACCCATTAAAAGGAATATTAATTGTGAATAAGTGGTTGGACTTTAAGTAAATAATTCTATCTTTAAAAAGAAATAAGATGAGGCAGAAAAAAACACATGCATGCTAATTAATTTTTGGTACAAAATGACATATAAATTTTATACTTACTTCAAACATGACAATACTTTGGAAATTATTTCACTTAAAGTATCTTAACATACATACAAATTTAGCAACCTCATAAATACAAAACAAAGTCTTTGTAACATTATTTTTCTTGAGAAAAAAATATAGATCATAAATATTTAGCATTGTGAATGCAGTGACCAAGGAAATACTTATATATATAAGCAATGTCAGAGAAATGACTCAAAAATTACAAACTTTTACTTAGCTAAAATATTATAACTATAGTGACAATTATTCTATATTATTAAGTATAATAATGTTCTAACTAGAATAAATACTGCAGTTAGTAAAATAAGTAGGAAAAAACCTATAATCTATGAGAGCTATCCAGAGAAAAATCCAGCTATAAATGTCTCTTTTCATAGTACATGGCTGGATACTTTCCGGACAGCCCTCGTATAGGACTATAATCCACTAACCAAAGTTCAGCTGAACAAAGGATGTAATGAAAAGGCTAAGAACATATCACACACTAACCATACTAACAAGAATATTCACTGCTGGAAAATGATAGCCACTTTCTTTCTAGAAACCATAAAATCTACAGAGTTAAATTAAAAGAGAAGTTAACTGAGTAAAACATCAACAATGAAAACATTACTTTTTCCCTTGCCAATGATCCTTTCCTATAACCCAAATTAATATGATTATAAAAGGAGAACCACTAAATAATTATGTCTTCCATGTACAGTATACTTTCCACACACTTTCTAAGAATTTTATCAGTCTATTTAGTGCATGAAAAATGACTGAAAACAGAGGTAAAATTATATGTACTGAGAGAAGCAGAATTTGATTATATAAACTGATTTGGACTAAAATATGTATTTACAATAGTTTTCAGGTTTTATGCCCCAAAAGAATGAAAGTGGACAATAATGAAAACACAATATAGAATCAGGGGGATGTAGAAAAAGCTACATACTTAGAGGAAAAATTAGGGTTTTTATGGTTAATCATGACTTTAATTAACTTTAGCTTTTCTATTACAGTTGGTTGACATTCAGTATTATTTTATATTAGTTTCAGATATACAGCATAATGGTTAGACATTTATATAATTTAAGAGGCGATCGGTATACTTTTATTCTAAAATAAAAATACAAAACTATATTAATTAAGCGTGATTATGAATATTATTCCCATCTTCTAAGATTGAGCAGTCACTCTATTGGGGTAGATAACCTATCAGTGTGATGGCATGATTTTTATTTAATATGTAAGGATAAAAAACTAGCAAAACAAAATCAGTAGATCCAAAACTGAACTCTCTTGAACATCACCTGTTTAATCAGATAGAATCACCCATCAGGTGCGTTTTTCCAAAGACCTTAGAATGGAGCTATAAGGTACACTTACCACTTAAAAATATTTTGACTCAATAACAGATTTGTCCTTTCCTCATAGAAGATATGTAAACTTAAAAAATCAATTATTTCTCAGTACTGTACATGTCATTGTAAATTAATTTCTAAACTTAACATATTTGATTGAAAATTCAGTTAAAATTTTGTTTCTTTTAAAAATTGGTGCAGAGTAGGGTGAGTGAGTCTTTTCAAAAAGAGACCTGCAAATTTTTTCTGTAAAGGGCCAGAGAGTAAACATTTTAGACTTTGCAGGCCATACATTCTCTGCTGCAACTACTCAGCTCTGCCATTGTTGTAGCTTCAAGGCCACTAGGAAGACAGTAAGGACCTGTGTTCCACAAACACTCGGGTTACACAAAGAGGAGGTTTGGCCTGTGGATCACAGTTTGCTGAACCTTGTCTTTTTTTTTTTTTTTTTTTTTTTTAATGTCCTGGAGATTTTTCCCATTCACTGACAGTTATTGAAAGTATTTATCGAAGATGAAGGATTTCAGCCTTGATTATCATAAAAGGATTTGGTAATGATGGCATTAGGGGGTATACACTTACTCTGGTTATTTCACAAGACTGTTTATGGGTCAAATGAATTCGAATTAATCAAGTCAGAAAATCCCAGGTCAACTTTAAAGCAACACATAGTATATTATATTAAATAAGTCCCTATTTATTATAACATATAAGTATGAATGGCTAAATAGTATGAATTAATCCAAACTCCCATTGAATTTCCATAATTTCACTACCTTTAAAATTATTTCTCCTATCTTAATCCATCTGTAGTCTACTAACTCAAGCTTTGGGTTTACTCACTAGAAATGATTGTTTTGTGGTTCATCCCACTGACTTAAAATGGTTCTTTATTTCTACTGTTTAAAATATTCTTATATTTGTATTCCTTTTGGAGCACAACAGCCTTTTAATCCTCTATTAAAGGGACAGGTTGCAATATAGAACTATTTTAAGTTGAGAGACAGAGCTGAAGTTACACTTCACACCTACCTTTACAATCCCTACTCTATGCCAATCTCAGACCAATATGTTGACACTCAAAATGGAATGGAAGAGAGAGGAGACATTAAATGGACAATAAATACAAAATATAGTTTTCTGTATATTGAAGTCAGCTCCCCAGGGGAGAGTGTTTGCCTTCCTAGCCCTTGCCTCTAGGCAGCTCTGAAGTAAACCAGCTATTTACCGCTAGACAGGTAGGTGTAGGGGCAGGGTCTAACTGAAAAGCAGGGAAAGAAATCTTGGCTTTCTTAATTACATCCAGTATAATTCAGTGTTTCTGTGCCTGGGTTTAAAGGTGAGTCAGGGAGCAAGTAAGGAGAAAAAAACGAGTGCTTCCTAAAATGGAATATAAAGTAATACTGTTTACCTACCATTGCACTGGCACAGAGCAAGGTCTTATTTTCGGCAAAAATTGTATCAGTTCAGTGTGACATCTCCCACATGAACAATAGATCTGATATGTCAGAGATATTTTTTATCTTTTAGGAAAGAAAAAGGACTGAATAAATGAATAAATGCAGTTCTTTTGACAGAATTAATCTAAAACATGAAGCCTATAAAAAGGGAGTTCACTTGGTCGTTGAAAGGTATCCGTCTACAACTCTTTTCTCAGTTGCTAATAACAATCTTTAGAATGTTATTTAGCTTCAGTTTCCTATCTCTTGAGTTTCTATGGCTCAAATTTTTTACTTAGAAAACTAAAGAATCAAATTCAGTCAAGCATTTGAAGAAACCAGATTCCATAAACAAAGTTAAATTCAGACAATGTAAAATACAAAACTGAAAATACTACTTAAGAATATAAAATACTAGTTTCGATCATCAGAGGTGGCAAATGATTTCTTTTCAAAGTACATGAACTCGTGACTAGACAAAAAGAAACTTACATACTTGCACACATATGTAAAATTTATCAAAAGGCCCCATTATTATTGTCTGTCCACCATGGCTCAAGGGGGATTTTAGGGGTCATGGAAAATCCTTTCCATGTAGTTTGGTACTTATAACAACTATATAAATACCATGATCATCATTCACTTAGAAAATAATCTAGGAATATAAAGTTACTTTGGCTGCTTCTCATTCTAATTTTCTCTCTCAAATTCTGCACATGCAAAAAAGGGGCCAAGTTGAAGCCACAGAAAATGTCAGCTGCTTTCCTAGGAGCTTCAATAGTTTGGCATCATACAGTCCTAGCTTTTTAAGATACTAAGAAGGCTAAGGTAAAGACAGCCGTGGGGGAGAGAGAGAAACTGTGCATGCGTGTGTGCACACATGTGTGCGCGAATGTGTGTGTTAGAGATGGGGGGTGGGGGAAAAGGATAATATATTCTTAGAAGACAGAGAAATATCAGCAAAATAATTTCTATCTATCAGTGTTAATAATCTATTGGTATTGGTTATTTTCAACTTGGTCAAACATAAAACTAATAAACTAGAGTTATAAATTACATGCCATAGATAAAACAATCAGTTATAGATTTAGAGGTGAAAATCATACTGCATGTCACCTTCACTAGAATTTATTAAACACATTTCTTAAGAAAACTGTAAATGACAGCTTTATTTTAAAAGGTATAAAAATAACTTTTAAAAAATAGTTAAAATTTGAACAGTTTAAAAGGGGTTTTATTAAATAACCATATTAGTATGAAAATGTGCTTTACAGGTTAAGAGATTTAGTATTGAAAACTGTGACAAGTGCTTAAATCAGGATACAATTCTGTGAGTTTTCAGACATTGCATAAGAAATCTAGGATAATTAATTAAGTACAACATTGATCAGTAAAACCCAATTAGAAAGTTAAACCATAGCAAACAAAAATGAATTACCTCGTCTTCGCCCATAACTCCTTGCTGCATGTAAACAAAGGACAAATTGTAAAATGTCAGAACTAAAAATAAGCCCACATATACAAATATTTGTGACATGAAAAGCTATGTGGGCATCTGGAAGTTAAAGCAACTTTAAGAGCTATGACAATGTAACCATATAACATATCTATGATGTTTTACCCATTTACAAAGCACTTTTATTACAGGTATCATCTGAACTCTATCAAAACAAATTAACAGAAAATATACAATTTATTCTCATTCATGTTAAAATTCTTGAATAAATATTTGTTTCAACAGATCGGGATAGAAATATGTAACACTTTATGGTTAAAATAGCATCACAAATAATTTTTCAAATGAATGGGAACAACTTGAATTAAATCCTTTTTTTTCTACTTATTATAAAGAGTGATAGAGCATATACAGCTCAACAAATTGCTATTCAGATCCAATTCATATTATATCTAGTCCTGTAGGAAAAAGTACCAGAAAACACAGTAAAGAAATTAACCCATATTCAAACTTGCTTAAATGAAGAAATGATTAATGATACATTATAGCTAATAATGCTTTCTTATAGAACATTTTATAACAGCCATCTGAATGTTTATGTCCAATTCTGGGAGAAGAGGAATGCAGGTACAAATTATTATTTGTATTATCATGAAATAGTACATACATGTTAAATACTGTGGAAGTAGAAAGACATTTAAATCTATGTTACTAGCAGTTTACTTAACTCTTTATTAAGAAATATATACTGCAATTTATTTTTCATAAGTATTACCAGCGGGATAGGATTCACAACTTGTTTTTAAACAACTCCTTCCCCCAAATCTGAGTATATGAGTACTTTTACCCTGGAATTAATATATAAAACCAAGCCAGTAAACCAAAATATGACTGTCGAAATTCAGATCTTATTTCACATTTATAGGTTTATAGGTCTGGGAAGAAATGGATATTAAATAAATCTCAAATTAAAACCTATATCAGAAGTCAGAAATGTCTCCCTCCAAGTATTAAACTTAAAGACCAAAAGAAAACATTTCACATCATTAAATACATTCTATTATTAAAGTTTTACAAAATACGTTTTAAATTTAATACTAAGGCTTTACTATAAATAAGTGTGTCCACAGGTGAAAATACAACATTAATTCCCCTATAATAAGAAAGGGGATAAACAAACTGGTCAACTCTTAGTCATTTACACTTTAAGAAATAAGTCAATAAATATAAGGCTTACATCAGTCTTTTATATAAAATAACGTTATTTGCAACTCTGCCATTCTAATGTTTTTATTTAGCTATATAATCTACAGCAGACTTAACCTGTCCATGGCCTATTACCTCAAAGTTCAAGTCTACAGATTTACGTGACCTGTATAGCTTACCTGTATGTACTATATACATGCATGGTTTCTGTATGTATAATTACATATATACACATTATGTATGTGTATGTGTGTATGTGTGTGTGTGTGTGTGTGTGTGTGTGTGTGTGTGTGTATAATTTACATAGAGCTTACCTAACCTATCAGTTAGTTTAGGGGGAGGGTAGGGGTGGAACTGTCATTTAGAATTTGTTGTCCAGGTCTTCTAAGATTTATGAAGGCCTTAAAAAAATAGTCTCAAAGAGATGGGACATCAGCTGTGAAAAATAAGCCTGGAAATGGTCAGCAGGCCCCAAACACGTCACTGCACAAGTTTCAAGAGTGGGCTTCTTGCTTACACCGAGGTCTAACAATGTTAACTCAGCAGAAAGTTGCTTTGGGGCATCTCATTCATGGCTATAATAGAGGGTCAAACATTTATAAAACAAATGAGATTATTCTCATTAAGTTTAAAGACAGACTACGAATTATGATGAAGTTATAATGTGGCACACAATTCCCGACCTACTGAGAAAATTAATGACCTCATAAGCATTTATGTTCTTAGCTGTTAGGTTCTTAGCTGAGGCTACTCATACTATAATGTTCACAGCAGCTTAGATTTCATCTCATTTTTTGCCTTGACCACAATTATTTAAAAAATTTCTCTAACTATCTCATACGTGAAGCATTTTAGAATCCTGGAAAGAGCTATTCCCACTTATTTTTTTGGACAACTCTCAGATTCCAAGTCTCTCCATCGCCAAAACCAGAACTGACTACAGTGAAGCTAAACCATATGAAATGTTTCCTATACCTGTCATGGAAATAACCAACCTGCTACCATCATGCTAAAACAATGCTGATAAACTCACTTGCCCACTGATATTTTTATGTGAATTTCTGGGGTATGTTCCCAGGCTATCATTTTATCAGAAACCCCTAAGTAAGAAAAAAAAATCATTAAATGACTGTAGATTATGTTTTTTAAGTGTTCTTTAAACAATATGCCCCTCCAAACTCATTTAGAATATGATATTAAAAAAATGACCAATTTGTTATATAAAATCTGTATTTAGAAAATTTTAGGAATACGACGTCGGACAGTTAATTTTGCAAACTCATCCTAGAAGTGCTGCATACCTCACTGCTGAATATCACTGGGGTCACCTTCGAAGGACTCCCCTTGGGAAGCTGATGCACCGACGGCAGCGCCCAGTCCACCCTTCAAAGCAGTTTTGGAACTCTTTTTCTGGGATGGCCGTCAGACCTGCTGTTGTTCCCCAATGTGACAGTTAAGTTCGTGAACTTGCCACCGTGCGCTTATGTTAGCAGCACTGTACAAACAACTCAGTAAGGTGTCATAACCTTGACAAGCTGTTTGTATACCTTACTTCGAAGGTGACCATAGTGATATTCACCAATAAGGTATGTAACACTTTTTCTAGGATGAGTTTGCAAAATTAACTGTCTGACCTCATATATATTTTATAATGCATTCTAAAAAATATTTCATACAAAAGGAACTGGCTATTTAAATACATCTGTAATTATATATGTGTGTGTATATATGTGTGCACGTATGTTAAAATATGTATTTATATACATCTTCATCATTTTTTAATTTATTGGGGTGACACTGGTTAGTAAAACTATATAGGTTTCAAGTGTATTCTGTAATAATTCTTCACCAATACGCTGCACTCTGCATCACCACCCAGAGTCAGCTCTCCTTCCGTCACCATGTATATATGACCCTTCCTACCTCCTCTACCACCCCCTCCCCACTTACCTCTGCTAACCACTAAACTGTTGTCTCTGCTTATGAGTTTTTGTTTCTTGGTTGGTTTGTCTTGTTCCTTTGTTGCTTTCAGTTTTATATGTCACATATGAATGAGTCATATGCTTCCTGACTTTTTCTGTCTGGCTTATTTCACTTAGCATAATAATCTCAAGATCCATCCATGTTGTCTCATATGGCAGTATTTCATCTTTCTATGGCTGAGTAATAACCCATTGTGCATATGTACCACCTCATTGGTTTTTTGTTTGTTTGTTTTTATGAAGATAATAGGAAGGCTGTGAGAAATGGCTAAAGATCCTCCCTATACAAGTGGCTTTACAATCTGGTCCTGGGATACCAATATTTTTATTAGGTTCTAACCCATAACTATAAAAAAGAATTAGAATAATTTTAATATTCTTTTTCGGGTGGTTGTGTCCACATGTACTACTGGCTCTTAGCTGAGAATTACTGCAGCTGGAAGAAGGGACAGATAAACATACCAAGTCAGCTGGAAACACAGATTAAAGTTTTCTTGCTGTGAAACTAAAGAAATTCTTATTTCTTACTCTAAACACTTGAGCCAAAACCCAGGAGGGAAATATACCCATTCCCCTACCCCCATCACAATCCTTTTCAAGACCCAAAATATATCTGTTATCTAGTCCCCTCACTTTCATGAGCATAAAAAGAGAACTGACAACATTACATTTCTAATTTCATGACTTAATATAGCATATTAAGAGTATCTGCCTTCAGAAATACAATTTCATTTCTGAGTGCATTTTCTTAATTAAAAGATACACATAATTTCTTTCTTCCCAAAAGTGCACCAAGCTCTTGATTACAAACATGGCTGTATGTGGTTAATAACTGCAAATTGATATTTCAAATGAGCTTATTAATACCATCCCCCATACTTCCATTCTATCTGTTCTCCTTCTGAAAAAACCATATGTCTTAATAAAAATGTAAGCTATATTCCTTGGTAAAGGTGGGGTAAGGGGAGTACGACATAATCCAAATAGAAACAAATGCTTGAATGATACATCATTTTGTAGTGCTCCTCACTACTATGGAAAACAGAGGGTATTTTTGTTACATTTTGTTTTTTTCTGTTGTTTTTATTTTTTTCTTAGCTAATAATAATAAAAAGTGCATGATTTATACACTTAGAAATATAAACATTCAAGCCATCATTCTAACTTCAGGTAGTACTTAAAATTTGGATTTCAGATAATCTATCCATTCCTATGTAATGTGACTTTGCTAAAGTTCTCTGGATGTTAAATTTGGACTTTTCTACAGTATCTTAATTGTAATTTGAAATATTTGCAGTCTCCATCAGTCAAATCAACCTGATATCCACATGAGTTTAGGAACATGGTCTGTTCAGAAGTAGGAGTTGCTCGCAGTTATATTTCTAATGGCATTTTTGCTGTTGTTAAACATTTTTTAATCTGTACAACTTCATGAGACATGGGTGGGGAATTATACCTCTTTTTCTGTATCTGAGTTAACAAGAGACCGGTTCGGAGTTAAAGGTTTGCCCGAGAAACTTCATAGTTTCACCCAGTTTGACCAATGTCCTGACCTTCATCCCATTCTCTGTTTATCCTTTGTTTAAAGGAATATTTAAAAGTTTAACCAAAACACTAATTAACTAGGAAGACAGGATCACAAAACTTGTCCTATCTGTACGACAACTATACTGATATTTATATATTACTTTTTATTAAATGTAACATCACAGATTTCTGCCAGTTCTTCACTTTCTAAGGAATGACCTTTAATAGTCATAGTCATGCACTTATTTTAATGTGTATTTATGTACCATCAGAAGTATTATTATTGTGAAATAGTCTACCTAAAAAATAATACTGGTAAATGGGAAAAAAAGTCACCTTGGGTAATACAAGGGGCCAGGATACTATACTTTAAGAAACAGCCTGAGAGAATCATTTTGCTTTTATTGACCCCAAATTCGTCCCTAGTCTCTTCTCAATGGTTCTGTTTTGGCTTTCCACAGAAACATAAAATAAGCCTCCTTTGTTTACTATATAGAAAAACCTTCAAATGGCTGAAAATATCAGTTATGTCTTCTCTAATTTTGTATGATCCAAAGTAAACAGATCCAACTCCTTCACCTATTTACAGAATATGATTTTTACTCTTTCAAAGCCATTTTTGTCACTGTTCATCATCACCCCTTGCTACAGATAACATTTACTTTCAGAAACTGTTCTAAACACGTATTTTACATCAAAGAAATCCTTCACTTCTCACAACAATGCCCCTTAGGCAGGGAGCATGCTCTCTCTCTTTTAGAGGTAAAGAGTCTGAGTCAAAGTGGAGTTGGATAAGCTGCCTAAGGTCACACAGCTAGAAATGGTGAACTTCAAATAATTTGGCTCCAGAGTCTATGATATCAACCACCATAAACTACTGCTAAAGCACCACAAAAACAAAACAAAAAACTAATGTATATTTTATTACCAAATATTGATTTTCAAAGTCAATATTAGCTATGCTTATTAGTTAAGTAACACAATTTAATCAAGTGCCTAACAGTTAAATCTGTAACATACTAAAGATGTAATGATTTAAAATGCAGGTCTACATATGAAGACGCTACAGTTTCTTTAGTAAGTCAAAAATATTTAAATAATAATTTAGTATAGGCAGAGGCACAATATTAACATCACTTAAGTCCCATATTTCTCAGAGAGACAATATTCTAAGGATATATTTGAATTATAAACAGTTAAAAAGCAGCTCAAAAAAATTTCTCACTTTTTTGTGCCCTTTGCCTATATCTCATCAATAAACCTTGATGTCTACAAAAAATTATTTAATTCTTTAATATTCAAATACTACTTTGTCCTATAAATATACCCAATTTTCTGATTCTTTCTTCCCCAATGATCTCAAATGAGCAACAGAAATTTTTCTCTTTGATCTACTGATTTAAATGCATTTTAATGCCCAGGTTACATTATCTTTTATCTCCCCAGTCCCTTACTAGAAAAAGGTCAGAATTTCCAGGATGGCTTGCTATACTGAGTATGTATCATGGCCCTAAAGTGGCAGATTATGAAGGGTGCTCACATAATCAAAAAGCAGATTTGTCCACAAAGTGCAACTCTTTCCTGAAATAAAATACACTTCTGCCTACAATGTGACGAAACACTTCCAATCTAATATCTAGATTATTTATGAGAGGTTTAAGCAACTGATGAAATCAATTAGTTTAATAATCTTCAGTGTAATCAAAAGTATAAGTTGTAAAAACAGTGTGCTATTAAGCTCTTTGCTCACGTATAACTGACATATGCTATTGTGACTACAATATACTTCCAAATTATCCTAGTTTATTATGCATTCAGCAATCTAAGAATATCTGTGAATCATCTAACAAATTATCTCAGAGTACTTTCCTTCAGATGAATTTTAACCGAATATATAAAATATTCTCAAATTCAAAATTTTCAACTGAATTGCTTTTTATATAGATCCTTATTTACCACAAAAGATGTTTCAAAAGGAAAGTATTTAAGGATCAACATATAAATAATTTAATGTTACCTGAACCTAACATTGAATTTTATAATTCAAGCCACAAGAATAATAAAAATTATGATCTATTGTCAGTTTTCCAAACTCAACTTCAAAATATAATTTTTAGTTACAGATTTTAGAGTTCAGAGACCAGCTATTCAAATGATAGAACTTTTTAATTTTGTGGTAAAAAAGAAAGTTGAAGCTCTGGAATATAATTTCTATAACTTTCTGGTCACTGAATTCATAAAGTTGGACCAGGACTGTTTGTAAGGTCTAGTGTGGACATGGTTTCAGCCTAGCGTGTAGGGGTTAGCCCCAGTGTTAGTACCTTGACAATTCTACCACTAACCATCCTTAAAGATCTTCACTCATAGATAACATAGTGCTTAGACTAGGCTAACATGCAGTAGGCAACTCAATACATAATCGTCAAACATTAAATGAGCCAATCACCTCATCCAATGCTTTGCTTTTTCAACTTTTCTCTCATTCCAAAATCCTATCCACCACGATTATCTCCCATGTAGCCTGGACTTCGTTCCCACATTTCTGATACTACTGTGTTTATTTGGTATTAGTTCACATGGTCTAGCTTTTACACTGGCCTTTCTTCAGCTTTTGTCCCTCAACTTCATTGCCATCTTTTTCCAGAAAGCTTTAGTTAAATAGGAGAGTGAAGCCATTCTAATGATGTAATTATGTATTTTAAAGCAAATACCATCTCTATTACTTCCTCCTACTTCCCACTCATCACCCACTCTCTGACTTAAAAATACCTTTGTGAAGGCTATGTTAATCCTCCATGTCTACTCTCACAGTCATGGATGTGTTAAGTACTGTGACTCTGAATACAATGTTTGTTCAACAGAAAGAAAACAAACTTTAATGAGAAGTTTATTTATTTTGTTACTAACTCTGGTGAACTTCACAGTTGTAAACCTTCTAGATACAATAAATTAAGTTAGTGTGACCACCATTATTTACAGAATCACCAGTACATTTCTCAGCTGAATATAAGCACAAGTGCTAAGTAATACAGTCTATGCATTTTGCAAACATTACCTCACTTAATTCAAATAATAAACCTTGAGATTTTATTCCCACTTCACAGATGGAAAACTAAAGCTCAACAGAAGTTACCTGACCAAGGTCATACCCATAAACTGGAAAGTCAATATTCAAATTCAGGACTGTCTCCAAAGTCTATGACCATTAAATTAAATCATACTGTCACAAAAATACTTCAACAACTGCTTTGCCAACCAGAATACACTTGAACTCCCAATTCTGCTTTCTTCATAGGAAGAGCGGTAGCTTTATTTTTATACTTATAAAATGACTACCATGTATATGGGGAAGGGTTAAATAATGTATTCAATCATCTTTATTTATGTAAAGCAATTGGAAAGTAAAATGTTTTTATATAACTTACCATTTAACATCAACAGATTGTCAGTTCCAGGATGTGGATAGCTCAATCGACCTTTAAAAAGACAGAAAAGGAAAGTTTGAAGATTATTGTACTACTTAAAAATTAAAAAAAGGGTAGGGGGCATAAGAAAGAAATTATTGAGCATAGTATATTTCTTAAGAACTGAAAAGACAATGTTTAAACCAAAATATATTAACTAAAATTATGTTTGAAAAACATAATGAAAAACAGAAACAGTTAACCTTAGTGCCTAGATCATAAGAGCACAATGATTTGGGAGCAACACCTATAGAATAAAAGCCTATTTATTTCTAAAATGTAAAAACAACTTAGGTATTCTAATCTTTCAAATTTAACATAGGATGTTCAAATTTTGTAATGTTCTCAAAGTTGTTCATAATTTCCTCTACAGATCTCTTTATCCAAAATTAAATTATAAAAAAAAGAATTTCTATTCCTCAAGAAAAAAGCAAAATATTTTTAAAAATCATTATAAACTCATTATGATTTGCCATTTTAGGTTGATATCATTTTATAAAGCTGTATTTAAATAAAGAAGTTTATTTAAAACAACTTGAATATATTTTTTACAAATGCTACTGGAAATTTAGCTTGCTCAAAGTTTATAAATGATATGAAGATAAAAATATTAAAAAAAATGAAAATGTTAAAGCTTAAGAGCATAGTAACAGTATTTCCTTTGAGTGATTCTTCATTCAAGAGTTTTGCATCTATTAAATGCAGAAAGGACAAAAGTACTATATAATGCTGTGGGAAAAATAAGTTTGCATGAACACATTATGGTTTATCCAGCATTTTTACACTACAACACTTTTTTGAGTAAATGCCAACAATAAGGATGATCACTGTTTTTACTCCATTAAAATGTAAGACTTTTCTCTAATACTCTCTGATTGACTATTTGGAAGGTACATTAAAATCCATTAGGAAATCTTCTAAAAATGTAATGTCTGTGGGATTGCATTTTAGCAACTTTTAGCACAGTCCCTTTATTTATTTATTTTTTTTCCATCTGAAGTGTTTTTCTTTTTTTTTAAAATTCATTTTTATTGTTAGACTTATTGGGGTGACATCTGTTAGCAAGGATTACATAGGTTTCAGGCATACAATTCTACAGTGCATTGTCACCTTGATGTATAAGTTCACCACCTAGTGTGACTTCTCTTTCCATCACCTTATATGTAGCTCCCCCCCCCTCCTTTCCCACCACCCCCTCCCCTTTCTCCCCTCCCTAACCCACTCGTCCCCAAATAAACGCATATGAGTGAAATCATGCAGTTCTTTGTTTTTTTAAAAAGACACTGTGATAGCATGTAATGTGTTGCCACCAGAAGGGTGACTAAAAATATCTGAATGGTTCTGACATGATTAGTAAGGACTACGGACTAACTGCATCTACCTTTACCATCTCTGCAAGTACTCTACACTTCTAGGGCCTGTTATTATATCCAAATATCCCATACAAGACAGAGGTTGGTTGTTAGGTTCTGATTTAATTACAAACTTAAAAAATTTGATCATCTACCAATGTAAGAGCAAGTGGCAAACAAATCCAGTTTTGACATTAAAATAAATACATATACATTAGATATTTAGATGTAAAAGTGCACCTCTACACACACACACACACACACACACACACACACACACACTTCACTGGAGCTCTAATTTTACCATGGCACATTTTGTTTTCAGACTCCGCAGCTGAACAAAATAAAAGTCACTGTCCTTCAAAGGACAATTGACCACTTCTTATTTACTCCTAAGTTTCATGCATAGGACATTAGTTAAATAAATGATCTCGTAAATAAAACTGTCATACTCTAAACACACAGAAATGTATTTATTGTGATACCTTTGTATGGAGAAATAGGAGAGTATGTACAGAGTGCGTAAGACACAAAGAATTCAGAAGCAGAGCTTTCCTAAACTGGATTTCGGTAGCATGAAGCGTTACTTTGTCCGAAGCATCACAGCTTATTTTGGAAATATGCCTATTTCTAAACATTGTATTGCAGATGATCAAATTTAAAGAACAGTTTAAGGCCAATGAAAAAAATTACTCTTATTTCTGACTTGAGACTGAAAATCAAAACTCCTATGAAAATGGCACCTGTGCTGCTGCTGTTCAGTATAACAAGTTCATTAAGTTCTGCATACTGACAGTGTGTGAGAGGCTCGGAATACGAGTGAGATAGTCTCTGCTTATGACGCGGCAGTGAAGATAGACACACATACACAATTTCAATGAAACTGCCGAGTATATCAAGAGCTATGTACAGCATGCTACACACAAAAAATAAAGGAGGGCGGGGGTTCCCTGGTGGTGTAGTGGCTAGGCTTCGGTGCTGTCAATGCTGTGGCCTAGGTTCGATTCCCAGCCAGGGAACTACCCAAAAATAAACAACCAACCAACCAACCAACCAAAAAACAAAGGAGCGTTAGCCGAGTCCAGGGACTCAGGCAAGACTTCCTAGAAAAGTGAACGGAGCAAAGCCTTAAACTCTGCTCTACTTCAACCCCATGAGCTTTCACCTGCCATGGAATTATCCTAATAGACTCACTGTTCACTTCATTTCTCTCAAGCCACAAGGAACAAAGTATCTTCATTGCTAAGTCTTTTGACTTCTTACCTCTGAAGACTTAAGAGGCATACCATATGTGGAAAGTTCAAGAAACAGATACTTACTTGCAAATGGATATATTATTTGTACATTATGTTCTAAAATACAGACCTCCAAACTGGAAAATCTCTCAACATAACAAAATACTCCAAAATGAAATAAACAAATTCAGACTATTTTAAAATTATCTAATTTCTTTTCCTCTACTGAAGTGAAACTGTTAATACATCTTTACAAGTTAACTTTCACAGTTGTATTTTACTTAGGGTAGTCTTAATACTGTAAAAGTTAACTAAGGACTTGCCAATTGATGATAATAATTAACATCTGAGGCCTTCCTGTATGCCAGGAGCTGTTCTAAGTTCTTTACAATGAATTATTTAACCCTTAGAACAATCCTTTGAGTTAGGTACTGTTATATCATCTTCCCATTTGAAGATGAAGACATGATGCCACAAAAGGTGAAATAACTTGCCCAAGGTTGTACTACACTGACAGGTAGCTCTCGTGAGATTCAGACCCAGGCAATTTGGCTCCATACTCTTAATTACTATTTCATAATGACTTCTAGTTGATAACATAATACAGAGAAATATGTGTATGTCTAGTTATAGGGCAAATTCAGCCATTAAAAAAAGTCACAGAATTATTCTATAATACATTACATAACTTATGCTTTAAAAGATGAAAAAATAGAAAAAATACATTGCTGTAAAATTAATTTCTCCCTATTGTCTAAAAGGCCTGTCATGTAGAGGCTAGTGGTTGTACAGTAACACCTGTTCCTGTTAATAACAGAACCCCCAAATGCTAGACAGGAACAGGGTTACACAGAGTAAATAAACTAAATTTCTTAGCCTTCCTTGTATTTATGTGTATCTGTGTGTGTAAGATCTGAGCTAGAAAGTAAAATGAAATATAAAGTAAAATTGGTATGTATAGTTTTTGGAAAGCATCCTTAAAAGGGAAGATCTTCTCTTTCGTCTACCTTTTTCCTACTTGCTGGAATTCAGGTGAGATGGCTAACATGAAGCAGCAATAAAATCATGAGGCAGAAACTGGGTGTTAAGGATGGCAGAACACCACATCAGGAGCCTAGATTCATGAACACAACCGTAACACTTCTAGGAGGGCTACGTCTATGTACGAGAAGTAAAACTTCTATTTTGCTTAAGACACTGAGGGGTTTTCTGTTGTCTCAGCAGAACCTAATCTTACAAACAGTCTTTTAGTGATAAACTTGGGCAAACTGCTTATGTATTAGTGTGAAGTATCTTAAGTATAATAAATTTTACAGCGCACACTATTAAAGCTCAGGGTGGAGGCCAGTTTTGGCCAATGACCTTCTGAGTGTCGGGAGTGTGCTATATTATGGCAGGATTTTCGCTAACACCAGGAGAGCTGGCCTCTATGACTGGAGTTTGATAGTACTTTCTGCCACATTGAAAAAATAAATAAATAAATAAATTTTATGGTGGTTTTAATATACCCATAAATAATGGAAATATTACCTCATGCCACTTCTTTTACATTAACATTTTATGCAATTTAATACAAATAATTTTGAAAAAATATGTATTTATTCTTAGGCATTAGTGAATGACTAGAGGACCTATAGTACCTTAAAATTATCTTATTAGTCTATTATAATTTTAATAGTAATTTATGTAATATATAGACAATTCATGTTAGTCATTTTAGAAGTTTATTTGAGCAACAAGAAACACTGAGAAATATGACAAAAGTGCATACATTGTATCACTTTTATATATACAAATTACCAGTTACTAAAATTTTAACAAAGCAGTATTTGAAGACATGAAGTAAATTAAGCCAACTTTAAAGATTATTCATAGGTACACACATATACATATGAATTCGTTCTTTCTCCAAAATAATTATTTACTACCAGTAAAAAGTAGTTATAAAATAATGATGACAAAATATTAAAACTTATATCACTTTTCTTTGGATTTAACCTACTTTTAAAACTGAAACTGTGAAATTAGAAAGGATAAAATGAAGCAATCCCTTCCCCAATACCTTTTCATATTTCTATAACCTCAAGCTGAAAGCCTCTAGTAATAAGAGTATGTCAATCTGATGAAGCATCACCTGTTTCCTATTCCCTATCACACTCTCTTGTTCTCCTCTATCAGCCACTCCTTGAGTCTTCTGAGCTGTATCCTCTTCCTCTTCTCAATCTTTGAATGTTTAAGCCCCAATATTCAATCTTGGACTTGACCTCTCTTTCTGCATCACCTCCCTAGGTGATGTTATCTACCACCAGAACAGCATACATCATTGCTAAGCAGGTAAGTCCTTCATTTATGTCTCTACTTGCAACCTCTCTACCTCAAACCCATACTTTCCCAGATCAGTATACAGCAGGAGCTTCCATTTCGATGTTCACCCCAAACCCTTGGGTTAAATTTACCCCTCACTTTGTCTAATCTGTCCTCAAATCCTGTCTGTTCTCTTATCAACACAGATCAATTTTTTTTCAAGTTTTACTATTTTTATTTTATCATGGCAGAGAACAACACACCAAATTTGATGGCTCTTCCCCAGCTCCTTCACTGTTTCTCTAGTCCAAGCCTTCCCATCTCTTCACAGTCTGCTGGAATTACCTGTCTGGTGTTCATTCAGCAGCCTGTGTGATGCTTCTAAAGCTAAAGTCATGCTTTTCTATTACCCAAAACCCTCCTATACTTAGAATACATGTCTGGCCTTTCATCCTCTACCACTCAATGACACTGGCTTCTTTGCTATTCCTCTAACATGCCAGTCATACTCCCACTTCAGCATCTGTATATTTCTCTTCTTTCTGCATAACATGCATTTGCCCAGATATGACCAAAACTTGCACCTCTCATTTCATTCAGGTCCTGAAGAGATGCCATCACAGACCATCCTGTCTAAAACAGCAGCTTCTTTCAATTTCTCCCCTTGACACTACGTTTTTTTCTTCACAGCACTGACTCTTTTTGTACTTATCCTTCATTAAAACAGAAGACAGATAATGGCAGGTGTCTTTTTTGTTCTCTATTGTATCTCTAGCAGCCAAAACAGGCTCTCAAATATTTGTTAATGGATGAATGAAATCTCTCATTCCATGAGATGAACCGTGAACCCAATCAAAAGCACAGTACCTAAAGGACATTCTCTAAGTAAGTGGAAAAATTGTAGAACAAGTTTTCATCAGTTCATACTAAATCCCTTATGTATGGGGAAAGGAGGAAGGAAGACAAGTCCTGCTTTTTGTCTTTGCCAAGATAAATGTTCCTCTTCTCCATTAACTATTTTGTTTTCTTTAATGAATATATCCAGAAACTGATCTCCAAAGCCCCACTATTCACAGTTAATGATACCAACCCATTCCTCATTAGTGATGAGAAAATGCTAGAGAACAATGCCACACATTAAAATCACATATTAGAATCATAAAGACCCTGGTTTAGAATTAACATCAACTAATAAGGCAGGTAGTATGGTGCAGTGGTTAATAGCTCAAACTCAATAGCTACTAAGTTTCATCACTTACTAGCACTGAAACTTGGGCAATTATTGCCAATAAGCTGCCACAATTATGCAACTGTGAAGTAAGAATGTCTACCTCTTAGTTGTGAAAATTTAAGTTAATACATACATGTAGAATCCTCAGAACAGTGCGTGGCATATATCAAACGCTCAGTAAGTGGTAGGTATGATATATCATACATATTATCTATATGACACACATACTTGTATATATACACCCTTAAAGGAAAAGATCCAATACTTCCTTCTTATGTGCTTTAAATAAAGCATTGTTCCCACTGGCTTGGTAGACTTTTCTGATATTTTTTCATAGTTTACATTTCACCTTTATTTCCAAATCCAATTAGAAAAAAAATGATTCACAGGCAATCTGGTAAAATCCACTTAGAATGTGATCATTACCAACCTTGAAAAACTCCAAACTCTGTTCAGATCTAAGGGGCAGGACAGTCATTCCTGACCTCACACCCAAATCTCAATGTATGCCCCATAAAAGCCTAAGAATAAGATCATACGAATGTAGAAAAGACCCTTAGATCCAAAGTACCAGATCTCTAGAAAGCAAGAAAATCATTCCTTACCTATATCTAATAAAAGCCATCAAGCTGCTTTAGTTTCCAGAAAAATTAATCTAGTTAACTCACTCTTAAATCAGGATCCCATCATAAATTTTTTCACCTAATAATTATATACAACTTTTAAAATTTTTATCCAATCTATAATAGAAAATACTAAAAAACATCAGGAAACAGACAGTATCAAAAAGTTTGCTTCAAGTAAAGCATAATTGCAAAAGAAAGGCATTAACAGAGACTAAAATTAAGTCAATCATCCAGTAAGATAATATATTATGATAAAGTTATTACAATAAAACTGGTATTAATTAAAATACATGTAATTAAAATAAAAATCAAGTTGAAATAATGGTTGCAAAACTTTTAATTTTAAAAGAGTTTTAAATGAAAATAATATTAATAACCAATGGACAATCTAACACTGCCACTGACAGTGTAAGCTGGCATAAAACTTAAAAATAAGTTGATAATATACGTCTACAGCCCCAGAAACAATTGTTTTGAGTCTGGAAATAAACACCAAAAAGCTCACTAAATTTTATTTTAAAATTTGAAATACTTAAATGTCCAACTATAGGGAAATGTTTATAAAAACTATTTTACATGCAAATAAATAATTTTTTAAAGTTATAAATTTGAAAATATGACTACTTTTGGAAAAAGGTGTAATCATTCAACCAGTAATTTACTGAACCTTTCCGATTTGCTTGACACTGGATAGATGTTGATCAAGATAAAGCAAAAACAAGTGGTCAGAGTATCCTGTGAAAGACATACATTGAAAAAAAACCTACTGAATCTAAAATAAATGTGAAAGGTGCTCTGACTAAAAAGGACTTCGATTCTTTAACAATCTTTAACAAAGTAATCTACAATTGACTAGAAGTTTTAGAGAGGCTTCACTAAGGAGATAGACTAGGGATTAGAGAAACTTCCAATTCAAAGTGGAGGGTTCAAGATGTGTTTTAATCACTGTTGCTTTTTGAAACTCCTAAAATGACAGTGCAGAAGTTTTAAGGAAGCATAACTCCCCGTCGCCATTAGGACAGCGATTTGGATAGGATCACAGAAGAAACATGTCAACACATTTTGGGAAGTTGTGAACATGAATGGTTGAGTGGTAACTGACTATGCAGACCAGGAATCACGGAAAACACTGAAACCTAAACTGGTGTTTGCATGGGGAAGACTATCAAGAAACAAGCCATTTACTGTAACAGAAACCTGCAAAGGTACAGAAGAGGCTCTAAATACCACTGAGAGTTGAGGTGGGGTGAAACTGAAAACAGGAAGGCTGAATGACAGCTTGTTAGCTTTTACATGAACCAGGGAGACACAGAGCCTCTTCCCCAGTTCTCCCAAGTGTTAGCAGCCAGGCATATAGCTCCCAGGCAGAAGAATGGGAAATACAGGGTTGAGCAGAAGTAACGCTGGACCATGTACGTGAATGTCTCGCAGGAGAAGGATGGCAATTTGAACATTTCACCTAAAATGTCACCTAAGTGTGCTTGAGTGTGATAGTGTTATGTTCCAGAATTACATGCTTATGATTTTGAATAAAAGATTTGGTATAGAGTATCAGCTCATAAAAAAGGGGCTTTATTTGTGCTGCACCCTGTATACACTCAGGCCCATGTCCCAGAAACAGACATGGTGAAGTTCCACTTGACTGGCTTATAGCAATGTGCACCAGTCTGTAAGCCACAGCACATGCAGAGAGCTTCCAATCACCATTTTGGTCTTGTCTTTAAAAATGAACAGCAAAAGATTGTAAGATATTTGATGAAAGTCTCCAGTGTGAAGGAAAAAAAAACCCACAAAACAAAACAAAAACAAACAAATAGAAGAAGCATAAACAATACAAGGAATTGGAAAAATAATCTTCAAACCTTCAAACAATATAATATAGTGTTTAAAGACAAATATGCCAGTGAAATCAAAAGAGAATTAACAGAAAAGTTCTGAGAATTTTTTTAAAAGAGCATCTTAACAGTTCTTCAGAGAAAAAATTTTAACTAAAACAAAACAAAACAAAACAAAAAACCAACAATGAAAAATCCCCAATAGGTTGAAAAATAAGAGATAAGGAAATTTCTCCAAATGCAAAACAACAAAAGATAAAGCAGTAGAAAGCAGAAAAGTTGATGATGAAGACAGGTTTAATATTTGAAGAAATGGTATTCCAGAGAGGTTAATATAAAAAAATAGAAGAGCATAAATAATCAAATAAATAGCAAAACTTTTAAGAACTGGAGGAAAGTAATGTCTGAATTAAAAATTAACGTGCAGCAGAGGAAACGAACAGAAGGAAGGAAGACAGGTAGGGACAGCCCCCCATTCTGAAAGACCTGTATTTCATTTATGTAAAACTTCACAACCACAAGCATAAAAATATTCTAAAAGCTTCCAGAAAGAAAAGCAACAAATTCAAATACACAAAACAAAGCAATCAATTACACAAATGAACAGGTTTCAGACTGGTATTATCATAACTCTGGATGTAATGAAGCAATGCTTTCAATATTCTAAATTATTAATATCTAATTCCACACCAGCCTATTGTCTTATAAAAGGCAGAATAAACATGTTTTCAAATATATAGGGTCTCAAAATGTATGCCCTACCTGAAGGAAGATACTGTAAGATAGGCCCAATTAAAAAACAAACAAAACAAACAAACAAACAAACAATAAAACAGCCTAAGCCACTAAGAAAGGGCATAGAGATCTTAGTACTTGAGAAAATTTTGACTCCAGAAAACCAAATGGCTGGAAAGTAAAATTAGTTCTGAGGAATGCATTCCTCTCTCGTCAGAGTTAGGAGTGCTGCAAGTGCTTTGATATGTATACTGTTGGTGTTAGTTTTATTTTACACTTTGCTGTATTTTAATAAATACCATTAACATTTTTACATTTTTTTTAAATGGATCTCCTTCATCTTGTTCTCCTGCACCAGAACTTTTCCCAACAACCTGCAATGTAAAATCTCTAAGAGTGAGGCCCTGACACCGGAATGGCAATTAAGTATGTTCTCAGAGTTTGAGAACCTCTGTCCAGCTCAAAAGCTCTTAAGGTCTAAAACGTAAGTTCTCACATCAGAGACTTTCAGAAATTTTTATAAGGTATTTTGTGACTTTGTACTTCAGTTTTACATTAAGGCCAGGTGAAGAGAAGTAGAGGAAAAAGAAAAGTGGAAGGAAAGAGGCCAGACTTAGTTTGGTACTACCATAAACACTTAACACTATCAATTCCTTATTTTCTGAGGGGTTATTTTTCCTTAAAATAAGCAGAGATTCTTACCTTAGGAGCCTTAGGAAACCGAAGTTTAGCAGTCAAGTAACAAAAATGAATCTAGATATACTTAACACATAGGAAGTTTTAAAGCCATCCACTTCTAAACATTTGTTGGCATAAAATCATGCTCCAAATGCTTTTTCCTGAATTCCCTTTAATTGCTCAAGGAACACTGGTAATGCATTGTGACTTGCTGAGACAGATCCTCCCAAGAACTGTTACATAAACTGCAGTTCTTCCTACAGTGTTCAAATCAACTTTTATGAGCTAAAATTAATTTTTTTGTTTGCCCTTATACTTTGGGGAAGGGGTAAGCAATTTTTGGTGAAAATGCTTACACAGTAAGATCTTTTGAAAACTGCTGAGGGCAGGGAGAGATGAGGGCTTAACAATAATCACTGCCTTGTTCTTTTGTTTAAAGCAGAATGAAGTGACTCACACATACAAAAAAAGATCACAGATTATTTAATATAGGTATGCAAATACAAAACTGCAAAATCACAAAACCATACTTGGCAAAGCATGATTTACTTTATTTAACCATGAAAAGAATCCGTATTTGTTTCTTTGAAAAGGAAAATATTTGCCAAAAATCAAGAGTCATCAGAAAATGGGATGTTAATGGTGAGAAACCACAGCAGAATAAATAGAACAGACCGGTCAGTGCTACTCATATCAAGGAAAGCAGAAAGCAGTGTGTATGTGTTCACGATCCAGGGCAAGAGAGCACACACTCCACAGGGCTAGCTGAGCGGTGCTCCACCCACTCAGGGTCAGGCAGCTCAACAAGCCACGCCAGCACTAGTCAGCTTTCAGTTCTTGACCTGTGACAAGCTCTTTCACACATCCTGGTTCATCTCACTGATACATCATCCTGCCAATATTTTTCATGTTAATCCTGCTTAAGGCTTCAGGTCTCAGCTTTCTTTACTCCACATCTAAATGAGGTACCCCTTCTCCCCACTTATTAACTTTCAAAGCACCTTATAACCTCCCTCCATAGTATGTCTGACACCCTGTGGTTATATGTACAAGGTCAGGCAACTGATTTTGCAAACTCATCTTAGAAAAAGTGCTACACACCTCATTGCTGAACATCACTACGGTCACCTCCAAAGTCCTCCCCTTGGGAAGCTATGCAACAATGCCAGTGCCTAGTCCACCCTTCAAAGCAGTTTTGGAACTCTTTTTCTGGAATGGCTGTCAGAGCTGTCATCATACCCAAAATCTGACAACTAAGTTTGCAAAATTGCCACTGTGCACTTACACTGGTAGCACTGTACAAACAACTCAGTAAGATGTCATAATCTTGGCAAGGTTATGTGTATTACAGTGCTGCCAATGTAAATGCATGGTGGCAAGTTCGCAAACTTAAATGTCAAATTTTGGGGACGATGACAGCTCTGACGGCCATTCCAGAAAGAGTTCCAAAACTGCTTTTAAGGGCGGACTAGGCTTTGGCATGGGTGTGTAGCTTTCCTAGGAGAATACTTTGAAGGTGACCGTAGTGATATTCGGCAAAGAGGTGTGTAGTACTTTCTCTAGGACGACTTCGTGAAATTAACTGTTTGACCTTGTACACGTTACATGTATGTATTACATTATATTAGTATATTACATGTATATATGCATATTATGCATTTAACTATAAGGTCTCTCTTTTCCCAAGAGGCCAGACATTCCATAAGAACAGAGATCGTGTCTGCGTCACACAATGTACACAGTCAGAGTCCTGGCACAAAAGTAGGCACACTCAGTGGAATAAAGTGCACTCAGAATTCGATCTTTGGTTGCCATCACTTCTATAGAGCCCCAGCAAGACATGATCCTTCCCACCTGCCATGCTAAACCCTAAACTTTCACATTAAACAATGGAGGTTCACTACTGACCTGTAAAATCCACTAGGGAGTGGGAAAATAGAAATAAGACGTAGTGAAGTATTCTGGGCTTAAGTGAGGATGAAAGGGTCTTTCTGTTGGTATAGTCAGTCAGTTTTCATGCAGGCCAGTAACCTGCTGCTGACCTTTCTTTTGATTTCAGAGATCCTGATGGCTATTATTTCTATTGACATCAACTCTCACCTTGAGCAGTTTCTCTTTTAGGAAAGTGGAACTCAATGTAAATGTACAGTTTCTGCCTTCCATTGCCATGGAAACCGACCTCCATAATGGCCTTCACTGACCCTTGCCTCCTGGTAGTTACATCTCCTGAGCAGCAGAGCCTTCCCCAATGAGCAGGGCTGACCCACGTAGCTAGTAGGATGTCATGGAATGATGGTGCAAGACTTCTGAGGCTAGGTCATAGAAGACACTGGGGCATTCACCCCGAGCTTTATCATTCACTTGGGGGGATCTAGCAACTACTCTGTGAGGATGCCCCAGCAGCCCTATGGAGAGGTCCCCGCAGTCATGAACTGAGCTCTCCTGCGAACCGTCTGCACTCACTTGCCAGCCACAGGTGTGAGTCATCTTGAGAAAGGATCCTCCAGTGAAGCCTTCAGATGACAGCTGCCTCGTGAGATCCTCAGCTAGAAGCAGCCAGCTGAACTGATCCTGAGCTCTAGCCCACAGAAACTGTTGTCCTAAGCTGCTTACTGGTAATAGCTAAGGAATATAATCTAATCTCTCATCACTCAAGTTCACAAAGAAAATTTTCTAGAAACATTCACCATTAATATAAAGAAAAACAAGAAATTCATTAAAAATTTTATCCTACAACTCCTTTCTTTTTTCACTAGATCCCATAAGGAAGACAAAGCAAATGCCTGGTTATTGGAAAACATTTTAAAATGATAAAATTAGGTTCATTCTAATTTGGGGGAAAAAGAATTTCCTGGTATTAAATAAAAGAATTTTCTTAAAGGAATGCACAGATGAGGTAGAAGAGATGGGGCAGGGGTGCGAGGTGCTGCCCTGGAGATCAGGAATGCAAAGAAGGGAAAACAAAACAAATTCAGGTTTATTCCATTCGTCGCAAACTTGATGTACCAGCCTCTCCTGAGGTCCAGCTCACAGAGATAAGAAGAGAAGAGTGTGGGGAGGAGGACATACAGTATGATACCAGAAGGCAGTGGCGTTGCCCCAGCAGGGAAAGCAAGAAAAAAGCTTCCAAGTGGCAGCGCGTGGAGCAGCGCGTGGATGTTAAGATCATTTAAAAAGGTGTATGACGGCCATCTGTGGAAGTACCGGTATGACGGCTATCTGCGGAAGTACCGGTCTCACTTGGCTATTCTACGTAAAGGTTTCTCAAATGCTTTTTCTTTCTTTCCTTTTTACTCCCCGCCGCAATAATGTAGAACATGAAACACTCGGGAACACAGACCTGGCACCACGACTGCTACAGGTTGTGGTGAGCACATTTATTCCCTTCCCATGACCAAAGGTAATTTTCTACCAAAAGAATTTTAAATTCACTTGAGATTTTTTACTATTAAACTCCTCTAAGCCTTATGCTGCTTCCACTTTCTCTTTCAAGGTCTTCTTTCTAGGTTTCTCTCCACTGTTATTATAACACGGGCCAGAGGAAAAGAAAACTAGAGACTATTACTAGTGCAGCAGAGAATGTTCTCTCTGAACATCTTAAAAAGGCCCTTTTAAGGAAAACTGGAGAAACATCAATGAAAACCTTTACTTTATCCACTGGTGATGGTTAATGACAACATCATCTTGTGTTAGAATTTCTGAGAGTTTTCTTTCTAGATATAAGTCAAGGAAATAAAGAAAAATTCATCCTAATCATAAGCTACTGAATTCTATTCTTCAGTAACAGATTCAAGACAGGTGCCACTGAAACTGTCAACATAATAGTGAAAAACAACAAGACCCCAATATTAAACACTCAAAAAACTAGGCTAGATTTTGGATAGAAGAAAAAAAATCCACCCCTTCTCCCCAAAAACCAAAGTAGAACTAGCTGTATTAGCTTATGAGGAGAATTACCATCGTCACATGTTGTCCACAATCACTAATGAGCCCTTGACCTTCTCAAGCTCCGTACAAAGAAAGACATTAGATAAACAAGAAACTCCCTACAAGGAAAATCCAGACATGAAACAAAAATGTTTAGATATCTGATTGGTATCAAGTCTTGAGATACTGCTTTCTGCCAACACTGAAGGACCGTTTGTAAGGGGGTTCTTACTTGGCTTTACAGAATTAAAAACACAGGAAAATTACAAAGTAACTAATAGATTTGATTTAGTGAGAGATTCTGAGCCAAACTAACCAGTTAACCGGCTCCAGAATTCCTGACTCTCAGAAACTGGGTGAGGTAATAAATGCTCATTGTTCCTTTAATCTGCTAAATTTGGGGATGATTCATTATGCAGCAACAGACAACTAACATTTCTCATCACTCAAGCTCAAACAGTTTGCTAGAAATTCACCATTACTATACAAGGCAATGAGATATAGTTTACAAAGAAATATAAAATAATTATTAAGAGACAAATGAAAACAAATATGTAATTTCTTCAGATACAGTTAACAAGGTCAACACTCTAACGTCAGGGGGCTGATTCTTCTTCCTAATTTGCCCCAACTTCTATGAAGACAGAGAAGCTACTATAAAATGTCCCCTTTCAAAACTCTACAATAAGAAGCAGAAGAAAAATAATGAAGGAAGTTAGTGTAGGACAATTTTAGGTTTGAAACTGTGATTGAAAGTATTTTTTAAAAAATTTAAAAAGTATTTGTGTATTGGATGGAATTCTAGAAAAGTGACCATTCTGTACACTTTTAGTCCCACTTTTAGTTCCATTCTTTATCATTTAGTGACCTGCAGAGTATCTCTTAACAGTGGCTTTTTCTTAAAAAACAAGTCCAGAGGGATGGGTTTGTATTTCTCTGTATAAATCAGCATAAATCTAAATAAGCTGAAAGGAAAAAGGATGACATTTCACAAAGACAAAGGTTCTTGTTAAAAAAAAAAAAACAACAGAATTTTAGAAGTGACACAGGTGCTATTCAGTCCTCATTTTCATATAAAATGGTGAGATAAGCAGCCCAATTGGTGGATGATATAAGACTTCTTTTTTTTAAAGTCACCTACCCTTAAGTGGATCGTGCTCTGCTCTCATAATATCAATAAGAGAGTTTTCCAAAGAGTGCATATTCAAACTGTCATACATTCTACTTCGATCCTAGAGGAGAAGAAAAAGAAGACTCAATGTAATATATGCAGTTTTTTCCAAAAAGTGGTTAAGTATACTATTTCAATCTTCTTACATAAAATAGGACACCTGATTAATACAACACTACTTAATCAGTTTGCATCCCAAAACAATTCCAATAACTAAGGATCTCATAAACTATAATAATTCTTGTATCAAAGGACAATATATTTAATACATTTATCTCCAAAATCACATATCAAAAGCAATCTTATTTCATTGGTAGTATAATATAATACAGTAAAATAATTTTTATTGTTACCATTCTATCATTTTAGTGTTATCATTGTAAAGATTTCTGAAATGTAATACACCCAGCAGCATTTTTAGTTGTTATTAAATTTCTAAATTTTTTCTCAAATACCTAGGAAGACTGGCACTTAAAAAGAATATTTGGGGGGAAAGGACTTAATTCCATAATTGCACCATACTTTAAACATCTACCAAACATTGCATGTTATTTGACTTTGACTTTCACAATAATGAATACATAAACATACTATGTAGTAAAAATCAAAAGCGTGAAATACTAGTGTCAAAACAAGACTAAAACCTAGAATATTTATGTTCCAATCTTGCTCTCTAAAGTCCTCACAGATGGTCTCTGCATTTCTAAACCCTCCCTCCCCTTACCTCTCTGCCAGAGAGGTAGATGGGGGAGCAAAAGTATTCTCATTTCATGGAATGTCCTGTCTCATCAAGTCTCAAAACCAAATCTTTTATGTCATTGGAAGATGTGTTTGCTGAAATGTTAAATCCCTCACCTTGCTTACTATGTTCTTCAACATTCATGAATTTATACTGGATTTTGCTGAACATGTAAATCAATGTTTTTGGACAAACAAATATAGAAAACTACCATAGCAAGCTCTGGCCCATGCCCCTCAAATCACCAGGGAGATTTGAGATTTACCAAAATATGTCAATATGTAAGTGTGTGTGGTGTGTGCATGCATGCATGTGCCCCCACACACTTGCACTTGTGCAAGTGTATGCATATGTGGGCAAGCCAGGGCAGGATATTTTTAATTCTTAAAAAATGATTAATACAGAAAAAGGAAAGAGAAGAATAAAAAACGTGGGGGGAGAAAACATCTCCACAGCAATCAGAATTCGGCATTTCTTAACCTGAGTCCATGAGCTTCCAGGACTGTGAAATCTCTGAGATTATATAAAACATTCTGTACGTGCCTGTACATATCACTTTTTTTCTGAAGAAAGGTTTATGGATTTCATCAGTTTTCCAACAGGGTCTACAACCCAGAGGAGATTCAGAACCAGTCTTTTAGAAAGCTGAAGGAAAACATAAGATGCTTTCCTGAGACTATGTTGATCTATTTACTTTGATGTTTAAATTAGGGTTGTGAGCTTTTCAAAAGTAGGGGGCCACAATCAGTACTACAGACTAAACAAGGTGCTGTCAAGGAATTTAAGTGTGAAAAGTAACACTGAATGATGGGAAGAATGCTAGACCAGAGGCTCTCATCCCTGCTTTATCACCAATGAGTTCTATCAGTACACCCCTTAACATATTTTTACCTAAAGACTCCTGAGGTAGAACATACCAGTCATTAACAGGGGCTCACTAGAACAGCGACCTTGATTGGTGAGGGAGGCACAGAGAATCACCCTGAGCTGCAGCGCTGGTTCAGAACATAAGCATGCTTCAGAATCATCTGGAATGCTTGTAAACACACAGTGCTGAGACATGTCAACAGAGTCTGACCCAAGAGGTTGGGAGCAGACTCTGAGAATTTGTTTTTCCAACAAGTTTTCAGGTGATACTGAGGCCACCGATCTAGAAACGATACTTCCAGAAGCACTGAGCTTCCTGATCTTAAGTTATTATATTTCTTTAGGTTCTGTTTCATCTTCTAGAAAAAAATATAACCATGTTGGACTAGATGATGCCTCTAATCCACTTAAAAATGAGAAATAATAGAAAAGCAAAAGATTCAAAGTACTATATAATATCATAAAACTGGAATAGAGAAGAACATGGACCTTGGGCAAAAACAACATAATTCTAATAATCTATGCAAATATTTCCATCTTCTTTGCTTCCATTATACTTTGTTCATAACTAATTTTTTTCCTGTCTCTCCCACTAAACTTCTAAGTTTAATTAGGGGTAAAGACCTTCTAATTATGGAATATATCTAGTTCTCAAATATTAAAGTAGTTTCTCTCTGCCATAAGAACTTTGCAAAAATGATTAAATTGAGGTGTGTGAGGGCAAAGACTATATTTTTTATATGGCAATTATAAAGGACTACATATAAAGCCTTCTTAGAATCTTCCATAGAATAGGAACTCAAATATTAACAGACTAAACTGAGACAAGCACCAGATATTAATGTGGACTTGCTATCAACTAGAATTTCTGACCAGACGATAGAAGATTAAGTGCTACTATATTCAAAGTTTCTAGATGTATTTAAAATACAATTAAAAATATAAAGTGTCATGGTAAAAACTACTCATATAATTAAGTGGAAAACACCTCAAAGGGGCATGCTGTGTCATATAGGTTGTAAGACAGAGTATATTATAAATACTTTATACTTTACTTACCTTAAATTCTTGCATAGACAATATGTTATAGTTCAGAGCTATTTTCTCAGGCTGATGTTGTTTGAACAGAATCAGACTATGCCCCATCTTTAGTTTATCTATGAACTTAATTAATGGTGACTATTAACACCATCCAAATGACACTTCCCTAATAACTTCTTTTGTGAATATGTGTGGCCATTCTCTACCTCCATTCCAAGGAGTGTAATCTTGATTTAGAGCACAGTAAATTAATGAAGTAATTCTATACACTGTCAATGGGCATGGGCAGTATTTAAGGTATGAAGAAAAAATACATAAGCAAGCTATTCAATAAATATCAGTGACCACTATGCAATCAACTCTGACAACTGTTATTCAAAAAAGCTGTATGTTATCAATAGCTTTAGCTTTAATGCCTATCCACATCCCATTGAACTAGTGAGATGCACACTTTTAAGTTCCCTTATTAACCTTTGCATACTAGTCTTTCATCATGAAACAAACTCCTACTTTAGCAAAGAAAATAGCAAAGCTATTTAAAAACTATAGCTTAGTTATACTTTGTTAAGCATTAGCTGCATCCCACATGATTTTTTAAGCACTGAACATAATATATAGCCTTGAGCTGGCAAAGCTCAAGACATCTCAAAATTGCTTTCTGGATTTAACAAAACCTACAGATTCATATTAAAAAATACATATAATTTAATTAACTAAAGTGTGGAGATTAAAACATGACTTCTGAAAAAACAAAAAAGAGAAACAAATCTGATGATAAAACAAACCTACATTCTTCTGAATTAAAGATATTAGAAAAATTTGTGGGTGGTTCCCTGGTGGTGTAGTGGTCAGGCCTCTGCACTCTCACCGCTGCGGCCTGGGTTTGATTACCACTCAGGGAACCAACCGAAAAAAAAAAAAAAAAAAAGGAAAGAAAAATTAGTGTTTGCACAAACTGCCATTGGTTTAAAAACTAAATTGAAATCCTGAAACCATTTTAGAGTAACTATAAACACACCCATACTGATTAGCATAAATGGAAAATCATAGCAATGTAACATCCATTTATTACTACAGGGTTATTTAGAAACAGCGAAGATATTTCACATAACTATCAGTAAGTTTACTCCAACATACTTTAAATATGAAAACTATCTAGCAAAGAATCAACTAAATAGGTTTTCAGAAAGTGAGATTACAGAATCGTACAATAATGAATAGGCAAAAATTAGAACACATTGGTGGAAAAACTATGTAATATCATATTATAATATTTTGGTTTCGTTAACTCAGATGTTTGCCACAAAAACTTACAGAAATGACAATAAAGTCTTAGAAAGATTGAAAAACATAGAGAACACAAAGTAATCCTAATCTTAAAAAATGATAGCCTGACCAAAGATTATAAATGCGAAAAAAATAACTAAGATGTCAACAATATTAAAATTAGTACAACAAAAGGAATTCCAGCTTAATTCAAAGGATACTTTTTTACAGGATGCTTTATTTTTGCTTTGGTATATTAAAAACCCTGTTCTTTTTGAAAACAAGTGGTCAAGTAGAAGCGCTGCCTTTTGACAATGCAAAGGAAAAGGGGAGGGATTATAGACAAATCCTGTAATCTCCTATTTAAAGATATACCAGATGCTTGAGCATGTCTTCTTTGGCCTAACTTGAAACATCAGTTTTTGTTGTATTTTTGTGTTGAGGTCTCTAATTTTAAAGTCGTGCTAATGGAGTCCTCAATTTTAAGTAAATACTGATTGTGCACTCCTGATCACACACGGCTGCTGCTCCGTGCCAATCATGGACGTACGCCTGTGCCTCATGCACAACGCAGGGTGCACTCTCCTGTGCTATCACGTTCTCCAGATGTCCCACAGGTGCCCCCCTTCTTTCTCCCACTGGACTTCTGCCTTCTCAAAGGTAAAAAAAAAAACAAAAAAACCAGTATTCTCCTCCTATATCCCAGGGGTAATTAAAAGACTATTACATACATAATAAACATTCTTTTCTTAAATTTCCTTTATTATTATGATTCTCAACGAAGTACTATAAACAGTGAGTCTGAAAATTAAAAAAAACCAAAACAACAAAACTAAAGGCTGAAATGGTCTTTAAAATTTCTAGAATCCAGAGGGGTTAAAGAAAATGGAAAGGGAAGCAGAAAGTATTTGGTGCAAGAATGTATCAAATATTACTAAAGAAGTGAACACTGGGTAGAAAACAGAAAGCGTCCATTCCCTACCCATGTGTGTGAGAACCTACTCTCTCTTACTTTCAGTAGGTACAACAGTTTGATGACTACCAATGTCCCTGAAGCTCATCTACTTTAAAAACACAATTTAAGGAATCCTTCATTAAATGAGAAATTGGACTTGGTCTGCAAGTGTGTGTACACACACACATACACACACACACACTTTTTTTTTCCTTTGTGTGTAAGGCGAATGAATACTTCAAATAATACATTTTTCTGAGAGAGATGCTCATATTACCATTTATCATTTTACCATAATACCCTGGATATTAAATACTGGTAGAAAATACCTTCAATTATTCAAGGTAGCTTATGTGTCATGCTCAACAACTGCAGAGAGAACCTCCATAAGAATAACAATCTGGAGTTGAATATATTCATAATCCCCCAGAGCTAGAGGACAGGCCAACTCACATCTTGCAGGCTTCACAGACTATATTACAGTTTTAAAGGCATGATATTATTTTCTTTATAGAGGACAACCTGTAAGTAATAACCTCAGCTACTAGTGTATTTACTCATTGACTTTATTTTTATTTATTTATTTTTTTACAAATTTTATTTATTTATTTTTTTGGTTGGTTCCCTGAGTGGGGATTGAATCCAGGCTGTGGCAGTGAGGGTACTGATGCCTAGCCACTATACCACCAAGGAACCCCTACTCATTCATTTAAAATATTCAAGTATTAATGAATTAAATATACTGTAACCTTAATATCTAATTGAAAATTCAACTTTAAGCTACTACAGAATGCACACTTCTGAGTATGATTTCTTGCAAGGGTAACTAGCTGACAGTGTTTTAAAGAAAAGTAATTCTTAGTCTTGAAGATATTCCTAGAGCTATTTAATATTCATTTTAAAGTCAGAAATATGTATAAATTGTTTTTTAAAAGTTTCAAATTTGAACCTTTTCCATTAAAAAAAATATTATTTAAATAAGAACATACTAACCCAAAAAGTTTTACTGAATTCAATTATAGGTAATACCTGAAGTATCCAGGTAGAAGAATTAAGACTTTAGTTGTAGAATTTAGTATTGCCTAATTAATTGGAGACTAAAGAAAATAAAAGTGAAATGTTTTAAAGTAATATATTTGTTAACTAAAATTTATTAGGATTAAAATGGTGCATATGATTTAAAAAGACCCGACATGAAAATCACCTGAGATATGCATATTTAAGTGCTTAAGTATTTTCTATAATTTTAACTTTGTCAAATAGTGAGGAGCTACCCAACTGTTTAAGATACCAGTTGCAGTGTGTAGCTGCTGCTGTATTTTTAAGAACTCAACTTCAAATACCTCAACCTTTTATGGTAGAAACACAGAACAAATTTTGTATAAGTAGCCTTAGGGTACTCAAAGATGACAACACTGCTTTTAAGACCAGTTGGGAGGTCACACACTCTACTTTCACTGCCTGGGATGAATCCTCCCTCAAATAAACCAAGACCCTTGGATTCTAAAAATAAGGAGGGGAGTGGGTAGCAGTGGGCAGGGAGCAAGAAAGAAATGTCCAAAAAAGACCAGAGAAAGTATAAGAGCTGGGTAAAAAGGCCTTAAATGACCTAGTTCAAGGTCCACCTTTTATAGATAAGGGAACTATGACCCAAACAGATGAAAGCCCATAAACTGTGTCACAACAATTTTGAGAGGAAGAGGGAGACGATTCCAGTTTCAGACCTTTCCTTCTAGTTTAGTTGACTGCACCATCTCCAACTTCATTACATACCACCTCTTGGGTCAAGAGTCCACAGGGAATGCCAAAAATCTCAGCAATTTAACAAACAAACAAACAAACAAACAAACAAACAAAACCTAAACAAACAAAACTTGTATCACCAAAATCCTTTTTGTAAAATGAATCTGCCTAAAACACTGGGTTATAAAATTAGGGAAAAGCAGAGTGGCTTAGAAAAGTCTCAGTGGTAAAGGTAGAGGCCCTCATGCTACGGCAGCCCCAGGGGTACCCTGCTGAGCCCAGTCTGTGTACTCACTAGTATTCCACCAGCTGACACCATCTCAATAACCTAAGTTTTCAACAGATGCCCTTGTCCATGAACCCATTACATGGCAGCTAATCTTTCTTCTCTATAGATACATAGCCCTCTCATATGTGGATCCTACTATGTTCGAAACATTTTGTCTCTTCCTCTCTAAAAACACATCCCTTGCCACATTTAAAGTAATTATCATTTTCATCTTCTAACATACCATTTTCTAGGCATTTATATATTTAATCTGAATGACATAAGAATGCTACCATAAAAATGGCACTAATATGGCCTAACTGAACCAGAGTTGAGAGGAGAGTAGAAATGGATGCGTGGCTAAATTACGTTTGCCAAACAATAAATTACAACATTGTAAGACAGAACTACTTATTTCTAAGTGGAGAGCCTACCAGGACTACTTTGGTAAATAGAAAGGACTTATCTAAAAACGTGCTGATGGTTGATTATTGAAGTCTGAAGTTACTACTAACGCTCTAGATTAGAATGCTATTTAAAAATTATTAATCTATTTATACAGTCCTTGTAAAATCACCTCATGATGATAAATTAACTAAGGAAGAGCCTTAACTAAGGATAACAGCTCCATTCAGTGGACTCCCACAATGTCAACTCTGTGCTCATTCAAACGTGGGTTCTGTAAGAAAGAACCCTCATATGTAAGGACTGAGTTTCCTATTTGTCCCGTCCTAATTCTCATCACCTGGCACCCAGTCTGCATTCAAATTTAGTCTGCAGGAAGAGAGGGAGCATTTTCTAACCACAAAGGGCTTGAAAGTAATTAAGACTGACGCCTAGCTTTCTGACTCAGGGTTTTTCCATAGGAAACTAATTATTTGCAAGAAGACAGTGTATGTAAGAGCAGGAACAAAATTTAAAATAAACAAGTACTATACCATAAAGTTTTTTATAAAGGTGAAAAAACTGAACTAATATAAGGATTTAAAAAACTATATCTCAAGACCAATGTAGCAAATTTCATGACGAAAATTTACTCAGAAATTCTGCAAAACATCGATGAAACAAAGCTGCAAGTTAAATTAACCTATGACTTTGTATCTAAATAATTATGAAAGGAAAGAAAATGTGTTCAGTTTGATGTTTAAAGCCAGGTGCTCTTGGGTATATAATTCCTTTTTCCAAAAACAAATTTATTATGCTTTAGAAATATAAAATGATTGCAAATTATTTAATATTTGAAAATGAAATATTTTATATTAAATAGTTTAAGTCCAGTGATCCTTTAAAAAAAATTGTTTTAACACTCTCTGGCATATGGTTACACAGGTATAATTGGAAAATAAGTTATACATCCTCCTCATAATGTAAGTGCCAAACTCCTAGCCCAAATCCTGAGAAATACACACTGTGCAGCCTACCTGGTCTATTCTGGATGTCCCGGCTGCAGTGCACCAACTATCTTGGAGTGAATCTGAGCCCCAAGCTGGTAACTGCAAACTAGATCTCACCTTCAATAGCATAGAAGTTTTCATCAGAAATAAGCAGTTCTCTTCCCCACACCCCCCCACAAAAAGAAAAAAAAAAAAAGGAAGAAAGCAAAAGACAAAGTTTGTTC
Source organism: Lyroderma lyra (assembly GCA_004026885.1). Taxonomy (NCBI): domain Eukaryota; kingdom Metazoa; phylum Chordata; class Mammalia; order Chiroptera; family Megadermatidae; genus Lyroderma; species Lyroderma lyra. The sequence continues at coordinate 43,484 of PVJL010002473.1, read as the reverse complement.
TATCTTGTAGCTTTACTCTGTCCTCTAAAGTTTTTAGAAAAAAAAAAAAAAAAAAAAAGACACATTTTAAATAGCCAAAGGGAATTTCATTAACTTTCAGTATCAACAAAATATTCAAAGGCCTGAAAAAAATGTCAATCATCACAACTATTAGGCCACGTTTAGAAAAAAATAAGTCACAACCAGTGAAGGTAAATTTTAATTTTATGTAACAGCCCCATTGTTTTGCCATAATCGCAGCTGTACTAAGTATATTTTGATACACATACAGTTGACAATAGACAAATCTATGCATGATTACAAACATTTTCGCTAAACTGTGGGAGAAACTCATTTTTGTGGCCCACTAAAGATTATTAAATTAAGGCAGTCTTAAGGCATTGCCAACTGAAACCTTCAATATGTATTTAAAACAGAGCAGGTTTTTCTACATTTTATGAAGTTTATTTTTAATTGTGTGCTTAGCGAATTTTTTATAGCCTCAATTTTCTCTGTATATATACTCTACCCTTTGATAATAAAATTATATGCTTAAAAACTAAAACATTCTCTTCTTCTAATCTGTTAATTTTACCATCCTCTTCTTCCTCCTCCTACCACCACCACCACCACCACCACCACCACCACCACCCAATTTCCTATTTTGAAAGATTAACATTAGAAATAAGGCTATTTACATACCATTCTTACCTGTAAGGGTAAGAGTGTATTACTATTGTTGTCTGTTCTGAACACATTATCTTCAATCCAAGATTTTGGAGTCAGTGATGGAGTAGAGCGAGTAAATTTTGGTGGTGCTATGACATTACCAGAAAATGGTTTCTTCAATGGAGATATTTGATTCATAGTTCCTGGAATTCCCATGTTTCCAGTTCTACGATGGTCTCTGCCATGCATTGCTCCCCACGACATACTTCCAGTGCCCCAGCCACTGCTCTGGTGGTTGCTCCAAGGAGATTGTTTCAGAAGAGGCTGGAGAAAATATAGCTACTTAAATTATAGGCATTTAAAGCGTTTATAATTTAAATTTTAGACCTGAACTATGAATTTATATGATCTTTAAAAAATAAAATATAGAAGAGCGACAAAATATTCTTATCTAGTTTACAAAAAGTCATAGTCACAATATCTTTCATCCTCTTGTCTGCTACAAGTTATAATGAATCAAGCAGATATTTCATGACAAGTACTAAAACAGAAGCATGCAGTTACTTCTTTTCCCTTCAGAGAGATTCCGATACATGCTAAATATGAAAGAAAAAATGCAACACTTTAAAATTAACTTTGAAGATCCTTAAAGATATAACTTACATTGTGATTTTAAAGCAACCACATTCTGCTAGACACAAATAAAAATAGTTTTTATTAATTAAAATATACCAACCACATGAGTGAAATATTTAAGACTAGGTTTCCAAAACATGTACCTTTGCAAAAGTGAATAATGTTAACACTTGGTGTTATTCTGCTGCACAAATTAAAAATGCCTTTTAGGATAAGGACAATATTGGAAATGTGTCCTTTTCTGCATTGTTTACTGAACTCTTTAAGATATTTTATTCCAGTTTTAGTGTTGTTTCTTTTAAAGTATTTTTGTTTTTATTTCATTTAATCATCCATTAACTGTTAAACAATTATGTAATGTTAGCTATAGGTGGATCCACTGAGATATGAAAAGTAAACAACTATATACTTTGATTATTCTAGTAAAGATCTTAATAATACAAATCTCCATTAACTTCATTCATTTTCAAAAGTAAATTATATTCTAAACTAGAACCTATGGCAAAAAAAATATGTCATCAAGGAATGGAAAATCCACCAAAAGCTTATAAGTTTTAAAAATGTATTAATTGGTATCAATTATATCATCAATAAACTTATACTTGTATAATTTTGTGCTAACACTTAGCCAAAAGAAGTATGAACCATGAAGTTACTGTCAGTCAGTAAATACAGCACCCTTAAAATTAAACCTACTTCTTATAAGACAATTAAAAAAACAAACCTGATACAGAGTACTTATTTTTCAAAAAATGTTTTTAAATGTTAATATCATGAATACATGTACTACCGGTTCACCCTCCACATAGCTCAAAGCATTGCTAAGGGACCGTGTACAAACTGCTCCATGCTTGAGGGGCTTACTTTCCTCAGTTTTACAGTGTTCAAAGTTCTGTTCCTCTGATCTGTAATTCCATGTGACAGCTGTGTGACTTCTCTTACACTCCACTGTGAGACCCATCTTTTGACAAAAAGCAGCTTATCCTTAAACATGGATCATACTATATGGTCTTCTTATGTTCTTTATGTCATGGTTTTAGGAATGCAAAAATACGTACAGAGAATAATTGTGGCAAGTTTCCAGTTTAAAAAAAGGAAGACCCTGACACACAAGAGATAGTTGCTGAAGATTACGCAAATCATGAAAAAGTGGAATATTATTTCAAAATCTCATATTTTCAGTCCTTTAGGCCACATTCTCTTTTCTCAGACAGAAACCAGTGTTTCAACAAAAAAACTGTTAACTGTTACTCTGGTTAATTTAAATAAACTGCTAACTGTTACTTCGGTTGATTTAGATAGTTATTCACCCTTTAAAAAGGTTAATCGTTGGAAACTTTAACTGGCCAATGGGAAAAAGTTATATGAGTAAGTAAGCACTGGGTAAGGTCCAAATGGCTTCTCTCTCAATCCTTAATCACGAAAATGGTCTTAGAATGATCACTCCTACAAAGCCTGACCAGATCAAAAAAGAACAAAATAGTCTTTCAATGTCAACTAACCCACCCAGCGGTCACCCACACACGGTACTGAAGGGAAAACCAACCAGAGCTGGAATCAGAAAGGACCCGGATGAATAAAAAAGCCCTGCCCCGTGCTACTTCATAATGAACTTGTCCCTTAAAATAGAAACTCCCTGTAATTCAAGGGGAGGTTGAGGCCACCGAAAAGGTGTACCCAAGTCCCCTCTTCAGGGGAACACGCCAATCCCAGACTTCAGGTCCCTTCTGTTTTCAAACCCACGAAATGTTACCCACACGTTAAAAAGCACAGAAACTAAAGCCACCGCGGAGCAGCGCGATCGTGACCGAGCAGCAGCGCTCCCGGTCTCGCGTGCGGTCCTGTGACAGCGCAGGGGCCCGGGGCCCGGGCCGCGGAGGCCGGCGGGCGGAGCCCAGCGTCGCGGCCCCGCTCCCCAAGCCGGGCCGGCAGGTGGTGCGGGCCGGCCGCCGCTGCCCCGGCGACGTCTCTCTGGCCGGTTAAGGAGGAAGCGAACTCGAAAGAAAAAGCCTTCCCGCGCGCCGGTCCCCTCCGTGGGCGACACGCACCGTCTCCGGTAATCATCTCCCGCCGCCCAAGTTCGCCGCCCACGGCCGCCGGCCCCGCGTCCCCGGCCGGTCCTCGCCGCGTCTCTCGGGCCCGGGAGCGCGCGCCGTCACCCCGCAGGCTGGGGGGCGTCGGCGGGGCGCGGGGGCGGCCCCCACGAGGGACGCAAGAGACGACGCGCCCGCCCGCCGCCGCCCCGGCCCCACCGGCGCTGCGGGCGTTCGAGGGGGCGCCCGGCCGGCGGCGTCCACGCGGGCCCGCCTCCGGACTCGCAGCCCACGCCGCCCGCTCTTCCTCCCGGCCGGGGGCTGCGCTCCCGCGCCCGCCGCCCTCCTCCGCCCTCCCAGCCCCACTGTCACCTGGGCGCGTCGCCCCCCACCGCTGTCCCGCGGCGCCACCTGGGGCCGAGCCCGGCCGCCGTACCTGGTGGTGGTTGTAGGAGTTCCGCTGCTGCAGGAAGGCGGCGGCCGCCGCCTGGTGCTGCTGCTGGAGCTGCGGGCTGACGGGCGACCTGCGGCTCGGCGGCTGCTGCGACGCCGCGGGCGGCGGGGGCTGCTGCTGAGGTAAATTCATCGCGGGCGGCGGCGGGGGCACCGCGGCCGCCGAGAAGGGGCCGCCGAAGCCGCCGCCGCCGCCGCTGCCGCCGCCGCCGGCCGGCACGCTGAGCCCGGCGCAGCCGTGTGGGGACACGGGCGAGAAGCTCGGGAAGAAGGCCGGGTTCATGGACGACGGCAGCCCGGGGTAGAAGCCGTTCTCCGAATCGGGGCTGGGCGGCGGCATGGCGCTGAGCGAGCCGCCGCCACCGCCGCCGCCGCCGCCGCCACCGGGGGTGGCGGCCGAAGAGCCGGGCTGCGGCGGCTGCGACTGCGGCGGCTGCTGGGGCGGCGGCTGCGGCGGCTGCTGGGGCGGCGGCGGCTGCTGGGACGGCGGCGGCGACGCGGTCTGCACCGACCAGGGGGTGCCGAAGCCGGGCAGCGGCGGCGGCGACGCGGAGCCGCCTCCACCTCCGCCTCCGGGGGGCCCCCCGCCGCCGCCGCCGCCGCCGCCCGGGTGCGGAAGGTCCGGGCTCTGCAGGCTGCTGAAGGCGCCCGCGCCGAGCGCCCCGCCGGGCAGGAGGTTACTGGGACTGTTGAGCAGAGGGTGGTTGGGGGACTCCATGGAGCCCGGCGCGGGGTTCACCGGCGGCGTCGAGGGGGCCAAGCCCGCATTGGGGGGCTCGGTTGCGCTGCCCTCGCCCACGGCCGGGGTCTTGCGAGGACTGCCCGCGCCTCCGTGGCGGCGCCGCGGGGCTGCGGGCGGCGAAGGCTGGAGCTGCGGGAGCGGGGGCAGGTCGGCTGGGCGCTGCCGCGGGGCGAGGTCCTGCGGCGGGAGGTGCTGCGGGTGCGGGCGGCTGAACGGCTGCGGCTGCGGTCGCTGGGCGAGCGGCGCCGGCGGGAGGAGCGGGCCCGGCGGCGGCGGCTTCGAGTCCGGAGGGTGGGGAAGCTGGGGAGGGCTGAACTCTTTCCTCTTCTGGCTGCTCAGCTGCTGCTGCTGCTGCCGCTCACTGAAGTCCTGCGGGGAGGAGGTGCGGCGGCGGGAGGCGGAGGAGGAGGGGGGGTGGTGCAGACTCGGTTTGAAGTCCTGGGAGGGGAGGAGGTGGGTCACACCCGCGTTCGTGCCGCCGCCGGGGTGCTGGTTGGGGAGTTTCTCCGCGGCCGCCGCCCCCGAGAGCGGCCGCCCCGGCTGCTGTGTCAGCCCCAGCAGCAGCTCATCCTGCATGGTCTGCTGATGCGCCAGGAACGGGGAGGAAGAGGAAGCGGCGGCGGCCGAGCTTCCCGCGCCGCCGCAGCCGAGGGGAACGGGGAAGGGGGAGGCGGCCTCCGAGAAGCCGGTGACAGGCAACGGCGGAGGCGAGAGGGGGCCGAAGGGCGTGGCGGAGAGCAGCGGGGCGTAAGGACGGGACGCCGCGCCGCCAAATAGGGACCTGGGGCTGCTGCTTCGGAGTGGGGCGGTCTGCAGCAACCCAAACCCGAAGTCCCTCATTTATCAGGCCGGCGGCCACGGGAGGAGACGCGCCCCGTCCGCTGCCCCGCCTAGGGAGCCGCCGGATCTGGAGCGGCGCGGCCGTGGTGGAAGGAGGGGGAGTCAGTGAGAGCGGGACACCGTGACTGAGCCGGGGGCATCGACTTCGGCCCCGTAGCCCCTCGCGGCGGCCACCGCCGCCTCCCGAGACCGGCTCGGGTGCCGCCGCCGCCGCCGCCGCCGCCGCCGCCCTGGCCGCTTAAGAACCCCGGAACGTGCGTCAGCGCCACCTCACAATCGCGCCGCCCCCCGCGGTGCGTCCCGGCACGCGCGGGCGCGAGGCTGCCGCGCCCCCACTGCCCCGCCCCCGCCCCTCATTAATATGCAGGCTCGTCCGGGGGCGCGCTCGCGCTCCCGGGAGGGCAGGGAGCGCGGGGGCGAGCAGCGTGTCTCCTTGCGCCCCATCTCGCGCCCAGGGAAAAGGAAAGGCCGGTAGCGGGCGGCTGACCCACTGGGAGTCTGAGTGCCAGGAGCGCGCGCGCGTACTCGGGCGAGCACGCGCGGACAGGGCTGACGGTTCCGGGGCAACGGCCCCTCCCTGCGCAGTGTTTGTGCAGAGCCTGCTCCGGGAGGTCGCACTCCCCCCAACTCCAGTGCCATCGCCCTTGCGGCCGCACCTTTTTCGTGTCACCGCCGCCCACCCTCGGTCATGAGAGGCCCGGCCACAGGAACCGGGGCTTCCCAGGGTGGGGCTTGCCCGCGGAGTAAACTGAGCCCGGGGAGTCCGACTGGGATCGGCTCCCAGTCGCGGCGGCCGCCCGTGGCCTGCATTGCGCGAACGGAGTCCCTGCTGTCCTCCCGGTTCAGCACGGGTGTCCTTTGGCCAACTCGGTCGTGTGGGCGGCGCCTGCTTTACAGAGCACTTCGGCGCGCTTCGTCCACACCTCCTTCCCCACCACAGCCCCGACCTGAAGCCTTCCCGCTGGCCCTAGAAAGCTCCTGCTAGGGCTGGTTTCTGTTTTTAGCCTCTCGTGCCGCGTGCTGTCATCGGCCTTCCTGCAGCCACGTGAAGGCGTTGTCTGTGAAGGTAAACATGAAGCCCCGGCTGAATACCAAACATGTCATTCCAGTAATGAGGAAGCAAGTCCCTGGAACCCGACACGGCTCCGTGTGGTGTTTTACACACATATATGCATATAATGGGCTCCGAGGCGAGCTCCCATGGTAACCCTGGGCCAGGTCCAAGCCTTCCTGTTTCCTAAAAGCACTTAACGTGCTATCATCGGGACTGCTGTGGGGGGGACTCCTCTCTACCACATTCTTTCTGGCATCCCCGCCCCTTTCCCCTAGGGAGACTAATTTAAACATTTCCGACGCTTTCTGAAATTTGAGGGAGAAAGATTTCTCACATCGGAGAAGAGGAGGTTCTGACTCAGCAACAGACTTGTCGAGGCTTGCAAAATGGAAGAGGCTAGAGCGTTCTTCCCTGGCGGGGTTCTTGTTTCGAGCAACAGAAGAGGAACTGATCTTGTATATTTCCTTTCAAAAAGAAAAAAAAATTACATACAGCGTCCGACAGAAGTAACGCCTGGACTTGAGTTACGATTTTATTACTAAATCATAACCGTGCATGCTTATGTTTTTGTAATATAAGAGTTGGTGTAGATTACCAGCGCATAAAAAAAGGGGCGTTACTTGTGCCGGATCTTGTATAGGAAAATTGTATAAGAGTTCACGTAAAGAATAGCAAAGTGATCCATACTGCATAATAAGATATGGGTGTTTTGGTCAAGTTTTGCAATTTTAACTTTTTCTGAGCACTTAGAGAAGTGAAACTACTAGATGGATCCTAGAATAAGGACTACTCCCCAAAGCAATAGAATGTGGATTCAGACCCTACTTTGATTTTGATTTACAACTGGACTAAGGCTAAATAGTGTTATAAATTAGCACACTCTTACTGATGTAGGCGGAGTGTACATTTTTATGAGTCCTCATTCTCTTAAATTTCATTTCCACTTTTGTTACTTCAGTGCTTCAAATTTATATAAATCAGAATAAATACCGTAGAAAGCAGCAATGCAAGGGCAAAATACGTTTTTGTGTATAATGAGTATATCTGATATCCTGTCTAATAAACTAAGTTTGATGTTGCCTTTACAATAAGGAAAAGGTGCTTTAAAAAACTCATAAATGATTCAGAAATTGGTTAGATGCATAGAAAATTAGTTCGAATTAATCTCAAAAGCATTTTTTAACAATCAGGCAAAATATAGAACTGGAGAAGTACCTTTATTATTCTAAATTACAATGTCTAGAAAATAACCTGAGCTCATTAGATTTAAAAATATAAATGGCCATTTTTACAGTACCTATTGACACAATCTTAACTATTATTCATTAATGTATTTTACAGGGAAAAACTATTTCAGCAATCGAGACATGTAAAGTCTTAAAAATGAACGCCATTTTTCAAAGTAAAGTTGTATTTGAAATCAGCTGCAGACCAAACAAACAACAAAAGAAAGGAAACATAGACATAAAATGTAGTTCAATCACCCATTACAATTGCAGTTAGTACAATATAAGGATGAGAGAGCATACATTTGAAAGTCAAATGGTGCCATTCTCGGCAAAAACAAGATTTCTTTGTGTTCTGATACTGGTTTTGTTTTGGAAGAGTTAGAACTCTTCAAAATGGAACACAGCCACCAAGTTAGGTATTATGTAATAAGGTCAAACTTCATATTAAGTACACCAAATTCCAAAAGTCCAACCGCCAGACCCTCCAGTCACCATTTCAACATTTCAGAGAGTATTAAAGGAGGCCCCATGTTTTATAAGAGGAAATTTGCATTCGATAAATCTAAAACATTTAAGCTGGTGAGCATTCCGTCATTGAAAGTGTTCAAAGAAAACGGTTTCCTGTAGTGGGAGTGGTGGTAGGGATGGAGTGCAGTGGTGGGGTGGACAGGGAGGGGTTGTGGTTCTGTAACAGATCCACATGTCAAGATCTTGTGAGTCTATATCATAATCTTTCTCATGAAACATGAAAATATGTTAACTACATGACCATTAACTTGGTCCCTGACATTATTTGACAGCCCCTTGTCTGTTTCTTCCCACTGTCCTGGGCCAATGTTTTAAATATTTTTGCTACATCCCGGGGAAGACACACACACACACACACACACACACACACCTGAAATAAAGCTTTTATTAAGCAATTCTTAATATATGCCACAGACTCTATCTAAAAATTCTATTTACCTTTTTAAATTGATCTCAAATCACTAGGTTGATTTGGAGACCCAGAATTAGATCATGAGCTGAAATTTAAACACACCATCTGAGAAGAATATTTCACACCTTCTGCTCTATCTTAAAGCCTTCTCACACCTTCTCTCCTACCCTCATTCTCAGCTGCTCACCTGGCTTCCTATTAAGCTGAGAAAATAGTTACAGGGGAGCTGCCACAGGTCCTCACTATCCCCTGCTTTCCAGTCACTCTGTCCCTTTACACCTCATCTTACCCCCCGCTACTTGAAGGGCCTGTCCGTGCCCCACACTCCCACTAAGGTCTAAGGCCTGTCTCTCCACTGGCGCATGCGATCCTTCCCACTCCTGCTTGCGACATGCTTCACAGATATCCCAATGTCTCATGACAGCCCAAATTTCACAGGTCCAAAATTGAACTCCCCCACCTCATTAATCCCCATCTCTGTAAATGGCACCCATTGTTCTAGTTGCTCAGGCCAAAAAAGTCAGGGTCATCTTTCGATTTTTCTTACAGCATACCCAAGCCATCATTACATACTGCTTGACCTACTTATAAATTATATCCAGAATCCAACCACTTCTCACCTCTCCTACATAGGCAACCTGATCCGGGCCATTCAGGATGGATTCATTGACAAAGGAAAATATCTAGAATCTTCCCCTGATGAAAAAGTATAGCCCTCAAACATGAAAAAATGTCTTCCAGGTGTTGTCACTCTTTGTAGTGTTTGGGAGACTTGTCATCCAACTCCAGTCACTACGCTTTGCCCAATCAGCCTCTCGAGTAATCCCTCCCGATACTCACTGCGTACTTCCATAGACTGACTTAATTGTCTTTTACTTTCAGGCCTAAACCAACTTGATTAGATTATAGATATTTGAAAGCAGTGGCGATTTCTTATATATTCCTTTATTTTCTCAGTTCTTGATCCACTTAAGTATCCAGAAACTACTGAGTGCCTACTGTGTGCCAGACACTGTGCTAGGTACTGGGGCGATGGCCATGAACAAAACAAGAGACACGTAATTTGTGCATAATCAGAGAGACTATAAACAAATGTTTGTCGTTGATACTGGTTATGGTAATTCGCAGCCCTGATTGTCTAGACGGAGTCACGAATAGTGAGATTCTAGGCTGAAACTGACCTACTAAATTGGAGTCCTGCGTGCTACAACATAGCCTTGCTGGGCGGGTCATGGGTGGAGCCCCGAGATGACTATGGAATATTGCGGTGAAGCAAATTCAGCAGGAATGACACCCCAAAATGCATCGTAACCCTAGTTTGAAATAGGATTTCCATTTATTATCTCCTTTACTTGTCACAATATACTTAGTGAGTAGAGAAAGCAAACAATATTCCTATTTTATAGTTGGAAAAGCAAAGCCCAGAACAAAGTAATATACCTCGGGTAGTTTGTACAGCATGTTCTTAATTCCCCTATCCCCCCATTTCTCAGTGTCCTCCTCCATTAGTTGTCCCTCAGGCTGTCACCAGAGATGTGCAACATATCTGAGCAAAACAGAGCCACAGTGACAGGCCCTGAAAACAATGGTTGCTACTTCTACCAAAGGATAAGGGAGGGATAGAGAGGATAATCCTGAAGGCATCTCAGTAACACCTCCCTAAATGAGTAACAGTTGGCTGTGGTGAAACCTCAGAAAGAAAGCATCATATTTTCAAAATACATATCCCACGAAAGTTCAGAAACACTCCTGAAATGTGCTCACTCATTTTCATCGTAAGAGAAGAATGAAGCCTGGTTGTATATATTGGATATAGTGAATTTAATATTGTAGAAAGCTAATTTCTTCAACTGATAAATTATTCGATGCAGAGGATAGTGAAGATGCATTTTGACTACTAAATATTTAGGTTTTATATAGACAAAGAGTAATTGCATCTATCAAATTTGTCTGAATATTTTTGAAATCTTAGAAAAAAGATGAAAAGTTTTAAATGTTTATTTTGGAAACTATGAATGTTTCATAAAAAAAAAAAGAAAAATCTTTATTTGGTAGCAGGCATTAGCCACCAGCTTTTGTATAGGGATTGATTAAGTAAGTGTAAAGACAATGGACAGAAAGTATTCCAAGGAAAGAGGGATATTTGATTTTCGTCCAGGTTATGTGTCTTCCTCACACTATCAATTCACTTTTACTAAGTACCTGATGCTCGGTCCTATACTATAGGACTGCATGTCCTCTTGCATCCAAAATTTACTTATAAGTGCAAATCATTGCATTAAGTTTGCAAGACAATAATCCATAACAATACGAAGAACAATAGATCTCACTTTTTAATAGAAAAAAATTATAGACAAACTGTTATGGAAGAAAAATTTAGAAAATTTTCATGAGATCATGAATCATATATGCGAAAATACTGATGTTTTTTTGACCCACAGTTGATACCTATTTATCTCACCTTAAGAGACATGGAGGAGGGAGGGGTGTGATGGACTTGTAGGGGCTGTGGAATCAGAGACTTGACATTTAGTCCCAGTTCTCTCTGTTACTGTGTAACTTCATCAGTTAAACTTTGGGAACCTCAGTTTTCTCATCTTCATAGTGAAAAGAGCAACAGCTGTTATCTGTGAAGTGTAGGGGTTATTGTGACTAAGATTAGCAATATTTTCTGGAGAGTCTTCTGACGCAGAATAGGTGTTTAAATAAGTAAACAAATCTTAACTGACATCTGAATGCAGGTTAGGGTAAAGAATAAACTAGAAAGCCATCTAGAACACAGTGGTAGTCCTGGGAGGTACATAACAAAAGCAAATATAAAACAAAAAAATTACCCCAAATATGCAAATAGGTGATGGTAATGGTAGTAAAATCCCATTAACAGTAATGGAAGGATAAATCCAAGTGAAAAATGGAACAGAAGAGACTAAATTCTTTCTACATTTGAAAAACGAGAAAAAAAATTCTGAAAGTTAAACATTAAGCATATTCAATAACTGCTTAGAGATTCCTAAGGAACACCAGTGATGTAAATAGGGCAAATTCTGGCTTTGAAGACTGAGCTGAATTCTAATACCAGTTCAGACACCTCCTAGGTGGAGTGTGTCAACCTGGCAGGTTAACCTTCTCAGACTCTTTTGTCTTCTGTGATAAGTATAATAATATAGTGCTTGAAAGACACCTGATGCTGTTAGAGTGCTGCTCTTCAAACAAAGGTAAATCTAGACCATCTCGGTCCAATAGAAATGTAATGAACAGCCACACATGTGAGCTATATATGTAATGTGGAATTCTCTAGTAGCCACATTTAAAAAAGAAAAAAGATGAAATTAATGAATAATATGTTTTAACTCAACGTATGAAAAATATTTCATGGAAACAGTAAAATGTTATCAGTGCTTTCTCTGTATCTGTTGAGATGATCGTGGTTTCTGTGGTTTATTCTGTGAATGTAAGGTATTAACACTGATTTTTGGATGTTGAACTAATATTACATTTCTGAGGAAAATCCCTCTTGGTCATGGTATGTAATCCTGCATGTATACATTGTATGTATACATGTATGCATCATATGTTGTTGGATTTGGATTGCTGGTTTTGTACCAATGTAATTCTGCTCTCATAGAACAAATTGGGAAGTGGTCCTTCCTCTTCTAATTTTTGTTAAGTGTGAGTGATGGATTGGTGTTAGTTCTTTAAATGTGTGATAGCATTCACCAGTGAAGCCATATGGGCCTGGATTTTTTTTGTTGGAAATTTTGAAATTGTGAATTCAATTTCTTACTTGTTATAAATCTACTCAGATTTTTAATTTCTTTTTTTTTGTTTCAGTTGTTTGTGTCTTTCTGGAAATTTGTCCATTTCATCTGCATTATCTAATTTTTTGGCATACAACTGTTCAGTGTTCCCTTTTAATCCTCTTATTTTTCTGTGAGATTGGTGCTGTGGTAGCCTCTTTTATTCCTGACTTTAATTATTTGAGTCCTTCCTTTTTCTCTTGGTCAGCCTAGCTAAAGTTTTGTCAATCTTGTTGATGTTTTTCAAAGAACAAATTTTGCTTTCTTTGATGTTCACTGTTAGTTCCTTTTTCTACTTCATTGGCTTGTTCTTAAATCTTTATTATTTTCTGTCTTCTGCTTCCTTTGGTTTTAGTTTATTCTTCTTTTCCTAGTTTCCTAAGGTGGACGTTTAGGTGATGGATTTGAGATCTTCATTTCTTTTATAAATATAAGCCTTATAGTTATAAATCTTCCTCTGATTGCTGTTTTAGTTGCATTTCATAAGTTTTAGTATGTTGTTTTTTTTTCATTTATCTCAAATTATTTTGTAATTTGCCTTGTGAATTTTTCTTTGACCCATTTGTGATTTAGGAGAGTTTTGTTTGATTTTCACATACCTGTGAATTTCTTAAAATTTCTTCTGTTATTATGACTTTTCATATAATTTCATTGTAGTCAAAAACATATTTTGTATTATTTAAACTGTTTTTAAATTTATTGAGGTTTGTTTTATGGCCTCTTAACATGCTATATCCTTAACAGATGCTCTAACATATGCACTTGAGAAGAATATATATTCTGCTGTTGATTGAAGTGTTCTGTAGTTGTCTGTTACATTTAGTTGGTTTATAGTGCTCATTTTCTATTTCCTTATTGGTCTTCTGCATAGTTGTTCAATCCATAATCCAAGGTGGGTTCTCGAAATTTTTAAATATTGTTGAATTGTCTGATTTTCACTGTAATTTATGTATTTTACTTCATGTTATTGAGGTCTGTGTTGTTAGGTGCATTATGTTTATAAATATTTTGTCTTCTTGATGGATTGACCCTTTTATTATTATGTCCTTTTTTTTTGTCTCTACTAACAAATTTTGTCTTTAAATATATTTGTCCCATATTAGTATAGCTACTCCAGCTCTCTTTTTTTCATTTTTTATGGTTAAATGTATTGTAGTGACATTGGCCAGCAAAAATTACATGGGTTACAGGTGTACAATTCTATAATACATCACCTGTATGTTGTGTTATGTGTTCATCACCCAGTTAGTTCTCTTTCCATCACCATATAGTTGAGACCCTGTCCCTGTTCTCCCACCACCCTACCCCCATACCCTCAGATCACCACTAACCACTAAACTATTGATTGTGTTCATGAGTTTTTGTTTCTTTGTTGCTTTCAGCTTTGTGTTCCACAAATGTGTGAAATCATATGGTTCTCGGTTGTTTCTGTCTAACTTATTTCACTTTGCATGATGGTCCCAAGTTCCATCCATGTTGTCATAAATGGCCCTTTTTCATCTTTACTTGTGACTGAGTAATATTCCACTGTGTATATGTACCACAGCTTCTTTAGCCATTCATCTATCAAAGCACACTTTTGCTGTTTCCATGATTTTAGCCACTGTGAATAGTGCTGCAGTGAACATTGGGGTGCATATATCTTTGCGGACTAAAGGTTTTCAAATTTTGGGGACAGATACCCAGAAGTAGGATTGCTAGGTCATTTGGGAACTCTATTCTTAATTTTTTGAGGACCCTCCATATTGTCCGCCATAGTGGTTGTACCAGTTTGCATTGCCACCAGCAGTGTATGAGGGTTCCTGTCTCCCCACACCCTCTCCAGCACTTATTAGTCCTTGTCTTGTTGATGATGGCCATTCTAACAGGTGTGAGGTGGTATCTCATTGTGGTTTTTATTTGCATTTCCCTAATATCCAGTTTTCTTTTGGATACTGTTTGTATGACATGTATTTTCCACACTCTTACTTTCAACTTACTTTGAATCTAGTGTGTCTCTGGTGAGCATCGTATAGTTGGATCATGTTTGCTCCATACAACCTTTCTCCTTATTTTGCCTGGTGAGACACACAGTCTTATTAGAGGAATGATACTATCATTATTTCATAAACTGTTCATTCGTTGCTTTATTTAAGATTAGTTAATGAGAACTAGTATATTGATTTATCTTCTTTTAAAGTTCAGATTTGTATTATTCCAATCTTGGTGAATTTTCATAATCTGTTTAATAGGATTCATTTTTTAACTTATTTCTCAGTGTTTTTATATATTTCTTGCAATCATTATTAACATATTTATTTGAATTTTAAAAATAAAGGCAGAATTTTTTCTTAAAGAAAGTGCAATTTGGCTTATTGATTTACCAATCAGATATTTTCCATAAATTGAGCTAAATATGTAGCCCTACTGTTTTTATTTCATATATATGTATAAAATGCAAGGAGAAATATAATATAAATGTGAATTCAAAGAGAAAATGAAAGGTCTAATATTTTTAAATTTTACCAAATATTAATAACTTTTTCACATATGTTGTAATAGCTGGTCATGGGTATTAAATTGTTATAATATGCAAATTTTATTGGATACATTTATAATTATATAGTAATTATATTAGGGCTGTCCAAGAAAATCCAGCCATAAATGACTCTATTTTTCATATTACATGGCTGGATACTTTTCACACAGCCCTCATATTTAAAGTGACAATATTAAATATATACGAAAATTTACATCCTTTGCAACAATTTAAACTTATGATAAAGATTTTTAGATGATTTAAAATGTATAGGATATTTAAAACCGTTCAAATATGCAAGATATTTTTTAAATGCTCCAAATTTCTTTAGGTGATTCTTGAAGAAAAATATTTACAGTCTAGGCCAGAGAACAAAGGCAATCCAAGTCCATCATCTCTAGTTGCCTTATTTACTGCTATATTCCCAGTGCTAATTGTATCCCTGTGATTGAATGAATGAATGAATGAATGTCCTTGAATGGTAACATTACAAATTACATACTTGCTGCCTAAAGAAAGAATGACGCTGGAGGCAGATATTTTTCCCTGCTTAGGTTAGCTAATTAGTTGGTAGTAGAGAGAATAGGGTCCTGATACAAATAGGGAAAGGATACCTACACTCCTGACTTGAGCAGACAGCCATGAATGATTAGCTTTACCCTTGTCAAACCCCAGAATAATGAGAGAAAGGTTCAGACTAGACTTAAGGGAGCTCCACGAAGTATGAAGATCCAACATAGCAATTACCTTGAATTCTACAGGCATTTTGGGGGGCAGCTACTTCATGGCTGGCACGCTGCTAGGTACTGAGCATGCAAAGATGAAGAAGGCAGGGTACATGAGGAATACCCTTAAATAGAGCACATATCTTTGTGCTGTAAGAGGAATGCATATGAAGTTATTAGGCCGAACTATTTGAAATTACTGTTATCTGAACACTTTTGACCTACCCAAACTGTTAATTCTTATTGTTTAACCTGCATGGTATGTGTAAACCCAGGTTAAAGAACAATAAATCCTCAGGAGTTCATTAATTAGACAGAGAGTAATATGCAGTCAGTGGCATTGAAGCTGGACCTTGAAGGAAGAGGAAGAAGGTGCATAGATGGATGGGAGGCAAGTGGGACGTTTAGACAGCAGGATAATGAGAGCAAACGTGGAGAGGAAGAGAAGGTGCATGTGTGTTCTGGAAAGGTACATTGAGATTTCATTGTGTGGAGGGCTGAGAAGCGTGGCTACGAGTAGAGAAGTGTCATGAAAGTGCTGTAGACCTAAGAGGATGCTCAAGTAGGCACTGGGAAGCCATGGATGGGTTTCCTGGAGGGATATTGTGACCAGATGAAAGCTTTAGGAGAACTCACATGGCTGACTAGCTAGTGGGTGGTGGTAAGGAGGCTGAGGCACTGAGATGCTCAAGAGCAGAGGTTCTCAACCCGTGGGTCAAGATCCCTTTGGGGGTCGAATGACCCTCTCACAGGGGTCGCCTAAGACCATCAGAAAACACATATCAGATATTTACATGACGATTCATAACAGCAGCAACATTACAGTTAGGAAGTAGCAATGACAATAACTTTATGGGGGTCACCACACCATGAGGAACTGTATTAAAGGGTCATGGCCTTAGGAAGGTTGAGAACCACTGGGCTAGAGGCTCTTGTAATAGTCAAGGTGAATGTGGTAGACATGGAGAGGGGTTGAGAAGTGGGGCATAATGTTTCTCTGAGAGAACTGTCATGGTCTGGTTAGCGATTAGGTGGAGGGAAAGAGGTGTAGAGTCAGGAGTGGGTGAAGGGAGCAAGCTACGTGGAGAGATCCTGCAGTGAGAGCCGAGCTCTGGGTTGTGGGCCTCAGCTCTCTGGGGACACAGTTGGTAGAGGAAGCCATCGGCGAAAGGGACTATTAACATCAGGGAAATTTACCTGGGGAGAGTAGGGAAACAGAGTAAGGGCAAAGGGGCAGAGCCGTGGATCAGGGATGAATCTGTGCCCTGTGCGTGACCACAGTTTACCTCTGTCGTAGCACTTGTTTACCTGAATGTCCACCCTTCACGAGTCTGTGAGACTCCCCAGGGTGGGAACTGGATCTTATCCATGCTTCAGCCTCCTCACAGCTCACGGAGGATCAAGGGGTCACCATAAAAAAGATCCTTGCTGGATTGTGTCCTAACTTTATGGAATGTTTTCTTGGTTCTCATCATTGTTCTAAGCACCATCCAGGTACCCTTTCATTTTATGGGAGGGGGAGCACAAACTTGGTTAAGGTCACGATTAGTGAGTGGGGAGCCTGGCTTTACACTCAGCCAGTGTGACACCGGAGGCCGCCAGCACCCAACTCCTGTACTATGGAATGAGTAGAGTCACAGTGACATCTGTTGGCACTTTTCAGTTTAGAATTGCCTTCCTAGACAATTCCTTGAAGTAATTTTGTGAAATGGAGGGAAGGGCCAGTTCTATTAGAAAATAAATGAAAGCTAAAGTTAAGTGAACTCATGGCAGAACCGAGTAAAACCACCATCTTCTGAGTTACAACTCTTGGTTCTGTTTCAGTCTTGCTCCCTGTGAGCCCAGCTGTCTGTCCTGTTGCTCAAGAACATGGATTGCCTCAGCAGGTGGCTGGGGGCAGCAGGAATGTGAAGAGAGAAGCTGTGGAAAAAACAAGGCACCTTTCTGACTAACAGAGCATATCTCCTTGAAGGACTTAGGAACTTGGTTTTGGTAAGACTGCGTTTAAGATGGCTGTGGGTCAAACTTGTTTGTGAATGTTAACATGGTCTCTTTGATTAATAATCATGAATGCTCAAAATTTAAGCACAACCCATATGTAAAAAAATGATTGGTTTGTTGATTTTAAATGTAAGTGAAAGATAAACTAATGACTTGTTATTTCTTCATCCGCGTTGGGGACATAATCTGGAACGTGTCCTTAGGTGTGTCGTCAGAGATTGCTGTACAGTCTAAGGGTCCTGGCCTGTTCAGAGCTCTTGGTAGTTTATTTACTAATGAGAGTAAGACTTGCCTTTAATAGGAGAATGGAAAAGAGAGCAATGGATACTGGATTTCTATAGTCACTTGTTCAACCTAATTCCCAGCACACGTGGACTCTACTTTGATGGCTGGTCTCCTCAGATGGGAGAAACTCACTAAAGAGCTCAAAGGAACTGAAAATGAGATCGATAATAAGATTTATACTTGTGTTTAGCTTATTCTAGTTAAGGAAAGAAATGTTCCAGTATAATCAGCAGATACTGCCTTGTTTGAATTTTATGAATTATAGTCAAGGTCGTCCTGCCATTTCTTGGCCGTTATACAAGATTGGTCAACTTGCTAAGTTTCACCATTGCTAATACAGACTCTGAAGTAACAAACACCGCAGAGGATTCATGGATGGGTACTTCCTGTTTTGTAAGTTAAGTGTAGACATGTTATGTATATAGAAGATGAAAGTATAACCTTCATGTGGCCAATTATTTAGTCCCTTAACTTTTAAAATTATCAATGTTATGGTAATTAAAACAGAGGCGCCTACATTCTTCCTGTTTAAGGAAGGATGGAAGGAAGGAAAGGAATTCATTCTTGTCCATAATATTAACTAATATAATATTAACAACTTACAATATTAAATATTAACACTTACTTAGTACTCTTACCTGCGAAGTGTTATTCTAAATATTTAATCTGCTTTACAACTCTATGATAACTGCTATTATTGTCCTCATACCACAGACAGATGAACTGAGGCACGGAAGAGTTAAGCAGCTTGCTTAACACCACAGAGCTAAGAGCAGAGATAGAATCCCAGAGCACCTGCACTTAATCCACTGTGCTCAAATTACTGTGAATCTTAGGACTTTGTATCCAGTAAACTGGAAAGACTTTCCAAAAGTGTGGGACTTGAGAAAACCTTCCAAAGATAGGAATAAATCTAGAAGAATGAAACACTGGAGAAATTGTCATGTTTTCGTAAATGAACACTGTCTTATGCAGCTCTGAGGCATTCTTCTGACGTCTCAGGCCACTGAGTTCTACTGGAACCTGGACAGTGCCTCTCTGTCAGCAGAAACATGACAGTGTCTGAGGTCCACGAGAAGCAGATGGTTTTGTGCTAGGAGGGTTTTCCTGTTGATCTGACTGAAAGCAGGGACCGCAGGTGCCCACTGACGTGTCCTTGCCCGCTGAGGGTGCCCCTCCTGTCTGTCAAACGTCACAGGGATGGGTGCCATTCCTTTTTTATTTCTTCCCACTCTTCCTTCCATTCTCTGAGTCAGTGAGATTAAACCAGCCAGACTCTGTGCCAGGTGCTGCTGATTAAATAAATACGTATGTAAATAAACAAGACAAGGGTTCCTGGCCTTTAAGAAGACTCAAACATAGTTCTGACAATGGCCATCTGTTTATAGGATAAACAAGTATAAGACAGGGCATGGTTCCTTCAAGCTGAAGCACTGGGGAAAGCTCCAGAGAACTGAGTCTTCAAAGATTTGTAGGTTGGGAGTTGGATGGTCAGAGCAGAATGAGCAGAGTATTCAAGGAAGAGCCAAGGAACAGCAAAGGCTTGGAGGAGAAAACAGTAGAACAGATTGGAGTTGAGGGGCGAAGATTGCCTGGATGGGAGAAGTGTGAGAGGAGCGGCCCTTAGAACAAGGCTGGAGAGGTAAGCGTGGGACAGACCAGGTGAGACAGAGAGGACTCATCCCTGAAAACCCACCAGCACAGCCTCTGCAGATGGTGACCATGTTTTAAAACTTCTCATCTGATGTCTGGGCTTCAGGGCTTCAGGGATGTTGGGTACTTAACTAACACAGTCCGTGTCTTCTGTAGGTCCCGACGAGGTAAACACACTGTCTTCTATGATGAGAGGTTGTTCGTATGAACTGAGAATCAGTCTGATCTTTGATAAAAGGTCTAAGAACTTTTTGTAACAGTCACCCCCAAACTTTGTGCAGCCCCTACTTTTCAGTTCTAATTTAGTGTAAAAAGTACGTTACTGAGATTCAATACTGATGACTAACATTATTCCATTCCAAATATTTTCATCTAAATATTTTTAAAGAAATATGCAGTGCTTATTATATACCGGACATCGCTGTAAGCATTTTACAGACACTAATTCGTGCAGTGCCCTGGCAACACGGTGAGAGGGAGGCACCATCGTGACCCCTGTTTTACAGATGCGGCAACGGTGGCAGGGAACTGAGGTGCCACAGTTAGTAAGTGGTGGCTCTGGGGACTGGGTGCAGGCAGCTTACTCCAGACAGGCCGGACCATTGCCTTGTTCCTAATGGTCATTTCTCCACTCCTCCAGTTTATTTTTTTCCCAAACTAAATTACTAGACAGATTTTGAAGTTCTTAGGACTACTTGTTTAATTAGCATCATGCTATATTATATAAATATAATTGATACAAATATTACGTTTCCATATATTATACATAACATGATAATTTCTTATAGATGAGTAGTTCTCAGCCCTGGCTATACATTAGAAGCACCTAGGGAGCTTTGTGAAAATGGTTCACCCGAGCCTTACCTCCAGATACTATGATTTAATTGGTTTGGATGAAACCTAGACATCAGTATTTTAAAAACTCCCATATGATTATAATATCCATCCAGGATTGAGAATCACTGACATAGGTTGATCATTTATTGAGTACTTACGGCACTGTGCTACATATTTTATGCATTTTTGTCATTTTTCATGACAACCTGATTAAATAGGTATTATGATTATCTGTGTTCTACAGATGAGCAAATTGAGTGACCAAGAGGCTATATAATTTTTCCCAGATTACATAGCTAGTAAATAACAGAAACAAGATGTGTGAGGTGAAACCACATTTTCTTAACCATAACCATGGTGCATACTATAGCATAAAAATGAATTATTCTTCTGTGTCATGAATGGATTGGCATTCTAGAATTGCTTTTACATGTTGGTGCTATGACTCTGAAAATCCTAATAATTTAACTACCTTTCCATTCAGTTGTTTAAAAATACTTTTTAAACAAATTATGCATAGGTATACACTTTTCCTGTTACACATATGTATTTTATATTATATAATATATTGTTATTCTACATGCCATGTATTTATGTTATTAGATTTTTCATTCTTTTGTATTTCTACATATGAATACATAAAACATTCCAAATAAGTCTCCAAATATATGAATAGCTTATTAAGACTACTCCAAGTTTTCTATGACTATTGAGAAGAAAATGATAGAAAAGCAATTTAGCCTTAGTAGAGAAGATTTGGGTTCCATTGTGTGAAGATTGTCCCAACCATAAGCAGCGTTCTGCAGCTAATATTTTTTGAGCATGCGTTTGTTACACGCCCAGTGACATTTCTGCAACTTTCCATGCCTTATTTCAAGTAATGGATTTACTGTATTAATTCATCTTACCCTTCTCTATGCACTTACATATCTAGCTCAGCATTCCCTTCTGAAATACGTACTTGTTTATCCAACTGCTTGCTCGATAGCTCCACTAGAATGTTATATTGTTATCTCAAACATAACATGTCCAAAATGAAACTCTGCAATTTTTTTCATTTTTAAAAATTTTCTCAGTCTTTCCTGTCTCAGTAAATGGCTCCATCATTTATCCCATTGCTTCAGGCCAGAAATCTATGGCCCTTCCTTGATTTTTTTTTTTTTTTTTGCTCTCCTCCAAAATGGTCTTGGTTTTACCTCCAAAGTGTATTTCAAATCCACACACTTCTCTACACACTGCCACTGCCACCACCACCACCATAGTTTCATTCATCAGATTACTTTGCAAGGACTATGACAGTGGCTTCTAACAAGTCTCCTCGCTCCCCCTCCTGTTCCCTTATGATCCATTTTCACCCTGCACAGTGCAGCCAGTGTTGCATTCAGGTTCATCATTCACTCGCTTAAAATCTTTCAGGAGTTTCCTTGCCTTGGCCTAGAAGATCCTGATGAACTCATCCCACCCCCCGATCTGTGCATCCCCACTGGTCTGTCAGTGCTCCAGCCATTCCGAGATTCTTCCAGCCCAGCCACACTCTCCTCTAACTGCATGGCTGGCTCCCCAGCTTTCAAGCCTCATTTCAAATGGTATTTCCTCATAAAGACCTTCAAGGACTGTCCACTCCAAGTATCCATCTCTTTTCAGACCAGCCTATTTCCTTAATAGTACTTATCAACCGTCTGTAAATTTAATTTATTCGCTTGTTTTGTTGTTTATGTCAATGAATGCAAGATCCATATGTAGACTCGTGTCTGCCCTGTTTTGACTTATCCCCAGCTGGCCTCCTTAGCATATAGCACAGAATATGCTCATAAAAGAACATATTTTAGCTCTATGTTAAATGAATATAAATGTTATGAATCTTTGATGTAATAAAAATTGTAGTGCTGTCTTCCTGAGATTTTAAGAGAAAATGCTAGACTAGTAGTTACCACACTGTATTTTATGCAGTTAAGGGGAAAAAGTTAATGCAAAAATTTTGTGGCCAAGATTTTACAAAAACCATCGAGTAAGTCTGTATAGAAACAACAAACAGCCACACTGTCTGTGTCCACCGCCGTTTCACCAGGTGGAATGGCGGAGGGCCGAAGACATTCTAAGCCAAAAACACGATAAAGACATGGAAATGGAAATAATATGGTGACCTTGAGCAAAATCAGTAAAATTGTTGGAAGAGAGTGATCAATAATGAATTTGAAAGGTTTGGATGGAGATGGAGAGTTTTATATACTGTGCAAAAGCATGCGGGGTTTATCCTATAGGGAATGGGACCAAAGAGCTCTAAGCAGGAAAATTACCATTTGTGGCCATTGTGGCCAATGGCTTGGAAGGAGAGGAGACACAAATCAGGGCATGGAGTTAGACAGTTGTCATGATCACCTGTGAGCAAGATGGCGACTCAGGTGTGAAGGGAGGCTGACACTGAGGATGAAGGGGTGGACCAGGTCTTTGCTCTCAGCTCTCCTTGGAAGATTTCTGAGGGGCTCCAACAAAGTCCTTTTTCCAGTTTCGACTTACGTCACCTACATGTGGGCTTTAGAATGCATTTTCTAATTATTTATCTGTTGGCCTCAGAGCTACCTGTTTTGATGAATATATTTTTTTAAAAAGTCACTACACTATAGAGCCTTCATTGTGAGGATTAAAATAATAAATGGATATGAAAGCATTCTGCAAAGTACTACACAAATGGAAACTATTTTTATTACCAGTAAGTCAATTTAGTTTGCAAAGAGAAAAATCACTTTCCTGCATGTAAGCATCCATAAGCAAACTCTCCAGGCAGAATAAATTACTGTTATAACCATAGCACTTTTTTGTACTTCTATCATAACACCTCCATTAATTATAAATTGTTTATGCACTGGTTTTTCCTTGTAGCATATAAATCCTTTAGAGGCAGAGAGAGAGAGAGAGAGAGAGAGAGAGAGAGAGAGAGAGACAGAGAGAGAGACAGAGAGACAGAGACAGAGACAGAGAGACAGAGAGACAGAGAGACAGAGAGAGATTACAAATCTTTGCAACCTGGTTTGGGACAGTTGGTGCTCCATAAATGTTAATTGCATGTGTGAATGATGATTAGTTCCCCAGAAAAGAAAAGGTAGTGGGGAGCTGATAGGAACTTCAAAGGTAAAATAAATAGTGCAATACACATGTGAGAGTGAAACGATTCACAATGGTTGATGGTCGTATATTTTATTTTAGTCTAGAAGGTCACATGTAGATTTACTATACTGCCCAAATACTGTATCACCTTTATCTTAATGTTGAATATTTTGTAACACTGATAATTAAACCTTTTGCAGTATTGTATTCATTTATCTATTCGGGTAGCAAATCTCTTTGCAATGGCTGCTAAGTGCAGAGCACTGTGCTATGGGTTTTAAATAGACATGTTCCTGCCCTCATGAAGTTTGCTATCCAGTGCGGGCTGGGGAGTGAGCGAGGCCTGCTCCATGCCAAACAGTGTTCTAGGAACATTACATATTTTGTAATGATAATTATCATTTACTGTTTCCTGTATTCATAACAACCTTGCAAGTAAGCATTATTAGGCCCATTTTGCAAATAAGACACCTAAGCTAAGCGAATTTTATTAACTTAGCTGACATCACAGAGCAAGGAAGGGACCGAGGCAGGTTGATTGATTATAAGGAATGGCATCAAGGGTTATTTATTTTTTTATTGCAGAATCTAGATCACCTTGCCATCATTGAAGTTAAGTCAGTAAATACTAATGGACTACCAATAAGGACAGATGTATAAAATGATCATAAGGTGAGATTTTAAGCAAAGACTGCCAGATCTTTGTGGGGAAAAAGCTCTTGGGAGCTGAGCAGCATCAAGGTGTAGTGTGAAAAGTGTCCTGGGCCTGGGGGGCAAGAAGAACACTAGGTAAGACCTTGTGCCCTGTCTCCTAGCTGTGAGACTGTGGGAAAGACACTCAACTTCCCGGGCCTCATCGAACTCACATTGTGGAATGTGAGCAATAACAGGTGATGTTTCTACCTTATTTTAAGAATTAATGGGTTGAGATAAGGGAAAGTATTTCTAAAATGCAATTCAGTTTTATGATAAAGAAAGCCAATTTCCTAGAAACATCTTTCTGGTATCAGAGCCATCAAATAAGAGAAAGCATAGAGAAGTGATTTATAAATTCTTATCCCTAGTACATAATGTGCTCATAACATAGTAAGTGCTTAATAAATATGTACCAAGCTTAGAATGGCTGAAAGAGACCAGGGGGACAGCAAGTCCTCTGTCCTCCAGCTAGTGGGGAAGACATGTTGAACCCAACTTCTTGTGACCTTTCGAACACATCAAGCCATTGTCAATAAATTATGTTAGTTACAGCCCAAAGTGCCATTTAAATTGGGTATTTTTTGTTTGTTCATTTGGTTGCGTGTCAGAGATGTATGTGTGTGACTGTGCATGTGTGTCTAAAAGAACATATTTGGAAGGCGTGGTGAGCTGTCCTAATATCTATTTGATTCTAAGTGTCAGTTTGCTCCACTTTACTGGTCAGTGTTCACAGCACGCAGCAATTTTGGGGTCTTAAATAGTGGTACCTATTCTCCTATGGATGTTTGTACTTTCAACAGGTACTGTAGACCTAAACTAAGGAGATAAAGCTTAAGCTTGGCGATGCTATGCACTAACCGAAGGAGGATTTACCTGAGGAAGGCTGGCTTACTCAGCACCACCAAACCTCACGCAGTTACATCTGCCCACCAAGATAGCCTTAACCTTGGATCATTGACTGGACGTGTGCGTGCCTTTGCTATGGATATACAAGTAAATACCACCTGCAAATCTTAATCTTGTATGTAATTACAATTTTAATATTAGTAAACATTTTAAGAATTTTTTTTCCAAACTTCTTAAACATTTTATGTAATGTTACAATATGAAGTTTTTTTTTACAATACATTCAGCTGGCAAAATTTTAAAGCAGCCATCTTAAAAATCTTTCCATGAGTACTTACAGACATGCTTGAAATAAGTTAAAAAGTAAAAGTCTCAGCAAAGAATTAGAAGCTATAAAGAAACTAAAATTTTAGAACTTCAGAATACAGTAACCCGAATGAAAAGCCCAGTGACGGACTCAGCAGCCGAATGGAGAGATCAGAGGGAAAAAGCAGTGAACTGAAAGAACGTCAGAGTCACCCTGTCTTAACAGCAGGAGAAAATAGAGTAAGAATGATCGGGGACTCGGGGAGCTGTGTGACTACAACGAAAGAGCTAATACTTGTGTCACTAGAGGACTGGAAGGATGGGAGAAAGAAGCTGAGACTAAAAAAGTGTTTGAAGAAATATTGGCTGAAAACGTTCCAAATTTGGCAAAAGACACAAATCTGTGGACTCAAGAAGCTAAGGGTATGTCAAATAGGATGAACTCAGAACATATCCTGGCCAAGACATGTTACAGTCATACATGTAGCAATTAAAGGTGGAGAAGAATCTTGAAAGCAGTGACAGAGAAACACCCCATTACCGATGCAGAAACAAACCATTGACGTGGCAGCAGATCTCTCACCCCACATCACAGAGGCCAGAAAAGAGGGGCAGAACATTTTTTTTAAGTGATGAAAGAAAGGAACTATCGGCCCAGAAGTCTAGATCTGTCAGAGTGTCCTTCAGGAAGAGCAGGGAAAGGTGAAGGAACGCAGGTAGCTACAACGTAAGAAAGATCACTGACGTAGAGGGATCACACTACCCAACTTCAAGGCTTATGTAGCTATAGTAGTCAAGACTGAATGTTATTGGTGGAGAGAGGGACACATAAATCAATGGATCAGAAGAGAGCGTGAATCCAGACATCGATCACACAAAATCGCCCAACTGACTTTTGATGCAGGCAAAAAAGCAATTTAATGGAGGGATGATAACCTTTTAGACAAATGGTGCTAGAGCAACTATAATCTATAGGAAAAATAAATGACCCTCAACTTAAACTTCACACATGATACAAAAATCAACTCCAAATGAATCATGGATTTAAATGTAACACATAAAACCACTCGTCTTTTAAAAGAGAACATAGGGGAGCACCTTTGTGGCCTAGCATTGGGTGAAGAGTTCTCAGATATAACACTAAAAGCATGATCCATAGAAGAAAAAGTGGATAAATCGGACTTCATCAAAATGAGGATTTAGTAAGTTATATAAATGAGTCATCAGGTGTGCTGTACACCTGAAACCAATACAATATTGTATGTCAAATGTCATTGGAAAAAAAAAGTCTCAAAAAATTAGAAACTTTGATTTGACTGACATTCTTAAGGAGGATGAAGAGACAAGATAGTGATTGGGAGAAAATATATGCAAACCACTTATCTGACAAAGGACTAACATCTGGAATATATAAAGACTTCTCAAAACAACAAAGAAACAAACAACCCAATTACAACATGGGCAAAAGTCATGAACAGTCATATTACCAAAGAGGGTAAACGTGGAAAATAAGCACATGGAAATTTGTTCACCATCGTTAGCCACTACGGAAATGCAAATTAAAACTACAATGAGATGTCACCGTACAGCTATCAGAATGGCTCAAATAAAACAATACCCAGTGCTAGTGAGAACGTGAAGAAATGGGATCACTCGTGTATTTGTTGTTGGTAGGAATGTAGAGTGGTACAGCCACTATTGGAAATGGTTTGGCAAGGTTTTATAAACTACACATGCAACTGCCATGTAATCTAGCAATTCTACCCTCAGGCATTTGCCGCAGGGAAATGAAACCTTATGTTCACACAAAGCCTGTGCATGAATGTTCCAAGAAGCTTTCCTTATAATAGGCATAACTGGAAACAGCCTAGATACCCTTCAATAGGCCAATGGTTAAAGCAACTGCAGTACGTCCGTGTATTTATTCACCATCGATTTGGTGCCGCAGCTCTACCAGATGCTTAAATACATTTGTGACTTCAATCTTGGAAGGTAAATATTATTATTCTAGTTTTGTAGATTAGAAACTTGAGGTTTAGAGAGATTAAATGGCTTATTCAAGGTTATTTAGGGCAAAGGCTGGCATTTGCAACCAGGGTTTTTGATATTCCAGTGCTCACCGGCTTCAAGTGCAGAGGCTGTCATGAAAATTAGGTGAGGAGACTGCACGTGTTTGTTGTTCTTTGTTATCTGGAAGGATGTAACTAATGGTGTTAAATCCTGTCTGAGGATCGGTTCTGTCAGCAGACCTTCCAGACAAGGCACCTGCTAAAGAAGGTTGTCCACATCCATTGCCTTTCCCTTGACATCAGCAAAGTCCTGTTGTAGCATTTGATGAGTCTTACTTCTTCAAGAAAGAGGGTGGGCCCAAACAAACTCACCTCTGTTGACTCATTGCATCATGTAAAAGAACTAATGCTTATTCTTTGTCATAATTAAGTCTGCAACCGTGGGGCTTAAAACACTCAGTTGCTCACAGAACAGCCTGAACTAACTTTGTTTGGCAATGTGTATCCCTGCCCTACCGAGTCAACTAAAATGCAACCCTTGATGTCCACAATTATCCACCAGGAGTGGCTGAAAATGTTGATGCATCATCATGTTTTGGTGCCAGAAGGAATCAGCATTCAATTAGAATAATTACCGCATTTTGTAGAGAGGTGTAGTGACTTGTCCAAGTCACACATGTGTGGTTAAAATTTAAACACAAGTCTTAGATTTCTCGAGAGGCTCAGATCTGAGTGTTACCAGTACTTCCTTCTACCCTTGGAGCTCTAGTTGCTATTGGTTCCAGGTTTGATGAGAGTAGTTCATGTTTTATGAATCAACCATCAACAAAATATCAAATTGTTTATTTAAAAACAGAAAAGCAAAACTCCAAGGTCTTCAAATTTAGAAGAAATGGCAGCTACTTAGTGAAATGGGGTACCTAAAATCATATGATTGGATGATTCTAGAAATTGCAAACCTGGTGTAACTGGAGAAGCCCAAGCACTGGAACTGGCAGTCTTGGTAGATGATTTGCCATGATATCAGAGTGGCTTTAGCCATGCCTGTTAATTTTTATTCTTCCAGCATACCCGTACCTGGTGCCTGCTTTATACCTTGCATCTTGCTTGGCTCTGGAGATCCAGTGGTGATCAAAATAGTAATAACAATCCCTGCCTTTACCTAAGTCCCAGTGTTGGTATGTGGGATAAATGAGGTAGTAGATGTGAAAGCTCTTTGTGAAGTGTACAATTGTATAAAGATTAGACATAACCTAATACCATTTCCCATTGCAAGTATATGTGGTATCACAAATGGTTCTTTGAAGATAATGAAAACTCTTTGAACATAAACAGAAAATACATTTATGTTGTGAGATTGTGAAGCCTAGAAATTGAAATTGGACAGAATGCTTAATCATAAACAATTGCAACGTGCCAATTACTTGTTTATCATCTGTGTTCCCACTGAAATATAAATGCAGGAAACCTCTTTCTTTTACTTTTGTTATTCCAGCTCTTAAAACAGTATGGCACACAGTATGCACCAAATACTTGTTGAATAAGTTTAAAATTTAATTACTCTTTTTGTGAATATGTGTTAGTTTCTTAGTATAAATGGCTACAAGTGGAATTAGTGGACATAAGTTATATACATTTAATCTTGATAGATACTGCTAAATACTTATCTGAGTGACTATACCAAATTATGTAATTCATTAAAAAAGATATTTTACGTCTGTGTATTTTGACCCATTTTATATCCGATAAGCATGTTTTACTTGTAAGAATAGTATTTTCTTCTTCTAGAAATTAAGTCTTATCCTTCTGGGGGGAGTTGCTAAGGAAATATGTGCTCATATTTTTGATGAAGTGGATTGGGTGAGGATGGGCCCAGACTCAAGGAATCCTATCTCTGTGGTCATCAGTATCGGTCCAGGCATGGTCGTTGGTTCTAATCAGGGTCCACGAGTCCCCTCCTTAGGATTTTTGGACCTGAATCAGTCATTTTCTGCTGGTTGGAACTGTAAGATATAAAACGCAGCATTTGCTGGTTGCCATGTTTTCCTCCAAATGAAGAAAGTCAGTCAGCGCCAAGAAAGAGAAATGCGAAGCCAAGAGCAGAAGGGCCAGGTCCACAGGTAGTTTGAGACCTGGTTCCTGGTGTTTCTGCAGTTAAACTATGAGACTCATGAAACACCCCAGTCTCTTTAGGACGATAGTAGTGATTGTTTCCTTTCCCCCTAAGTTTCAAGCTGGCTTTCCCTCACATCTGGAACCAGGAATCATAGTGTTGGTGACTGTTACACTGCGGGTACTTTGACTCAGTAGTCTCTCAGATGCGGCAGCCCATGAAAATACCCAGTTCCCCACGCATTTTCCTAGAAGGGATTACATCCATGTTTAATATTTTTTGTCAATATGGAAGGTGAAAAGGTTGAGAATGTTTTCAGGTCTTTATTGGCTACTTGTAATTCTTCTGTGAATTGCTCATTTTCTCTGGCATTGTATTTTTCTTATTCATTTGTGGGGCTCATTAAATATCATGGCTATTAATCATATATCTGTGTGTGTACACACACACACCCCCCCACACCCACACACATTCTGTCCAGAAAAAAATCCGGCCATAAACGCCTCTATGTTTCATATTACGTGGCTGGATACTTCTCATATATTTCAACTTTGTTTTTCCTTGTCTGTTATATGCTTTTTAGAAATTTTGTTTATGCTATATGTTACCACATAGAGGTTAATTTTTATTTATTCAAATCTATTATACTTTTTTTAATGGTGTATGGGTTTTTTTTTTTACTTGTTGTAGAGGACTTGTCCTACCTCCAAGTTATATTAAAATCTGAATTTCCTTTTTGTATATGTATGTTTGTTTTCCACATTTTATTTTCCTTTGTTCCAATAACTAGTCTTTTTATTTGCGTATGTAATTTACCATATACATTGCAAGATGTATTATCTTTACTTTTGAGATTATGATGAGGAAAACGAGGTCCAGCAAATTGTCCAGATCACACGTGGTCAATGCTGAGTTTACGACACCAGGCTTACACTCTTTCAACTTTGCTACGCCATCTCTGCAAAACCTAGCTGAGAAGCCATTTGTCATTGCAGGAATTTACCTTCATCCTTCCATTCATTCCCAAAGTAATTTGAGTTGGCTAATATTACAAATTAATGTAACAAAATAGATACTTATTGTGTCAGGGACCTAATGTTAATACAAACTATAATCTAAATGTGTTCTGTGCTTAATTTGTCCTTGATTAAGTATGGGTGACTGACTAAGTGAATGATACTGGACGTGGCTGAGATGACACTGACCGGGTCTGTACTGGCAGAGCCAAGGTTAAGCCGGAAGCCAGGGCCTGGAGTGAGATGGGGAAGATGCTGACTGCTGGGCATGCGCTGTCAGGCAGAGCTGGCTGCCTGGAGGACCCCGCTCACCACTGCAGCACCGGGTCTCATTGCCTGTGACTCGTCCTCTCAGTTCCCACAGTCCCTCTAAGCACCCTTCTAGCTCCATGGTCCTCGTCTGTTTCAGCCAATAGTTCATGTCCTCCTCCAGCCTTGTCACTGAGTTTTTGTATTCTATGCCCTTCGTGCCCTCACAGTGCCGGTGCAGCATGGAGATGCCATCAGCACACGGACCCAGAGCCTGCTGGGGCCGCCCAGCTCTGGAATCTCGTTTGGGACCTCATTTCAAGAAGAAAAGCTTAGAACATTGCCTTATTCCTGATGCTTTTCAAAGAAGTCTGGATGTTATCTTTTTGGTGGCTAAAAGGCAATACCACCTTTCCTAGTGACACTCTTCCGTTCAGCAAAGTAGGGAATTCGGTTTCCAAGAACAGATGCATTTTCTGTGGAGCTCAGTAAGTCTCTTTTTGTTTGAATGAAAGAAGACCTCTAACTACAACTGCCCCATGCCTGCACATACATGCATACACACCGGGGCTGTCTAGAAAAACTCAGCTATGTAATAGGAAAAATAGAGGCACATATGGCTGGATTTTTTGGGGGATGTCCCTTGTACATGCATGCATACATGAACACATACATACATGCACACATACATGCATTCCTGAATTTACCTTCACACGAAAGGAGTCTGCTCACCACTGAAGCCAATGCCTACTCCAGGAAGGGTTCAGTGTAGTAGTTTCCAGACACACTCAACCAGCAAGGCACCAAGTCTCCCTGTGGATGGGTCCCAGCAGAGGGCCACCGCTACTTCACCTGCCTCTTCCTGGCTGATCCCCAGAGAATTACAGGATGTGCGGTGAGTGACACCCCCCAGTAGGGCTCTTTAGATGACGGCTTAGCTAAGTGTTCAGCAGACATCGCGCATGTGCACTTCACCGGCAGGCAGACCCTCCCGGGGCGATGGAAGCCATGAGGCGTGTCGACCAGATCCTCCTCCGAGAGAACCTGCTGTGAGGAGCTCATCTGAGGGCACCTGTCGCACTGGTCATTGTCTGGATGTGCCCAGACCGTGCTTGCCCTGGGCTTTTCCTTCCCAACATCCGAGCTCGGCCGGGGCCCCGGAGCCCGGCCTTTTGTCCCTGACACGGGGTTCCTCTAACAGACAGTGAACTCCCCACTGATGCTTTCTGGGAACTGCACTGTGGTCTGAGGCCCTGCCCAGCCAGTCCTCCTTCCTTCCCTCGCTCCTTGCACAGGAGTCTGACCTGCGGCCTGGCCAGCTCTCCCTGCCCACTCCTTCCTGTTATATCCCACATGTGTTTCCCCCAATAAACCTCTTGGACGCCTAATGCACTCTTGGTGCCTGTCTGCAGTTCATCGGAGGGGGTGGAGAGGGAGAAGAGTGACTTAACTAGATAGAGTAGGCACAGCTTCCTGCCATCTGTTAAATGGGAACACACCCAGTGAGCAGGAGATGCTGATGGGCTATTCCTCACCAGGTTCCATTTGCTCCTGAAGGTCCTCATTTCATTGTGGCATAAATAGTAGCATTTATTCCATGCCGGCCATCGTCCTAAACATCGTGCGCGCACTGGATCATTTAGTCTTCACGTCAGCCCTGCGGTGAGTTACTATTTCCATTTTGTAGATGACAACCCTGAGGTACAGAGAGAGTCTGTAAACTTGTTCAGTGTCCCAGAGCTATGAAGTGACAGGGTGGAATCCGCTTCCACTGTGCTGTCACTCTTGTTCACAGCCCTTGGTGGTGCTGCCAGAGAAGCACCTAAGGATTCTGAAGATAAGTAGTTTTAATAAAATCTGTCCTCTAAACTTTACTCAGTTGCCTTCCATGATACCCAGCTAAAGAAATAGGAACTTTTTTCCAACACTGGCTGCACTGAATTTGCTAGGAGCCTTCAACATGGCTACTTCCAAGGGAAAAGAATGCAGGTGGAGGAGGGGAGGCTAATCCTCTGACATTAGAATCTCGTCCTAACTCATCTCTCTTACCCTACAACTCCACTAAAAAACTGGCGGGAGGGATCAATCTGTGAACTTCCACTCTGAACAGCTGACTTCTCCAGACTGCTGGGGGATGGTTATCAAGCAGATGCTAAGCTCTGCGTAACTGTCAGGCCTTGTACGTGCATCTAAGGATTTCAGCCTCACAACCGCCTGCGAAATCGCTGCGCCTCTTAGAAAGAAGAAACCTGAACTGGACGTGTTAAGTCCCCGTAAATTACCCAGAGTCAGAGTTAGTAAGTAGCTGAGTCAAATGAACATTGATTAGCCTACGGTTTTTGTTTGTTTCTGTTCTTTATCTTTTTAAATGGCTTTTGTCACCTAAGTAGAGTTTATCTTTCTGAGCCCCAAAACTTGAAGAAAAAATATGCTTGTTTTGATGGACCATGGCAATGGGTACCCACTTTAACCTTTTTGGATGTCATAGGGACATCTTTATGAATAGTTACTTTAATATTTTGAGGTTATTTATAATTTTTAGATGAGCACGTTTGCTATTCTTTTCTTTTTTCTTATTCAACCAATGTTTGTAGAATACCCTCTATGGAAGGCAGAATTCTACAGTGGGCCCCAAGATTCCCTACCCCGTAGTGTCCATGTTTTGTGTAATCCCTAGACCTGTAAATATGATGGCTCTAGCTCTTGTGATTATGTTCTGTTACTTGGCAAGCTGACTTACAACATGGAGATTATCCAGGTCGGCCTAACTGAATCACAGGACCCCTTTGTAAACAGAGAGTTTTCCAGCTTATAGAAGAAGAATCAGGTATTCAAAGTCCAAGAAGGATTTGACAAGCTGTTGCTGGCTTGAGGACGGAGGGGACCACAGGGTTAAGGACTGTGGGTGGCCTCTAGTTGCTAAGAATGGCTTCTGGCTGCCAGCAGGGAAGTAGAGACCTCAGTGGCATAACCCCATGGAGCTGGCTTTGGCCCACAAGCTGACGGCATTTGGAAGCACATGCTTCTCCAGAGGCTCCAGTCAAGAACGCGGCCTGGATGACACCTTGACTTCAGCTTCTAACGCCCTGGCCAAGTTGTAGAACCATCACCCCGTGCCTGGATTTCTGACCTCCTGGACTGTGAGCTAATAAATGAGTGTTGGTGTAAGACACTAGAATGGTGCTAACTGGTGATGCAGCAGTAGAAAAACTAACGCACTCTCTGCGTACCAAACACGGTTGTTGGAGCTGGGGATGTAGTGGCCTCCACAATCACAGAGTTTATATTCTGGGAGGAGGCTGAGAGACGAAGGACACACAATGAAGAGAAGCCAATACAAAAGCACACAGTGAAAGATCAGATGCTGATCAGTGCTGTGGTGATAATTATAGTGGGGTGCTATACAATCGAGAGTGGTTGAGGGGTTCCTTCCGATCACCGGGTCGGGAGGCCTCTTTGAGGCAGTCATCTTTGTAAAGGCTTGTATGACAAAGTTGTAGCCAAGTCTGGTCTGGGGAAGAAACACTGTCTAGGCAGAGGAGGGACCTAGAAGCAAAGGGCTTCTCAGGTGGGGAAGAACTGGTGATTGACAGACAGAGGGCAGCATGGCGGGGACCTAGTGATTAGAGTGCCCGCACAGGAGGTTGGAGGGGTGGTTAGAGTCCAGATCAGGTAGGACATCGTCCTGGAAGGAATTTTAATTTGCTTATAAACGTGTTGGGAAGACATCGGAAGGCTTGAAACACGTTGTTATGGTGTGATTTACATTTTCTGTAGTGTGGGGGCACATAGAAACATTTCCATTAAAATCAAGAATAGAGCGAGGCTTTTTCTTTCTTTTTCATGAAATTGAAATATTTTACCAGCTATTTATGCATAGAATATATTTAAATTTTTAATGCGGTCTTTGTCTCAGAGATAGTTTTCCTTTATTTTATTGCTCTTTGTCTTCGCTTCTCTGTGTTTATGTTCTATTTATTTTGAGAAAATAAGAAGAAATTCACAGAGAGCAAACCCAAATGTCAAAGCAGTAATTGATATTTTAACACACTGACATGTTCACTTCAAATTCCTGTTTCTTAATAAAAGGTGGAAATACTATGTATGAAAGTAAAGTACATTTTGTCCTTTATTTCTATCCTATTTTTTTTCTAAGAAGGTAAATGCATTATAGATTTTGTATGTATCATTCTAGGCCTTTGTTGAGCTTTGATTTTTTCACATATGTGTATTTTTATTGTTTGGTAGTTTATTTTCCCATTAAAAATGCTCTATTTTATATATGTATGATTTATATGTCATTAAATTTATTTAATCATTAAGTGTTATGATAAATGCAAACAAATAGGTTGCATAGGCCAATAGGTAAACAGAGAAACCAGTTGGGAGTTGATTGTGGACATTTAGATGAGCAAAATGTCTAGGTGTCTAGGACAGGGCCGGGGTAGATGGAAAGATGTGGAGAGATGTGAGGTCTGTTTCAGTGGTAGGGTTGATAGGTCTTACTGATAGACTAGATGTGAGAGAAGGGGGCAAGAGAAGATTTAAGATCACTCCTAGATATTTTTTGCTTGAGCAATTCAGTGGGTGACAGTGACTAAAATAGGGAGGCCTGAGGTTAGATGATGGAAAATCAGGAAGTCTGTTTGGTCCACACGAAGTTTGAGGTATCTATTAGATAGCAAGTGGCAATGTCAAGTTTGCAGTTGCATTTGTAAGTCTGGAGTTCAGAAAGGAGATCCGGAGTGAAAATAAAAACTTGGGAATGATCCACAAAATGAATCATACTTAAAGCTTTGAGATCACCTAGGCCAGGGGTTCTCAACCTTCCTAAGGCCGCGACCCTTTAATACAGCTCCTCATGTTGTGGTGACCCCCATACAATTATTGTCGTTGCTACCTCATAACTGTAATTTTGCTACTGTTATGAATCGTAATGTAAATATCTGATACGTGTTTTCCAATGGTCTTAGGCAACCCCTGGGAAAGGGTCATTCGATCCCCAAAGAGGTTGAGACCCACAGGTTGAGAACCGCTGACCTAGGGGAAGACTATAGATAGAGAAGAGGAAAAGAATGAAGACTGAACTCTAGGGTACCTCGAAACTTAGAGATTGGAGATAGAATCAGCATAGGAGGCTGAGCCCATCGTTCGAGGGAGACAGGACAATGTGGGGTCCTGGGAGCCAAGAGAAGAGAAAGGTCTAGCCAAAGTGTGACATCAAGTCAGTGGTGCTATAGGGTTCTTTTACTTTTGATCCCCACCATGACCCTGTACGTTAGGCAGTGACAGAATCATTTTCATTTTGGAGATAAAGAGTGGCTTTGAGAGATTAAATGACTCTGCCCAAGTGACTGGCTAACCAGGTGCTCTTCAGAGTGTGTGGTTTCCACCCCCTGCCACTTGAGGAAACCCTGTAGCCTGCCTATCTTCTTTTGGGTTGTATTATAGTGATGCGCTGGGGCCTATGGTATATTTAATACTCTGTATGTCTACAAGAAACAATGAATGCTGGGATGTTATAGGCTTGCGACCAATTTTTGTGGTTTTCCTGCTTCCTCGTTTGTTGTAAGGATGTCAACAAGCACTTCTCCCTGCCCTAATCACCCTTGCCTGGAGCAACCCTGGCTTGCCTTCTCTTATTTTAAATTGGTTGAACACTTTATGACTTACTCCTGAATTCCAAATGTGTGACAGGTTCCTGAGTTCTCTATGGATGATGCTAAGTATGTATCAGTGGAGTTCTTTAGTTTTTACAGCATGTTTGGTCCTGTTTAATAATTGTTAATACTGGGTCATCTTAAGTGAAATAGAATGTTAAACTGGAGTTTTGAAATTCTTATAAAAGTGTTTAGGGCTTGGAGTAAATAATAGTACTGGATTTCCCCCCTCTATTCTTACATGGCAAATGAACTTGAATAAAAATAATCTCTCTAGTGCTAGTTCTGGAAACATACTCTAGTTTAAACTTGGCTTTAATCGTTGCAAAACTAAAGATCACTGGGATCAAATGACCTCAAATCCATGACTGAGAATGTTCTCTCTGTCTCTCTCTTTCTCGTTTTCTCTGCTTGGTTTAAAGAGCACTCAGCTACTGAGAAGCAATAAAGAAAAAAAATTAAACAATGAAAATCACATAGAGTACTAGAAAAAAAGCACATTTGCAAGATATGGTGGTTGCGTTTACACACACAATGATTTGATACTGTATAATGAAATTAAAAACATTTGTTCTAAGTATAAACCTCAACCAGAGTTTATAAGTAAACTCAGTGGACTGGGATTGCTTTTTAATGAAAAATTGTAGGATACCAATTTGGATGTTCAGTTTGTAATCATTAATTCTTTCCAAAATAAAATGGCTCTTATGTCATCTTGTTATTTAAACATCTCCTTGATTTTCTGCCTAATGCAGAAGGCTGCCACTTTATAATATTAAAAGAGAAAGATACTTGAAAATTATATTTAGAAGCCTACTTACTCCTTCCATGGGGAAATACATATTCCACCCTGAGGAGAGGACGAGAGCCAGGAAGAGGACTCACGTTCTTGGAGTCCGATTACGTAGGGGGCAGGCACCATTGTGAAGAGTTTCGAGGTACATAAGTTTGGTTTTCTGTTTTTTATTTAGGTTATTATTTCTTCCTTAAGATGAGGGAACAGAGCGAGGTTAATCCACAGGCCCCCACCACACTGCTGCTGGCTGACATCAGCACGCACACCTAAACAAGGTGGCCTGTTGAGTCTGTCAGCCGCGGGGCCTGGAAGTGGGCATGGGCAGAAGGAAGCCCTTGCTCCTGGAGAACTGCCCAACCTCCCTGCACAGGCCCGGCTGCAGAGGAGGGCAGTGCCACCCTCACTGGCCTTGCGAAGGACTCGGTTTTCTCAAGTTCTCTTTTGGGAGAAACATGTTCATGGAGCGGGTAGTTACCTGGATGGTCTGAAGGCCAAGTATTGTAAACGGAGCAGTTTAAGCAACCGAAATGTACTGTCTCACAGTTCTGGAGGCCAGAGGCCCAAGGTCAAGATGTCAGCAGGTGGATTCCTTCCGAGGGCTGCGAGGGAGCATCGGTTCTAGGCCTCTCTCCTTGACTTCTCGCTATGCGTGTCTCTGTGTCAGAATTTCTGCTTTTTATCAGGACACCAGCCATTTTGGATTGCGGCCCACTGCACTGACTCTAATTTTATCTTGATTGACTTCAAATAAGTTCGCATTCCGAGGCTAGGACTTCAACATACGGATTCATGGGAAAGACGTTGAACCCACAACGGACGACAACTTTAGTTCATTAGCTTATTAATCAGTTGGCCCAGACACTGTGCCAAGAATTAAAGCATCAGTGTAGCTAGTTCCTTATTCTTACCAGGGACAACAGACCCTGCACGAGTACCTGCAGTGACAGGTGAGGAGTGAAGTGACTGGGGAACTAAAGGACCTGTAAGAAGTGATTGCATGGTGGCCGGGAGGAGGAAGTGCAGGGGGAGCGTTTGCAAACCTCCCCCTTGGACAGACCCGTGGCATGGACGGTCCAGATTGCCCCTCCAGGGGTTTGGGCGTGTGAACCCAAGGCTGTCCTCACAGAACCTGTCATTGAGGTTTCATGCTCTCTCTTTCAAAGTACACATGCGTTTTTATTCTATCCCGTGTCCAATTATGTTGATTTACATATATAATTAATGTTTTAAATCCTTTACCACCAAGAGAGCAGCCAGACCCCGTGGTTTCTTACCTATCTCCAGGAAGATACACCATTTTTATCTCCTGTTGTATTTCCTGATGTCCTCATTTTACCCCCGTTTGAGAAACATGGCTCTGATCAGTCTAGAATTTGTCCTGGGATTAACCAAGGCATTGCAGAGTTGCCTTGGCTTGGACTAAATATCTCAGAGCAGCCTAAATTAAATTCATGTTGGTGCTGAAAGGTGCTCTAAAACTTGCTGTAATGTACTGTACAGATGCTGTGGATGGTTCTGTGTCATTTAGTGATCCTTTGATGAAGATCCATGGGGAAATATTTTTTCTCTGAGGACACTGGGCCAGAAATAGATTAGCTCTTCCATAGGACACTGTGACTCTTTCAAGTGAGCATTCTGTTTTCTTTGCTTTGGTTGCTAGGAAGCTCAAAACTAAATGACCATTTCACCTTTAATATTTGTTTGGAACGTTTATTGTTTGGCAGCAATCTGGTATCTTTCCCGTTGTTCTCATCTGACTATTTTACCTTAATTACCCCTTGACCTTTATTTCTTGTTTATAATATCAAGTATTGTTATATACTGTATATGATTGTATGAACTACAGGATAATGTTATAATGCCATTATATTGCATCACAGCATCTGTATCACTTTTTAATGCATTCTAAGTTCAGTAGACACTGCTGTTTATAGATCCCATACCCCCTGTTCTCTTCACCCTTTGTAAACTACCCCAGTGCTGACTTACTGATGCACCCCCTGCCATCGCAGCCCGTGGTTTGGGGATGGCAGCTCCAGAGGTGGGTGGGAGCCGTCTCCTCTGATCACAGTGGCTCAGCAATCCAGGCCTCTGATGTTCGGCACCTGGCCGGTCTCTGGGATCAAGGGCTGACTCATGAACGGACATGTGACCTAGCTTAGGCCAGAGAGACAAGAGGAGACATTTCTTAAGGCTCTGAGTCAGATGCTTCCTGTAGGAAACATCTGGAAACCACAGGATATTGGTGGGAAGTAAATACACAGCGGAAAGGATAATCACAAAACTACAGAGAAACTGGGCTGGAGTCTCTGGGCCAATAAGTCCTCAAATCTAACTAGTCACGAGGCTTCTTCACCTGAGCCAAATACATTTCCTTAGTATTTAAGCCAGTTCGAATTGTTTGTGTTGTTATTGTGTTGTTGTTTGTGTTGTTGTTGTTGTTGTTGTTCTCCTTTAAATGAACCACTTCAAATCCTTTTGGGAGCAAGGCAGAATGTCAAGAAATATGTCAATAATTATAACGAGACTTAAAAGTGACAGCCCGTGTCAGTAAGACGAGTCACTGCTGGTTGGAGCTCACCCCACTCCTCCAACCTCACCTCTTGCTCCATAGACTTCTCCTTCCAGCTCTGTTCAAGGATGCATCGTGCTTTTCTCACTATGCACCTGCTAGGACCTGTTGCCACAGTGTCTCATTCCTGAACATCAACAGGCATCAGCCCAAACATCGCTTCTTAAGGAAGGCAGTGCTGAGCTTGCTTTTTTCTCTTTTAATGCTTCCTTGGCACCTTGTGTATCATCTCTCCATTACAGCGGCTATGACATAGCTTTGTAGCTGTTTGTGTGCCTCCTCTAGGCAGTAAGTTCCTTGGGAGCAAGCACCAGGCCCCTTCACCTTGGCACCATTACTGCACCGTACGGTGCCTGACACATTGCGGGTACTCAACCCATTTGTTGTCTTTCAAAGGGGGCAACTGGAGCTTGAGAAACAAAGCTGCATTGGCTTCTTTAGTGATAGAAGAGGTTTCATCCCAGAGGCGAACTAACCTTGTGCTGAACTATGGAAAGAGCTTAGAAAATCCAGGTTGGATTTCATAATTTCAGAGAATTAGAAATGGGAGGGTCCTCAGTGTAACCTTCCCATTTTTCAAATAAGGAAACTGAGACCCGGAATGACCAGATGGTTGCATAATGTGTTAGACTCCGGGCCAGGAAGAGAAC
This sequence comes from Lyroderma lyra, assembly GCA_004026885.1. NCBI lineage: Eukaryota > Metazoa > Chordata > Mammalia > Chiroptera > Megadermatidae > Lyroderma > Lyroderma lyra. Next base: position 3,075 of record PVJL010002473.1, on the reverse strand, counting down.
CAGGTCTCCTTTCCAGACTCCTGCTCACGCTGCTACTTTCTGCCATGTTGCGTGCTCTCAACCCCTTCTGTGACCTTGACTTGAGTCACCTAAACCTCACCGAGTCCTTGTTTTTTCATTGCAAGAATGGAATTATTCTCATTAGATCATAAGGCGGAACCGAACGCTCTAAACACTTGAAAGCACTCTGAGGACTATAAATGTTACAAACTTAGTCAAAAGATGAGGTTTCCTCATAGGATGCCTCTCAACCCTGGGTATTATGCAGAAAAAGTCACTCGTTCCCTTGGGTGACAGGAAACATTCTAGAATCCTGCAAGTTGGTGAGTCTACAAAGAGTAAAATTCAAGACATACGAAGAGCATCTTTTTTCCATTTGTTTTAACGAGCATTGTTTCATTTTAATAATCTGTGGGAACATGTCGAGCTAATAGGAAAAGCATGGTAAATGCACGAGGTGAAAAGAAATGCAGTTAGCAATGTAAGCTTCTCCTGCAACACTTTGCTATTAACCTTTTTACAATGTTGGGGGTCGGTACTGCCGGGTAGGCTCATGGGCATTCGCCAGCCTGGGAGATTCATGGAAAGAGCTGGAGTCCAATCGGTTTGCTTAGTTCAGTGCTGGTCAATGTGCCTAGTTAATGAATAAGAAATTTTATGAGTAAAATAAATAAAAGGCTGAATATGGGATGTTTGGGGGCTTGTTGGGCCTTGAACATGAAACGAAAGGCATGCCAAACCAGCTCTTTTCTGTCCTTCCTGTCGCCTCTCTTGCTTTTTAAAATGTTCATTTAGAAAATTGAAGCAGTTTTCATTTACTACCAAGCACCACTGCGTGCTAAATGCTGTGCTAGGTGCTGGGGCCCCTCCCATTGACAGCTGTAGTCTCTGGCGCGGAATGGTTGCACAGGTAATGAGATGTGAGGTCAGTGCAGGGTCCTGCAGGAGAAAATCACGGAGCGCCTCACTTTTACAGGGGATCGAGAGGAGTATAAGAGTGTACCTCTAGGCGAGTTTTTAAGCCTTTGCAGTTCAATCTCCACTTTCCATTTCTGAACTTTCAAGGTGTCGTCTTTGTCCTACTCTTACCACATGCAATAATAACAGTAACAAAGTAGCTACCACTTACTGAGAACCTATGTGATAGGTTCCAAAGTGGTTCCTCACACCAACACTCATGTCCAGTTTAATCCCTCGAATAACTTGCGTTTCTGTAGGCAAACGGGACCCAGTATAAGGCTTTTATGACTCATCCCTGGTGCCTCGTACAGTTTTCTGTTCATCTGCGTCATTTGTCCCCGGTCTTCTCAGTCGAGTTTTCCCTGTTAACGTGTGTTCGTGGAGACAGACGACGACGACGATGATGATGATAGGTTGTGCTTCCTTGGTGGTTACTGTTTTGCTAGATACAGGGCTAAACTCCTCACAACACATTCCTTCATTTAAATGACTCAGTCAGTGCTGAGGTGGGTCCGGTTATGCTCTGTACCTGACAGAGGAGGGAATGAAGTCCAGAGAGGTGACATTTTTCTGATACACAGCGACTAAGTGAGAGACCAGGGATGAAGTTGGTATTCTTCCAGATCTTGAACTTGAAGACTGCGTGCGGTGCCACAGTGTCTTTTCTGGGGCTGGCAGAAGGCCTCATCCGCGGAGAGAGAGTATGTCTGCTAGAAGGCCATCGTGCAGCCCTCCCCCTGGACCCTTTGCCTTTTCTCCCCGCGGCTCACTCCAGTGTTTCCTGTTAATCAGAGCACATTTTCCACATGACCTTATCTCTTCCCTCACCTCACACTCTTGAAACGATGGCAGAAGAGTTAAAGATACTGACCTGTACGGACGAAAGGAGTAGCAGGAGAGACAGTAATGAATGGCATGGTTCGACCACTTTTCTGAAGATGGGAAACAGATGCAGGCATGGCAAATGGTTTGGCGGAGTGGGCAAATTCTCACTTAAGTGCCTGCAGGTGACCTGCACAGGGAGCCCCTGAGCAGCTCTGTAAGGAGAGAACCAGCGGCAGTGGAAGGTCGAGAGGCACAGGCTACACCTGGGTGACCGGCAGAGCCCTACCTCGGTGCTGCCCTAATCCTTCACAGCCAGAAGGTGGTTTCTTCCTCGCCTGTGGACAATTAAACTAGCAATACTCTGGTCCCAGGGACACGAAGGTCTTAGGACAGCCAGATGGTGTGGCAGTGGTTACAGTAGAGGATTAAGGGTAATCTGTAAAACAAGAGACTGCCAACACCCTTCCCCTATTGCCTTCAGAGGCCAGCACCCCAAAATATATTCCTTCCCCAGACCTCTAGAGCAGCAGACTGGAAGCTGTTTTGTGGACAAATGAAGTAGCTCTGGAGAAAAGATTTCCAGACACAGACACATGGGGCCCTCCTTCCACAAGGGTCGCACGTCCTTTTGTTACCCTGCGTGCAATGCTCGCGGTGCCTCGGGTGGAACATTTGGTGCTTTGCTCTTTAAAGAAAAGAGAAAAGACAATCCAGGGTAATGAATATTTGAGGAAGGCTTTCCACATGAAAGGGATGGAAACGCACCAAAAAGCAGCCAAGCAAGCAGGAAAGAACAAACTGACAGGAACCAACACTGAGAAGGAACTCGGTGAGAGACACACAGTGCCGGGAGCAGCGGAACCCCGGCGTCTGCGGTCGGTACCGGGGCGGTGCGAGGACTTAGGGCGTGTGTGGAGTGCCGGAAGGATGCCTGGGGACGGGGATGCCAGAGCCATACAGGCCCCTGGGGGAAGAGTGTTTTCATTTCACACCTCGAAAGGGAAACGTAAAAGCCCATACAATTTTTGCAAAATAACGTGGTTGCTTAACAAAAGGGAAAATGACGACCAAAAAGGAAGAAAAGATAAGAAGAGTAGAGGCCACCTGTATACATTAGGAGATTCAGAAAGACAAGAGAGAGAAAGGGGACCGGATGACATTACCAACGGAATCATGTAGGGAGGTCTCCCTTGACTGAATTACGTGAACTTCTAGGAACGCGCCGGCAGGTTCCCTGACTGCTCAGCACACGGTGTGAAAGCAGGCCCTGAGTCAGGGCACGTCACTGTG
>PVJL010002472.1:0-196697 GCA_004026885.1 Lyroderma lyra | reverse complement strand
CATCCACTCACCCCTTCCTCTACCCCCCCACCCCATTCACCTGTCTATGTACTGACCAACATATCCACCCACCCACCTGCTTTATCTACTGCGTAATGTACAACTAGCCGCACGTGGCTACTGGCTGCCATGTCAGCAGTGTGGTTGTCCAGGTTACTCTTCATTTTTTATTTAATTCATGTACTTAAGTCAATATTTCTAGAAGCATTTAGAATAATTTAGCAGTGTATCTATCTCACCCCATGCCAAGTCCTAACTCCATAGCATGACAGTGACATCCCAGGCCCTTCATGAGCTGGCCCCAGCCAAACCACTAGGACCTGACAGCAGCATTTATAATACTCTAACCAGATTTACTGTGCGCTTTTCTCTGCACCAGGCACTGCTTTGAATGCTTTATGTGAGAAAACTCATTTAATTCTCGCCACAACTTTGTAAGGTGGACTTTTGAATTATCGATGAATGAATTCACTGATAATCACAGAGCTAAGGCAACGTTGCCTGAGGTCAGAAGTGGTGGGTCGCTGTGCCTAGATGCAGAGCAGGTGATCTGGCTGCACGGTCCACACTCCTGACCCCCTTTTCCGTTAGAAAGCCTTGGCGTGTATGACTTGCCCGTCGTCTCTTATTTCTGCCGCTGCCCGCTTCTGTTAGGCGATTTTTGTGCAGCGGGAAGAGTCTCATGGGTGGAGAAATATCCTCCCTTTTCTGCTCACCCCAGGGAAACAACCCCCCACCATTCCCTGGCTGGCCTTGTCCCACCTGTTCCTGACCTTCAGAAAACACCCTGAGGAGATCCTGCTGCCCAGGCCGGCCTGTTTTCACCTCCATTTGTCCCACTTCCCTCGGTTCTTGGACTTTGCTGCCACACAAGAAGGTTCTTCCAGGCCAAGCTTACCTGCCTGGAGCAGCTGGAGCCATCGTCCCCTGGAGGGATTCCTGACAGTATTGCCTGGGCCTCGAGGGCGATCTGTGCCTGAAGCCACCACCTTCTCAGTGACCAATAACACCTTTGCTTTCGGTTAAGCTAGGTTGAGGGAGGCTCTCACTAATTCCTCAACTTTTCCAGCCACCCTTTTCACTCCAACCAACTCTGCGTTCTCCCTTCTTTTGCTCATGAGTTCGTGGATGTGTCCTCCTTATTGAGCTATACAGGACAGGACGGAGACTTACTGTTTCTGTGTCTTCAGGGACCCAGACCCACCCTGACACACAAAAGGGGCTTGGTGAGGTTTCTGCTGAACGAGCCAATGCCTGAGTCGGGGACCAGGGGGGTATTACCATGGGGCATCCCAAGGGCTATGACAGGGGCATTTGAACCTAATCTAGTGCTGCACACCGGCCAGAGGCCCCCTGTGGGAGCCGAGGTCAGACCACGCCACTCTGCTCAGCACCCTCCACGGCTCCCTCTGCCCTCTGAAATACCCAGAGTCCTCAGAGTGACCTTGAAGGCCCTGGTCCCCTCCTCGGCTCCCCGCTCTTCCTCCTCACTCCAAGGCTTTTTACCAGCTGTCACCTCTGCTGAGGAAGGCTTCCCCGCGATTCCAAGGGCTCCTTCCCTGCCTCCCTCAGGTCTTCCTTCAAACATCACCTTCCCTGGCCCTCAACTTAAAACACCAGCTTCCCCATAGCACTCAGCCCGTCCCTTCTTGCTCTTCTCCATGACGGAGCACCATCTGAAGTCACCATACACCTGACACATTTATTGGTCTCCCCACCAGCACATCAGCCCCAAAGCAACAGCGACTGCTTGTTTATTTAGCTGAGTCCCTGATGCAGAGGCCAGTTCCTGGCATGTAGTAGGCACTCAGGAAACACTTGAAGGAATGAATGAACTCTGGGGGCATAGAGAATCCAGGCAGAAAGGATCTTGGCTCCTGGGCATACGGCGAGGCCCAGGGTCTGGAAGTGGCCATGAACAGGAATAGAGCACATCCTGGCCCCTAAATTAGGACTCTGGAGCCAGAGCTGGAGTTGGTCACCAGTTGTGCCATCACCCTGTGCATGAGGGGCTGGGTGGCACAGTGGTTGGAAATGCAGACTGGAGCCAGAGTGCTGGGAGTCTATCCCAGCTTCTCCTCCCACAGCTGTGTGACCTTGGGCAGCTCACTTAACCATTCTGGGCCTCCTCATCTATAAATGTGGATGATAGCAATACCTCCCTCCTATGCCTGCCTATCTTATAGCCACTGTTAGCTATTAGGATTCTCCACAGAACAACCCAGAGTAAGTTTTTTAAATGCAGTTCAGGTCATGTCATACCCCAACTTAAAATCCTTCTCCAGCTTTCCACGTCACGTGGAATAAAATCCAAACTTCTCATTTTGGCCTACACAGTCCTGCAGAATCTAGCCCCTGCCTGCCTGCCTCTCTGGCCCCCCCTTCCACTGCTCTCCCCTCACCTACTGTGCCCCCGTCAAACTGGCCTGGACCACACCAGCCCGTGCCTGCCTCAGGGCCTTTGCACATGCTGTTCCTGCCACCTGGCAGCTTTCCACCTAGATCTTAGCAAGCCCACTTTTCTTGAGTGATGTCTCAACTCCAATGCCACCTATTCCAGGGGGCCCACCCTGCCTGCTCATCATCATCACAGCACCTCATCGCTCTCAGAGATTATTTTATTCATCTATTCCACTATCCAGCTTCTCAACCAGAGTGCCAGCTCTAGGAGAGAGAAGAGTACTATCTATTTGGTTTACCACTGAGTCCCCATTTGTAAACCTGTTTGTCACACAGTGGGTTAATGAATGACAGGGTGACCCGTTGAGGCTTCTGAATCCAGAGAGAAAAAAACCCCAGAAACCCTGGCCCCTCTGTAGCAGCGAAGAAATTCCCTACTCGCCCCACAGCCGTCTCCCCTCGGAGGAATCATCTCAGAGCAGAGGTTTTGCCTGTTTTGCTCACCGCAGCGTCCTCCCGCCTGGGGAGCCGAGGTGTTCGGCGAATTGATAGACGAAATTGCTCTATGTGGAGACTCTGCTTCCTCGCTTGCAGAATAGGACCCATTTCACTTGTTTGGGACTCGTAGGGGTCAAGAAAAGGCCTGGCCCCGAGTGAGCGCTCCATACCAAGTGAGGAGCACTGTGGGGTCACGTTGTTGGGGGGCAGAAAGGGGCAGGGAAGGAAGTGAGCCCAAGTCCCTTCCCAGCCCCCAGCCAAGGCCTGGTGTCCCGGGCTCGCCCCCGGCGTGGGCGGTGTCTGGTCGGGGTGTGCAGCAGGGGGCGGAAGGCGCGCGAGACGATGGGGTCGCGGGCCCGCCGGCAGGCAGCGCCCCGTGACAACTTACCCATGGCGAGCGGGACACCGAGGCGTACTGCGGGCGCTGGGGGCCCGGACGCGCATCCCCGGCCGAGTCCCCACCTCGGCCGCGGGACAAACTTTCCAGCCCGCCTCTCCCCTCGGTCCCTCCCTTCCCGCCTGCCCGCCCCGCGGCGCTGCTGCCACGTCGGCCAAGCCTGGCCCCCTGTGTCTGGAGGCGGGACAGAGGGGCACCGCACCGCCCCGGTCTGCCCCCCAACACACACTCAGGGTCTTCCCCACGTTCCTGCCCACAGTCACCCCCTTTGGGGGGATCCACATGCTTCCTCCCCGCCAGAAGGAGGCTCCCCAGTAACTGCAGTCCACGCTAGTCTGGCCTCTCCAGAGTGCACACACACACACACACACACACGCGCGCGCACACACACACACGTACACACACGCACACATACACACACGCACACACGCTCACACACGCACACACACGCGTGCGCACACACGCATACACGCACACGCACACACACACGCACACGCACGCTCACACACGCACGCACACACGCACACATACACACACGCGCACACGCTCACACGCGCGTACGCTCACACACGCGCGCACGCTCACACAGACTCATGCCCACACTGGCTGGGAGGCACACATACCCACTTCAGCGCTCGGACACTCTTCCATGGACTCATCCTCCATCCACTGGACACTTGGGTGAGGACACCTCCTTAGGGCCCCCAGGCTCTGTGCTAGGCCTTGGGGTTGGGCTGGAAGAACGAGACCGACAGGTTCGTGTGTTCTTAGGCAATTTGGTTTCCAGTGGGTGAAGAAGAAAGTGAAATATAAACAAGCCAGAGAAATACCAGCTGATAACAATGGCGAGGCAGAGAATTAAACTAGGGTGACGGGGCAGGCACACCAGGCGGCTTAGCTCTGTGGGCTGCGAAGGCTGCTCTGAGAAGGGGGTACCTGAAGTTAGACATCAGGTTCCAGGCGGAAGGAAGAGGAAGGGACAGTCCCATGCTGGAAGGAGCTCGTGAATCATGGAGAACAACAGAAATGACACCAGTGACTGGAGCACAGGGGGCAACGATAGTGAGAGTGGGGGGAGATGGGGCCCAGAGGAGGCATTGGCAGGGGCCAGATCGCGTAAGGCCTTGGGAGGCAGAGTCGGGAAGGCGAATGTTATTCCCACTGACGGAAGAAATAGCTGGGAGCAAGGGCGGAAACGGGGGACCTTTGGCAGGTGAGAGGTAGAGTTGATTTGGACTAAATGGTCCTAGTGGGAATGGAGGAAAGTAGGCAGATAGACTCCATCAGGACTCACATCCCATGAATATAATTAAATGGTTGTTTTAAGGTGCAAAGTGTTGGAGGAAATTGTTACGCAGCAAACACAACCGGAATAATAGCTTAAACTACTGGGGTGCCAAAAAAATGTGTACACATTTTAAGAGATGTTATCTATGTATTACATAAATACTGATGGTAACCACTTTGAGCATATCTTCTAATTGCAGAAGTCAAATGTGACTTGCATTCATCTTTTGTTATATGTCTATATTGAGTATTACAATTTTAATTACAGTATTTTCCTTTCTTAAAATGTGCGTATGTTTTTTTTGGGTACTCTGCATTGCGTGATAATTATATACTTAGATTTAAGCACTTCACATGTATTAGCTCACTTTTAACCCTCATGACTACCTAATGAGACAGGGACTATTACAATCCTCCCCAACTTTATGAATGAGGAAACTAAGGCAAAGGGAGGTGAAGTAACTTGATTACATAATTAGCAAATAAATAAGATAAATAGAGTTCAAGGACACTCACTAGTCTATATTAGCTGAGGAATAATAGTTGAGCCAGGAGTCAAGGCCATTTATGGGAAATTGGGCACTTATCCATCATGCTTTGCTGCCTTTCTGGCATGAAGAGGAGCCCACAGAGGCCTCTTGGCCACTGCCACCTTCATCTGTGAGGGTCTGGCATTGTCACCAGGAGACCCAGTACAGCAAGGCCTGGGCTGTCCCATTCCTGTGTGATAATCTATAGAAGTTAAATAATGGAAAGGAGCATAAAGCCCTAGACATTCTTTGACCTCTGGGGCTTGCATTAAGTCGTGAGCATGTTTGCATGCTTGCTGTTAGTTTTTCTCTCTCCTAGAGAATAGAGAATCCCTTTTCATTTTTCGCCCTAAATAAGAAAGAAAAAATTCTAATTGGGCAGTTTGGTAGCATCTTCAAAAACGCCCTTGAGGGTGGACAGGAGCTAGTCACGTTTTTAACAAATAGAATACAGAAAAAGTGAAGATGCCATTTTAGAGATTAGGTTATAAGAGATGATGATTTTCTTCTTGCTCATCCTCTCCTGATCTCTCACTCCCTCACTCCGATGAAGCCATGGGCCTCGTTGAGTTGTATAATGGAGAGGCCTACATGGTAAGAAGTGAGGGGGCCTCCAGGCAACAGCCAGCAAGGAACTAAGGCCCTCAGATTCACAGCCCATGAGGAACTAAATCCTCTCATTAATCAAATAGTCATACAAACAAAAAAGATAGTCTGTGACAGTGCAAAAGAGGAGAGGTTCCCAGGGACACCAGAAACTATAAAAGTTGGATTTTCCATCTTCTGAGAAGTTAAAGAGGGCTTCCCTGAGGAAGTGACATTTAGCTGAGAATGGAAGGATGTCTGGATGGGTCTAGGGAAGAGCATGTGGGGAAACAGTAGGCGCAAAGGCCCTGTGGCAGGGGCAAGCCTGGCAAGAATGAGAGACTGAGAGAAGGCAATTGTGTTTAAAGAAATGAGGGCAAAGGGGGGGGAGTGTGGTGGGAGATGAGTCTGGAAGAGGGACAGAGAGGTCCCCTGCAAGATGTTGTGGGTCTTTATTCTAAGCACAGTGGGGAGCCATTGAAAGGCTTTAAAGTAGGTTTTCTACCATAGAAGTAGGAACCAGTCTGACCAAGCCTGGGACTAGTAAATATATTTGCACCGTCGATTTTCCTAAGGTGGGCTTCAGATGGACTTGGTAATCATAGAGATAGAAGGTTGGGTAGACAGTAACAATTATGATAATAAAGCCACACACTCAGGAAACTGGGTGTTATAAATCGAGTTGGTTCTGGGTGAGCTTTGAATAGTCTGGGCTGATGAAAGGTACTGGAAACCACATGCCAACAGGCGATCTGCCTCTGGTATGGATGCAATTGCGGAGTTGAGAGTTGGCGTCATAGCAACCCCAGAACCAAAACGTCTTCAGTATTTCAAATAGGGTCCCAATGATGGGAGAAGGAAAACAAACATAGTAAGTGTGTATGCTACCCAACAGGCACCCTCATGAGCAACATCTTACTTAATTTTATTAAGCAATTGCCAAAGTAAAACTATCTTCCTTCCGAGGACGATGAAGCTGAAACTAAGCATTACACAGTGACAGGTACTTGCGCGGCCCGCTCCGTGAAAAACTCCAGAAAAGACCTGAAAAGCCGGAAAAAGTTTTTCGCAAAAGGAGCCGCTGTTTTCCGGGAAGAGCCGAACAACTGGGAGGCGGGGCAACAAGAGCCTTTCCGAGGGACTTCGGGAAGAGTCAGAAGGTTGGGGGGCGGGATTACTTCCACAGGGCGGAAGTGTTGGCATTCTGTTGGCCGAAGAGGGCCGAGGATTTCCGGAGCTAGTCGAAGTGTCTCCGAAGCTAGCCGAAGTGTCTCCGAGGGCGTCCAGGGAGAGCCGAGGACCGGCGAACGGCGGCGCCGAGGGGCAATCATGGCGGTGGCTGGCGCTGCTGCGGCCGAGCTGAGCGAGGAGCCGGCGCCGGAGACCGAGGCGCTTGTCGCCGCCCGGGAGCGGAGCAGCCGCTTCTTGAGCGGCCTGGAGCTCGTGAAGCAGGGCGCCGAGGCGCGCGTGTTCCGCGGCCGCTTCCAGGGCCGCGCGGTCGTGGTGAAGCACCGCTTCCCCAAGGGCTACCGGCACCCGGCTCTGGAGGGGCGGCTTAGCCGGCGGCGGACGGTGCAGGAGGCCCGGGCGCTGCTCCGCTGCCGACGCGCAGGTGAGGCGGCCGGGCTCGGGAGGCTGGACGGGGAAGACGGGGCTCCGGGAGACGCGGGTCAGGGACCCCCTGGCGCCCCTGGCCTTCTGCGTGGCTTGGGATATTTCAGAAATGCCATCCTCTCATACCTCTCTTCATTCATTGATTTTTTTTTTTTTTTTTTTTTAAAGGAGCCACTCGGCCTTGCAGCGGCGAGCATCTGTCCTGAAGCCATTGCTCCTGGTTCAGGTCCCGGCTCTGCCACTGTTGCTCAGCGTTGAGCACGTTATTTAATCGAATCTCGGTTTCCCCATTTTTACCGTCTCAGTGTTTGATCATTACTTTCAGATCTCGTCATTACTTTCAGAAGTAGATGTACTTACAGCTTAACTAGCCCAGGAGCCAGGCTCTCTGGGTTCACTGTAGCTTTTCAACTGTTTTTGAACCTCGCAGCCTATTTCCTCACCTGTAATGGGAAGTGATACATAAATAGTTGCAGTCTTCGTCTCTTAGGGATAGTGTGACCATTAGATGCGATTTGTATGCCCTGTATTACATTAATGTATGACTGGCACATAGCGTTTAATAAAGTTCTATTTAATTAAATCGGTGATTTATTTTTTTCATCAAAGCACCATTGTGCTCCACCACCGTAAACCTGTTCACAGGTGAGAACCTGAGACTCAGGGGAAGTAACTTGCCCAAGGTTGCACAGCTAGTTAGTGGCCCAGCCATGTTCTCAGCTCATATCTTTTTGACTCAGAAAAACTGGCTTTTCACTTTTACACTTCCTACCTTTCTTTCTTTTTTTGCTATTTTTTAGGTACCTGTGTACACTAGGCCATTGTTAGGCGCTTGGAGATGGGGAGGAAATTCCGTAGTGAACAGACAGACATATCCCTGCCCTTGCCTGTGTTTAGTGCAGTTATATGTGTGTTCATACTTTCTTTTTTCACCCTCCCTGGGATATAGGTTTCATTAAGCAGGGATGGTGGCTGCCTCGTCTCCTGCTGGATTCTTGCTAATGTGTTCCCATAGCCTGGAAAAGTGTCCTGAGCATGATGGACACTCAGTAAAGATTCATGAAATCATTGGAAGTACTGTTCTCATGTTATAGAAGCAGAAATGGAGACAGAAGTTAATGTGACTTTAAGGTTATACAGCTGTTGGTTGAATATAAATGAATCAGGAGGCTTTGCTAAAATTAAAAATGACTAAGTTTCATTCAAGGGTCTTAGAATTTGCAAATTGGAAATGCTACCAGGTAACACCCAGAGGGTTCTGAAGAAAAAGTTGAGAGTTCTTATAGTAAAAATTACTTTTTTTTTTTTTGTGGTGGTTCCCTGGTTGGGAGTCGACCCCAGTCCACGGTGTTGAGAGTGCCAAAGCCTAGCCGCTGTACCATCAGGGAACCCCTAAAAATTATATTTTTGAGAAGAATCAGTTCTGCATTCTCAGCCTCTGGATAGGTATGAGATGGTAACCCTCTAGATGACCTGTGGTCTGGGTCAGGATATCAGGCTGTCTGGCTGTATATACAAGCGCTGTCTGGAAAAAATCCAGCCATAAATTGCTCTATTTTTCATATTACATGGCTTTCTAGACAGCCTTCATGGTGTGTGTGTGTGTGTGTGTGTGTGTGTGAGTAATCTCTGGCCATGAGGCGTGACTGAGAAGTGGAAAAGTTTGAGTCCTCAGGCTAAAGTAAAATCTCCTTCTTATGCTTCAGCCCGTGTGGTGTGAACCCGTTTTGTCAGCTTGACTCTACAGACTGCATTTTAAGTCACCTTAACTATACTGACTTCATCTTGTGTCTCTACTCATTACTCACAATTGATAAGGCAGGGAGCTAGGATTTGAACCTGCCCTTTTTGACTGTAAAGATGGATGTCTAAGCCAATATACCGCTTGCCCTCCTGTTTGTGTCCTTGTCATGTCGAAACTGCTCTACTGGGCTCTGCTTACCCTTCTGGCTGCGTGTGTGTGTGTGTGTTAGTTTATGTTTCTTTTTTGTTTTTTTGTTTTTTTTAGGAAATAAGTATGACAAAGCTCTTTCATAAAGGGTGGAAAGTAGGAGGAAGCTTTGACACTACTAAACTTAGTTATTGGGTGGTTTAAGGCACAATCATGCTGAGCTGGGGAAACTTCTCGAAGGGCTAAGTTGTACCATTCTGCAGCATTCCTAAGTCTTTTTCCTGAAATAAGCAGATAGACAACTATAAAAAACTGGATCAGTCTTTGAAAAGTTAAGCTTACCATTAAAATAAAAAATCTAATCTGATAATGGCTTATGTCTTGATTTCAGGGATAGCTGCTCCTGTTGTCTTTTTTGTGGACTATGCTTCCAACTGCTTATACATGGAAGAAATTGAAGGCTCAGTGACTGTTCGAGATTATATTCAATCCACTACAGAGACTGAAAAAACTCCCGAAGGCCTCCTCGGCTTAGCCACGATGGTTGGGCAGGTTTTGGCTCGCATGCATGATGAAGACCTCATTCATGGCGATCTCACCACCTCGAACATGCTCCTGAAGCCCCCCCTGGAACAGCTGAACATTGTACTCATAGACTTTGGGCTGAGTTTCATTTCAGCACTTCCAGAAGATAAGGGGGTTGACCTGTATGTGCTAGAGAAAGCCTTCCTCAGTACGCACCCCAACACTGAGAGTGTGTTTGCAGCCTTTCTGCAGAGCTACGCCACCTCCTCCAGGAAGGCCAGGCCAGTGCTAAAAAAGTTAGATGAAGTGCGTCTGCGAGGAAGGAAGAGGTCCATGGTCGGGTAGGAGACTGACAGCCACAGGCAGTCAGCTGTCTCCTTCAAGGTAAACATGCAGGGGTGCTACCAGTGTGAGATTAGACCTAAATAAAAGTGGTGAGGTGTTTTTAAGTGCTGTCTCTGACCGTGCTTGTTAAGTGCACTGTCATCTGCAGTCGATGATTCTCAAGAGGTTACTGTGTACATTAAGACGCGTTCTGGGCAGAATTGAGTGTTTATAACCTAAGTCTAGGAGGGGCTTACTTATCCCGCAGGTACATGGGCATGGCCTTAAACACACTGAACCGCATGAGAACATAGTTCTCTTTGCAGACCTGGTGAGATGGGGACAAGTCTCAGTTGGTGACAGTATGTCTTTACCAGCCCTATAACCTAGTGTTTTGTGTTTATGACACATTCCTCTTGAAGCCAATGTAAGTGGTTTACAACTGGCGTTTCGAAAATGAAGTGGAACCAGAGATGAGAAATATCGGGGTGCACTGCATGTAGTATTGTGAGTATTGTTTGGTGAGACTTGTTTCACACGTAGATGCGTACAATCCAGGGTATGTACTGGATTTTGATGGAAAATATATTCTTGAGGATTATGGTATAAAAAACAATGCTGAACTCCAGTTTCTCTTTTTTTAGAAGGAAAGCTCATAGCTTTCGGGCAACTGAAACTTGTAATTTTATAAACATTATTTTTATATTTGTTGGTCTGTATTTTTATGGTTCCCTTCTAATTAGGACAAGTGATTGGTAGAAAGTTCCTTTTAGTTTGTATAGGTAAAACACGTGAGTCAGTTTCTAGCACAGTAAGCAGATAGAGCCAACAGGCGAAGTGGTTTGGGAATGACTGAAGGAATTAAGATGCAAAGTCCCACCAGTTGGTTCACACTTCACCTTGCACAGCCTCAGTGTCCCCCCTGAAGGTGTGTGCGGGTGTGCAATAAAACACTTTGGCTCCTCGTAAGCGCCAGCCAGCAAGTGAGTAATTTGAGCGCCTTTCTGTGTGCCCGGCACCGGGCGCAGCGGTGAGTGGGGGGACACAACACGCACTCCCATGGAGGGGACACCCGGGGGGACCGAAACCCTGTCTGTTTCCTTCCCCACACATAGCACCCTGCATGTGCCAGACACCCTGCAGTAAAAGAGAACGTCCCTTCCTGGGCAGTGGTGACCAGCGGCGAGCGGAACTCCTATCTGGCCAGTTACCACATGCCAGGCATTGGGCCAGCAGCTCTCGTATTGGGCCCGAAACAGCTCTGTTCAGTGTTGTCCCCATTTTACAGGTGGAGAAACAGGCTCAGAAAGGTTGGGGGACTCGTCCAAATGTCCCAGGCAGCACGGGGTGCTTTTACCTGACTCCAGAGCTCTTATTCTTTCCACTAACCCTGTAAGAAATGATGTGCTGGATGTGACATGTCCTATAGCACTATCATGTGCGTTGGCATTATATTATATAACATTATTTCCAAAGGTCTCCAGGGTTTACAGGAGCTGGCATTTTTTTTTTTCAGTGAGTATTCTCAGCATAATGGGGCTCATTCCCCAGCCTACTCATATGTCCTTACCATATGGCTAATAAGTCCCTCGTGAGGGGAATGACATTAACCCAAGTGTGTGGGCATTAAGTCCACAAAACTGGCACTCATGTCCCAGACACTAGGCATACAGAGTACACAAAGCTGTCCTTACTCCTGGGAAATGTACACTGAATACCTAAGCCAATTCCAGACAGCGATGCGTGCTGTGAAGGGTGCTGAGATCCTGAGCTACCTCGAGGAGGGGAGGTGGAGGGAGGAGTGCTCAGTGGTCACTTGGGATGAAGTGACGTGGGAACTGAAGGTGTGAAGGACACCCAGGAGACGGGAAGCACGTTCCAGGCAGAAGGACCATCATGAACCAGCTTGGTGAAGCGGGGGCATCCTTAAGCGACAGCAAGGTCTGTGACTGGTTTGCAGCAAGCCAGGAGGAGGAACAGGAAATGAGGTCAGAGGTGGGGAAGGGCCTTGTCACAGGCTTGGCTTTTACTCTTAATGGGTCTCGGTATTGAACAGAGACATCCGATTTATGTTTGAAAGGATTACATTGGTAGAAAAAGGACTAAAGTGGGCAGGAGTGGAAGCAAGAAATGAGTGAGAAGCAATGCAACTGGCCAGTGGTAATGGTAGCCTGGGGCGGAGGCATTGGCTAGCCTGCCACCCATTGGTGCGAGTAACATGGTAGTCAATGGCAGTGGGATAGCAGCTGCAGTTGGGGAGCAGAAATGATCTGCTTTGCAGGCATTGAATGGGAGAGGGACACAGGAGAAACTTTGTAAATATTCCCAGGAGTATTGTCAGCCTGTGGTCTGTGGTGGAAAGTCAGGGTTAACAAACATTCCCAAGCGAGCAGTGAATTCTGTCCCTAGCTCAGTGTCCCCCAAAAGGCTGAGGTGTCCCCTGCCATTCCACACCCCTCAAAGTCCATGTGGGGTCAGCCGGTGCTTTGTAGTGACAAGCCGACAGCAGTGGCAGCCCTGTGTGAACTCCAGCCTGCACCCTCACAGACAGGTATAGCCCCCGTTTTACAGAGGAGAGTACATGCAGCAATGTGAAATGTCATGTCCTAGGGTCACAATAAGTGACAGAGCTGGGATTCAAACCCACACTTTTTAACAACAATGAGTTAACTTCATTGAGCAGATACTGAGTTCTTTGTGTGCATTAACTCATTTTACAGAGGAGGCAACTAAGGCACAAAGGAATTAAATCTTTTTTGGTACGTGGGTAGTTCCCTGGCTGGGAATTGAACCCAGGCCGCAGCGTTGACAGCGCCAGCGCCGAAGCCTTAAGCCACTACACCACCAGGGAACTCCAAAGGAATTAAATCTTGCCCAAGTTCTCCCAACTAGTGCGTGGCAGAGTCAGGGAAATGTGATGCGACACTGAGATGTGTCCGATGCTGACACAGGCCCGCATCTCCTGGGATATTTAAAAGAGCCTCATGGCCAGTCCATGGACCACAGAATGGACTTACCCACGCCTGGCGCAGTGGGGCCCCGTACAGGCGTGTTCTTGTTACATGAGATGAGTTAACCATACTCACACTGTGTGCTGGCCGGGGGGACTTGGGGACACCCACGTTAATGAAGCTGTAACTGAGAATGGAAACCTAATCCTGATCCTGATTCCAATAAAACGTATTTACAAAAACAGGCAGCCGGCTTGTGGGCCAGTTTGCCAATTTGATTTTTAAAAATACTACATTGAAACATTTGTTTTGATTACTGAGTTTTTAGGTGACCTCCCAAACCTGTGCTCTAGTAAGAGCCTTCCCTGGCCTGGTCCTAGTCCCAACCGGGCTGTCGCTGACTGCTGGAGCCGTGTTCTTACAAAGGCCTGCCCCACCCCTTTGTGGGAACTAGGGATCCCCTCGGGGCCTGAATTCAGGGCACTGCAACTCCGAAGCCCTGGATTCCCCTTTTCCGAGCCCGGAGGAGTGGCTCTCTTTGGCCGCTAGAGGTCGCACGTCACTGCCATTCTGAAGACAAGATCCGCCTCCCTCTCATTCACCTCCACTTCTCCGTCCCTCTTCCCTTTTCCTTCCCTCCCTCTCCCTCTTCCTCCTCCTCCTCTCTTTCCTTCCCACCTCCTTCCCTCCCTTGAACTTGTTCACTTACTCACTGAGCACCTGAGCTGAGCATCCACAGGTAGCGGGCACCGTGCTCATCATTCAGGATGTAGTGAGAGAGACAGGTGTTGAGTTCCCAACGGCCTTGGCTTTGTTACCCATTATCTCACCTCTTCACTCACTCATTCACTGAGTGTTTATTGAGCACCTTGGCTGTGCCCAGCTCTGGGCGGGATCCCGAAGGAGCGGCAGTGGTGAGGGGGTCCAGTCACCTCCCCGGACCCTTGCCTCTCCTGGCACTGTTCAGATCAGTCGTCTCCCCGCCGTGCCCCTGGCTCCTGCCCTGGGCCCCCAGGTTCCTCCTCACTCAGCAGCCAGAGGCATCTTTTAAGGCCAGGCGAGCCACCTCTCTGTTCAGAAGTCTGATGGCTTTGCATCCCATGTCTCCTTGCTTACTAGAGTGGCATGGCTTGGGACCCCCTCACTGCACCTCTCTGAGCCTCAGTGACCTCATCTGCAAAGTGGACTAACAGTGGTGCCCACCTCGTGGAGCTGCTGTGAGCAGTCATGGGTCCCCAGGAGGCAGACTCCGACATACGCTTGGGCGGGTAGAGGGTTTCCCATGGCATGCCCTTTGGTCAGCTTCACAAAAGGGAAGGGAAAGAGGCAGAGAGGGCAGAGGCAGGAGTGGGGGTGAGGGATAGACCAATCGTGGCCTCGGCCATCTCCATGGGGAGCTCTGCAGCTGCAGTGGCCTGCAGAGATGTTGCATGTTGGGCTGAGATGACCAGGCCTTCATAATCCCACATCACCCAGTCATTGGTGGGTCACCCTGGAAGGCTTTGAGCTTGGATGAGGCCACTCCCTGCCCCTGACTCGGTCCCTAAAGAGGAGACAGCTGGAGGCTGCCTGCTGATCATACCTGCATCCGGGGCAGTCATTCTTTGTCTTCCACGAACACTCTGTGTAAAAGGTAAGATAGGGTGTTTGGGGAAGACATCCCCAGCCCTCCCCATGGGCCCCGCATCTCAGTCCCATTCATGATCATGATCACCTGCTATCTTTTATGTTCACATGCTCAGTTGCTTTCTGTTTGCTCAATGGGCAGGGGTTGGCTCCACTGCTCTGGTCCTAATTTCTATAATGGTGCCTGGAAGGTAGTGGGTGCTCTGCAAACTTTTTGTTGTTGTTGTTTTTGTTTTTGTTTTGCTTTTTGGTATGTGAGTAGCTCCCTGACTGGGAATCGAACCCAGGCCGCAGTGCTGACAGCGCCAGCGCCGAAGCCTTAAGCCACTACACCATCAGGGAACTCCCTCTGCAAACTTTTACTGAATTGAAATGAATTTCCTCATACAAGTCCAACCTGATTGTTGGAAAGAAAATCAAGGAGCCACGTGAGCTTTCCTCCCACTAGGGCAAACACACACACACACACACACACACACACGCACACACACACCACCTACCCCTAGTTGTCCCTGCTGGAGGCAAAGCAGAGTTTGATCTGGCCTGCAGCTTGGAACAAAAAACAGCAGCCTGGGGGTTTGGTTCTGATCAAAGGCCTCCTTGGCTTGTAAACCTTCACTCTCTATGCAGCTCCAGGCCAGCGGAGTCCGGGGCCTGCCCCTTTCCCCGGAGTGAGGGAAGACCCTTCAAGGCCAAGCTGCTTGTCCACCCACCGGGACATCTGCAGGGTGACTTATCCTGACCTCAGCCTGAGGCCCACCTGTAGGGACTTGCTTCAAAGCCAGTATTGCTCTTGGAGCTGCAGAGACCTCGACCACAGTGTCACACGGGAAGATGCTGACAGTGTGGTACAGGGCTCAGCGAGGACAGTCAGGGTAGGGGGAGGTGCCAAGAGTCCCTTCTGTGACAGGGGAGGGGGAAGATGGGTGCCACGCCTCCCCCATCCTCTCTCTCCCTCCCTGCTTTTCTTTTCTTCACAGTATCAAGCACCACATGGGGTGCTATATGTTGCACTCCTTTATCTTATAAAAAGCTACTAAAATGAAAGCTCTGTGAGAGCAGAGACTCTTGTCTCATTTGCTCACAGCCATAGCCCAGCATCCACAATGATGCCTGGTACATAGTAGCTGCTCAATGAATATTTGTTAAACAACTGATACATTTTGATGGGTGCTCATAATAACACAATACAATGATTGAAAGCATGTTCAAATACTCAGTATGTTTTTGAACCTCTGCTATGTTTCAGGCTCTGTTCCAGGCCCTGGGAATGAGGCCAGGAACAATTTGGACTCCTTGTTCTTATGGAGTTTAATCCAGTGGGTAGTAATTGCAAATGAGGAGTCAGGCCGTGAAGGGAATAAATAACTCAGGCGATTGTATACAGAAGGAGGGCTGTAGAATTGAGGAAGACTACATTTTGTTAGATTTAGGTGGTCGGAGAGGCCTCTTTGAGGAGGTGACAGTTTGAGTTGAGACCCCAGTGAAGAGAAGGACCCCACTGCTGTGGTGGGAAGGTGAGGAAGGTGGGAGGAAGAGAGATCCAGGCAGAGGAAGCTGTCAGTGCAAAGAACCTGGCATGCTCATGGAGCAGAAGAAAATGTCACAGAGAGGGTGGCACACAGTGACTGCGGGAAGGCAGGGGGAGGACATGGGGTGGAAGAACTGGGCAGGACCCAATTACTTGTGTGAGGCCCAGCTCAGCTTGGCACATAGCAAGCCCTTAATAACTGGGCCGATGACTGTAATTGATATATAATGCATACTTCACATGGATTGGTATTTGCCTATTAAAAATGGGCTGTGGGAGAGTAGCAGTGTGTATCATTGGAATTTCAACTCTATCGTGCACTAGCTTTGAGACCTTGGACAGATGTCTTAATCTCTCTGAGCCTCAGTTTCCTCATCTGTCCAATGGGCATGTCTAGCAGAGAATGAAAATAAATGATAGCCAAATCATCCATCTCCTGTGGAAGTTCTTTAACAATTCCCTCCTGTACTCTACTTCCTTTTCAGTGGAAAGGGAGAAGAAACAAAGGAAGTTAGTGGGTCCTGCCTTGGGGCCACTTTTCTATCGATGAGAGGCCTCAGACCTGGCAGACTTTCCTTCCTGTAAGAAGCTCTTCTCCAGGTGAGAACAGTAGTAACTGCAGTGATAGCTAGCTATTGCTGTGTAACAAATTGTACTGGAACTTAATGGCACCAAACAACCATTATGATGCTCGCAGATCACCTGGGTCAGGAATTGGGCCAGGGCAGCACAGGGATATCTGATCTCCAACCCACCACATCTGAGGCCTCAGCTGAAAGAGTCCAAGGCGTGTGCCGGTTCATTGCTGCTGGTCACCTGTCAGGAGCCTTCGTTTCTCGCTTTTGTGTTGTTTCTTCCTGGTTTTGTTTGAACATCAGATATGGTGGCTGTTTCAACGGTGAGAGTCCCAAGAGTGAGGGAACCAGGCAGAAGCTGTACTCTGTTTATGGCTCAGCCTTGGAAATCCCCAGCATCCATATGCGGTGTTCCATTGATTGGTGTGTCGCAAGCCCACACCCACTTTCAAAAGGTGGACAGAGACCTCCCCCCATCTTAGTGGGAAGAATGTTAATCGTATTGTAAGAGGAGCATATGGGATGGAAGAAATACTTGCGATCCTCAGAAAATAAAATCTGCCACAAGCAGAACAAGAATTGTTGTCAATTGTTGACAACTTACATCTGCAAGTACTATGCTACATCTTTGCCTGTGAATTCTCCCAGCATCCCTAAGAGTTCCATTCTATTCTCATTCCCATTTTAGAGAGGAAACTGAGGACCTTTGGAATTTAACTTCTTCCCTTGGGTGGCACATCAAGCAAATGGTACAGCCAGGATTTGAATGCAGCTTTGTCTAACGCAGGGCAACAGACTCAAAAAGGTAACACAAATGGATTCTTGGAAGGATTAAATGAGTTAATACATGTAAAGTGCTGGACACAATGCCTGGCCCATAGTTAGTGCTGGATATGTTCTTCCTATTATTAACAATATTAATAGGTAATAATATTATTACCTATGAGCCACCAGGTTGAAACCTCTGCTCTAGCACTAAATGTTGTTCTCTTAAACTCCTAGCTGGTTCCAGAACCAGGGAAGCAGTCCAGAGATACTGGGTACAGTACACCCTGATCCCAACTGCCTCCACTCGGGCTCTGGGGAGCGGACCAGCATTTCTATGATGTTAGCTGGTCCAAACGCGCATGCACAGTTTTTCTGATTTGGAGTAGCCCAACCTCCCACACTCATAGGCTTCCCATGTCCAAAGTGCTCCCAGCAGGTCCTTGCCCTCCATCCAGGGTTGTCTGACACTAGCCTGGCTGAAACCTTTGATGAAACCGGTTATTGGGCTGGCTCAAGGTCAGGTCCCCAGCCTGAAAGGACATGGGATAAAGTTTCGTCACAGCCTGCAGCGTCCATTGGGAAATAACTGGCCCTAGGGGTTTATGGGAATGTCGGCAGCCTGACCTGGATAGGAAGTGAGCACTGCACCCCTTTCTGAGGCTTTCTCTTGCCACCTCTTGGCCTCTCAAATATCAGAGCTTTGCATCCAGTTTTTAGAATTTTGCTATGACCATATGCTCTTTCCATCATGAGTTACTATTTTGCTTCACATTGTAAACTTAAATAGAGTTGACTTAAAAGGATGATTTTTAAAATAAATCATGGCCTTAATAAAAAACCAAAATCACTTGCTCTAAGTCAAAAGTAATTATAAGAATAAATAAAATAAAAATCAATGTTGTCCAAAGTCTCTGACGCAAAAGCCTTCTCTGGCTGTTTCAAAGAGAGATTACCAGGAGCCGAGGTATTCAAGGGATTATTAGCACTGACCTGATACTCTCTCCATGGTGTAATGAAGAGTTACAGAAAACTGACACAGGGAATAACTTTCACTCACTGGGATTAAATATTATCATTTAAATGCCAGGGGGTACAGCATGAAGTTATTCGTGTTTCCTCCTTGGTATGCTTCGCACATGAAGAGAAATATTCCACTGTCTCATTCAATCCCACCACCAGCTCTGTCTCTCCTAGCCTCATCAGACTGTCAGTAAGACCTGCCAACTCTACTGGGAAAATATGAGGATTTTCAGAACCAAGTCATCTCTTACCATGTCTACTACAGCTACTCTGGTCTAAACCATTACCATCTCAGCCTGAGGGACCTTTTAAATGAGAAGCATGCCAACTAGAATGGCCATCATAACAAACACAGTTAATAATAAGTGTTGATAAAGAGAAATTAGAACCCTCATGCACTACTGGTGGGACTGTAAAGTGCTGTGGACACTCTAGAAACAGTCTGGCAGTCCTCGCAAGGTTAAATATAGAGTTACCATATGACCCAGCAGTGCTACTCCTGGGTGTCTACCCAACAGAACTGAAAATATACCCCCACAGAAAAACTTGTACATCAATGTTTGGAGCAGCATTCTTTATAACAGCCCAAAAGCGGAAACAACTCAGATATTCGTGAGCTGAGGAATGAGGAATGGATAAATAAAAGGTGATCTATCCATGCAGTGGAACACTGTTTGCCCATGAAAAGGAAGGAAGTACTGGGACATGCTACGACATGGATGAACCTTGAGAAAAACTATGCGAAGCGAAAGAAGCTAGACACAAAAGGACCATCCATCTATTGTATGATTCCATTTCTATGAAATGTCCAGAATAGGCAACTCTGCAGAGACAGGAAATAGATTATTGGTTATTGGGGCTCTGGGGGTTGGAGGAGGCTTGACCATTCATGCGTATGGGATTTCTTTTGGGGATGATAAAAAATTTCTAAAATTGATTGTAGTAATGATTGCATGACTTGGTGACTATGTTAAAAACCATTGGACTGCACACTTTAAATGGATGAATTATATGCTGTGTGAATTATTTCAAAATATTAATAAATCTGTTATTAAAATAATGAAAGCAGGATGTGTCACTTTACTTAAATCCGGTGGCTGCCCTTGTCATTTGGTGTAGAACACAAGTCCCTGCTCAGGCTTTTGAGACCTGGTGGTGTCCCGTCGCTGGCTGCCGATTTAATCATATTTCTGCACCCCAGTTTCTTGATGGCTTTAAGCCCGGTCTGGTTTGTTCCTGCCTCGGGGCCATTGTGCTTGGCTTTTTCTTCTTCCCGGAATGCTTTCCTCACATACCCAGAGGGTCCACTTGTTCACTTCCCTTAGGTCTCTGTTTAATTTGGGGTAGTAGGTCACCTAATTATCAAAAGGTTCTAAGGTGGTGCCCCTCCCTTACTCTCTTATTTCCTTTTTCCTTTCCCTGCTTCGTTTTTCTCTATAGCACTTGTTATCGTCTCATTTTTTGACTATAGTACATTTTACTCATTTGTTTTGTAGTTTCTGCCGCCAATCCCACCTCTCCCCCCTGCCCTTCACCAAATGTAGGTTCTGTGAAGGCAGAGGTTTTCATTTTTTGGTCCCATTCATTATGATATTCACAGCTTGGTATATAGTTGCCATGCAGTAAATATTTAATGAATAAAAGGAATGATGAAATGTATGTATGATTAACTCCAACTCTACTGATGAGGAAAACCAAGTCTGGCATTCAAACATTCATTAGCATACATTGACAGGGCCTCTACCACAGGCTACGCCCAGGCCCAGGAGATGCTTGGTGGCAAAATTCTGTAGAACTCGGGAGGACCAGGAAAATTGGCTTGACATCTTTAGATGTGATGTGATAGAAGCCAATTCAGATTTTGCATTATGAAAATGTTTGTACCAGAACCTGGTGAAAGGTGGACATGATTTTAGGGCTGTGGGGAGCCAGAAAGCAATGGAGCTCCTCCATTAGTGGTTCCCAACCCCACCTCATGTTAGAATCTACTGGGAGCTCTTAAAAATCCTGACGCCCAGACTACCTCCCAGACAATTAAATCAGACTCTTTGAGGGTGAGACCTGGCGATGAGCATTTTTAAAAGCTGTCCAGAGGATTCCAGTGGGCAGCCAGTGTTGAGAACCACAGTGTTAGATGGGTTGAAGTGCTTGTTATCTGAGGGTATTGAGTATTGGGAAATAGCCTCTTGAGTGAATATATCAAATTGTTGACAACTCTTGTAGTATTTGAGGCGATTTGGTACATGGAGACTCACTGCTGTTTTACTTTGTTTCATGATTGGTGTTGAAATTCTATTTCTGATACTTATAAATACATATAATAAAACATATCTAATAAAACATATACTATGGACTCTGGAGCTAGACTACTGGGGTTTGAATTCCCCCTTAGCAGCTGTGTGTCCTTGAATAAATTATTCAAGCTCTCTGTGCCTCAGTTTCCTCCTCTGCAAAATGGAAATATGTTATTATCTACTTACTCGTAGGATCATATCAATGTTCAATGAGTTAGATCATGTAAGCTCTTAGAACAGGGTCAGGCACAGCGTAAGTACTCTGTAAATGTTGACTGTTATTATTCATTAATAAATAAGATGGAAAACCACATTTTTTGAGCATTTGACATAGATCACAAACTTGAATAAATTCCTTTAAACAATTAAACTTCAACAATAAATTTTAATAAAGCTTATTCTTTGGAATATTTTAAGCATATTAAACAGCAGACCAAATATATACAAATTCATTCTGGGTGATATTTATGAATACTGTTATACCAAGATCAGTTACAAAAGTGCTGACCTCATACAATTTTTGTTTCTTATTCCTATTTTTAGAAAGTCATAATTTTAAAAAGTTCATGAATAGAATACATATTACATTATCTGACCACCAGAGAAAAAAATAGACTGAACAAATGAGCAGAGCCTCAGGAATCTGTGGAATTATAATAAATGGTCTAACATTTGTGTCATTGAAGTTCTGAAAAGAGAGGAAAAAGAGGATGGGACATAAACCTATTCAAAGAAATAATGGCTGAAAACTTCTCACAGTTGGCAAAAGAACACACCTATAGACTCAAGAAGCTGAACAAACTACAAACGGGGTAACTAAAAGATATCCATACCAAGATGTAACACAGTTAAGCTTCTGAAAACTGCAGACAAAGAAAAATACCTGCAAAGCAGTAAGAGAGAAGTGATGCCTTACCTCTAGAGGAAAAATGCAAGCTACCACAGTGCACTTAATATGAAGTAGATAATTCAAACAGCCTTATAACGATTAAGGAAATTGAATTAAAAAACCTTCCGAAAAAGAAATCACCAGGCCTAGATGGTTTCATTGAGGAATTCTACCACTTAAACAAGAATAAACACCAATTCCATGCACTCTGCCCTGGAAAATAGAAGAGAACAATTCCCAATTCATTTTATGAGGCTGATATTATCCAGATAGCAAAACCAGCAAAGGCAATGAAAAAAGGGAAAACTACAGACAATACCCCTCATGACTATTGATGTAAAAATTCTAAATGAAGTATTAGCAAATAGAATTCAACCAAATATAAAAATAATTACACATCATGACCAAGTGGTATATTCCCCTGGAATACAAGGCTGGTTCAAGATTTGAAAATATAATCCATCATATTATTAAGCTAAAGGAGAAAAATCATTTGATCATATCAATTGATATGAAAAAAAAAGCATTTGATAAAATTCAACACCCACCCCTGATGAAAATTCTCAGAAAAATAGGAACAGATAGAAATGTCTCAATTTGATAAGGAACATTTACAAAACACGGCTAACATACTTAATGGTGAAAGACTGGATGCTTTCTCCCTAAGATCGTGAACCATACAAGAATGTTCATTCTCACACTCTTACTCAACCATAGTGCTTGAAGTTCTAGCAAGTGCAATAAGGTAAGAAAAGTAAATAAGGGAGAAACAGATCAGAAAGGAAGAAATAACACTGTCCTTACTGTAGACAGTATGGTTGTCTATGTAGAAGGTTCCAAGGATTTGACAAAAAACTCCTAGAATAATAAATAAATTGAAAAAGTTTGCAGGATACAAGATAAACATACAAAATTAAATTTTATTTCTCTCTACTAGCAGTGAACATAGGACAGTGAAAAAACAGAATATCATTTATATTGCTCAAAAGTATAATACTTATGCCATTCCAATGGGGAAGTAGAGATATCTCATCGTGGTTTTAATTTGTAATTTTGTCTGATGGCTAATGATGTTTAACATCTTTTCATGTGTTTATTTATATCTAGCAAAAATATGTATAGGACTTTTAGGCTGAAAACTGCAAAATGCTGATCAAAGAAATCAAAGGAGATCTAAGTAAATGGAGAGACATACTATGTTCATGGATCGGAGAGTCAACATAGTAAAGATGTCAATTCTCTCCAAATTAATATACAGATTTAATGCAATTTCTACCAAAATCTCTGCAAGAATTTTTGTGGATATAAACATGATTATTCTAAAAATTTACGTAAAAATTCAAAGGAACTAGAGTAGCTAAAATTATTTTGAAAAAGATAAAGTGAGAGGAATCAGTCTCCGCAATTTAAAGACTTATTATATAGTTACAGTCATCAAGACTGTGTGCTAATGGTAGGGGGACAGACAATTAGATCAATGGAACAGAATAGAGAATCCAGAAACAGATCCACCAAATATGCCCAACTGATTTTTTACAAAAATGGAAATGAAATTCAGTGGAGTACAGATAACTTGTTAAACAAATGATGCTCCAGCAATTGGTCAATGATAGGAAAAAAGAAAAAAGAGCTCAACCTAAGTCTTACACCTTATGTAAAAACTGACTTATGAACCTAAATATAAAACATAAAATTAAACTGTCAAACTTCTAGAAAAAATGTGAGAGAATCTTCAGGAGCTAAGGCTATGCAAAGAGTCTGTCTGACACCAAAAGAATGATCTAAAAAACAGGAAAAAATAAATTCAAGTCCACTAAAATGACAAACATTTGTTCTGTGAAAGATGGTTAAGAGGATGAAAAGACAAGCTGCAGACTGGGAGAAAATATTTGCCAACAACATATCTGACAAAGGACTGGTATCTAGAATCTACAAATTACTCTCAAAATGCCACAGCAGTAAACAAACAGTCCCATGAAAAAATGGGCAAACGGCAGAAAGAGGTGATTCATCAAAGAGGATATACAGATGGCAAATAAGCACATGAAAAGATGTTAAACATCATTAGGCATCAGACAAAAATACAAATTAAAACCACCATGATATATCTCTACTTCCCCATTGGAATGGCTAAAACAAAAACTAGTGACAACACCAAATGCTTGGCAAGGACGCAGAGAAACTGGATCACTCCTACATTGTGAATTGAAATGCACAGTAGTACTCACACTTTGGAAAACAGGTTGGCCGTTTCGTAAACTATAAGGATGCAACTGCCATACAACCCAGCAGTTGCACTCCTGTGCATTTATCCAAGAGGAAGGAAGAGATCCCTCCAAACCCTGACCTGCAGATGACTCACCCACCTTCGGAGAAAATAAGAATGGTAATTATATAGTAATTTCCATCGAGCCACTTGCTCCGTGCCAGGCACTGTGCTAAGGACATTAAGCGCATTATCACATTTTAACTTCCCCACAGGCCTCTTGTGTGGTAGAGACAGACTGTTGTTCTCATCACCCCTACTTCTGGATGAGTCATGCGAGGCTCAGAGACCTTGTTCAAGCCCACACAGCCAGCACGTGGCAGAACCAGGATTTGAACCCTGGTAATACTAGTAAGTGCTTTAGTCCACACATTGTCATCATCGCCCATTTCACGGGCGAGTAAACAGTGGCGAGGAAAGAGTAAGCCAGTTGCCCCAGGTCACATAACTGAAAAGTCGCCAGGCTTAAAGCCAGGCCAGCTACCTTCAGGGCTGGAGTCCGGTTCCTTAGTTATTGTGCCTAACTTTTCCTTAACTTTCCCGGGCCTCTTTCACCCAGTCCCGGGGGAGCAGGCACCACCCTTTTCCCCGGGGAGAAGTAGGGAGAGGGCTGGTCCCCAAGCGCAGTCCCCTCCCCGGACCCTCCCCCAGGCTTTAAGTCAGCGCCCGGGGCCCGGAGCCGGCAGTCCCGGGCTGGCCCGCTCCCCTGGCGATCGCGCAGATGGCGGCGCTAGCGGCAGTGGCCAAGAAAGTGTGGAGCGCGCGGCGGCTGCTGGTGCTGCTGCTCACGCCGCTCGCGCTGCTGCCGGTGGTCTTCGCCCTCCCGCCCAAGGTAACGCCTCCTCTGTCTGTGCGCCCGCACCCCGCCTCCCAGGCTGCGCCCCTGGCGCGACCCCTCTCCCCAAGCCTCCGAGGCGGGGGACCGCCGAGGTCCCGGTCTAGACAGGTTTCACCAGATCCCCCTGCACCCTTTCCCCTTTGATCCTGCCTGGGGCTGCTAGGAACACCCCTAACTCTCCGTCGCCTTTCCCAGCTGCGCCTGGGAGCCCGAGTCACACCCAACCTTCTGATCTTCTCACTTGTAAGGAGCGATTTCTCTTTATTGAGCTCTGAGTTTGCGTTTGGCTCTGTGTTGCACATTTCACTTAATATTCACAATGAACACTAATGAATGCGAAGCTGTGTGGCCTGAGGCAAGTCACTTAACCTCTCTGAACTTCAGTTTACTCATGTAAAAAGGGGGGAAATGGTAGGGCCAACCCTCAGGGTTGTGGTGAATAGTAAATGAAACAATACAGTCACTCCGAGCAGCATAATGACGGTTCAGTTAATGCCGATGGCATACACGATGGTGGTCCCATAAGATTATAATGGAGCCGATCCTATTGCCGAGTGATGTGTAACTATCCTGACGTTATAACACAACGCATTCCTCACATGTTTGTGGTGATGCTGGTGTGAAAACAAACTGTGTGGCCAGTTGTATCTAGCACGTACGATTAGGTACAGGACGTAGTACTTGATAGTAAACAACTATGTTACTGGCTTATGCATTTATTATACTGTACTCTTCAGTGTCAGTTTAGCGTCTACTCTTTGTACTTAGAAAAAAGCTTGCTGTAAAGCAGAGCACTGTGTGTTACGCTAGCAGGAGCCCATACATCTCATATTTATGGTGTCTCTTGGTAGTCTCTTGTGCTTGATTTATTCTTGTGCCACTTTGTACAGTGACATGCTGTCCAGGTAGCCTGGGAGCCATAGGCTAGACCCTATAGCCTAGGTTTGTATACTGTCTAGATTTGTGGAGGTGCCCTCTGCGTTGTTCGTACGACGAAATTGCCTGAAGATGCATTTCTCAGAAAGTGTCCTCCTCGTTAAGTGGCTGACGAATGTATACGTAACTGTATAAAACTGAGCCTGGTTTACAGTAGGTGCCCAATAATGCACTGGTGGGTCTTAATCCAGGCGCCTTGCATGATGGGGGCAGCCAAGTCTAATGAAGTCTCACCGGGAGCAAGGTGCTGCACTAAGCTGCGCCTTACGGCATCATCTCGTTGAACCCCCTCGGGGCCCTTCGTTACCCCGTTTTCCAGAGGAGAAAGGCGAGGCTCAGAGATGACGTGACTTGCTCAGAAGCACCCAGCAAGTGGCTGAGTGGCGGTTCAGCCCCTAGCTTGTCAGAATCCAGAACCCTAGCCTTTTCCAGACTCTCAAAGACAGTCTAGAAGGTCAAAGGCTGCGGATCGATGGCAAGTGTAATGATGAAAATCACCACCAATGGGAGCTGGAAGAAGATGGCATCCCAGGTCCCCCTGGGGTCCCTCATCTGTACCCAGCTGATCCAGGGGGCATCGTGGGAGGATGCCAGGCTCATAAGACAGGCTTCTACCTCCAGAAGTCGCTTCACCATCCCTCAATGAGATACTAAATGTTCATATAAGTAACGAGAGGGTGTAATTTGGTCATGGTGCATTACCCAGCACCCACCAGCAGAGACCACAGGAACTGGGACAGGTGTTCAAGGAGGGCTGCCTGGAGGAAGGAGCCCTCCCTGCCCTGGGAATGAGGAGGTGATACCAGGTGGTGCCAAGGAGATCCAGGGCTAATGTACACGCCAGTTCTTTAGCGTGGAAGTATCCAAGCTATTAGACTTCCTTAATGTGGAAGAGAGAAGTAATAAGTGCTGGAGTAAGGATTAGGTCACTTTTTCGAACACCATTCCATCCTAGGCGACTAGCTGACCTCAGGACTTTGGACCAACCACCTTTCCTCTTTGCATCTCACTTTCCTTGCCTGTACAATGGGAAGATCACCGTGCTAGTTGTGAATTGATGGGAAGGGTTGAGAGAGGAAGTCTCCCTGTGAAGCACACCACTGGTGGAAGGATGGACCACTCTGTGAGGTCCCGGACAGGGCCCCGGGGAAGCACACAGGGTCTCTCTCTTCAGCAGGGGGTTCTGGAAGCTCCTCTCTCTCTCTTCTCTGCCTTCTAGCAAAATTTGCGAACCCAAGGGCAGACCCAGGTGTTAACGGAGCCTGACGCCTATAGGACCTGAGGGGCTCTGTTTAAGAAAAAGCATACAGGAGTTCCCTGGTGGTGTAGTGGCTTAAGGCTTTGTTGCTGGCGCTGTCAGCGCTGCGGCCTAGGTTCGATTCCTGGCCAGGGAACTATCCACGTACAAAAAAAAAAAAAAAAAAGAAAGAAAGAAAAAGCATACAGATTTATAAATACAAAATTCAGTACGGGGCTTGGGAGGCGGGTCTGAAGCTTAAGCAGCTGCAGCTGTGAACCCTGGCATGCCTGTAACCCCCTGCAATGGTGGTAGCCTGATGAGCAAGGAGTTTATTGAGTACTTAACTCTTCCTATGTGCCAGGCACCATGCTAAGAGCTTCATAGGCATTGTCCTATGTAATGTCCACATAACCAGGGAGGCAGCTGCTATTAGCATTCCTACTGAGCAGGTGAGGAAATGGAAGCTCAGCGTGGTTAGGTGATTTGTCCAAGGTCACACAGCCTGTACAAGGCCAGAATGTAGGGGTTGTACTTCTGACTGCTCCAGTTTACACTCTTCCCTGAGTTACACTTGAGTGAAGACCTCTCCTGGTTCCCTCTGGATCCCTGGTGAGGTCTCTTTGTGCAACCTTAGATGTCACTGCCTCTTTAAGTGGCCGAAAGACCAGGGCCTCCTCCAAGGAGGCAGGTCTGACTTCTTGGGAGATATTAGCCTCCTTCAAAATCTCTATCAGCGTACTTGAAGCCCCCTCCCCCAAGTAATACATATATTTATAATTTATATATATGGTTATAGACGTATATGATTATCATTATTATATCCTTGGATGCTAATACCTGACATGTCTCTCAGTCTTATGTAAGTATCATACAATATGAATAAAAGCATCCTTAGAGAACATCGAACTGAAAACATTGCTGTTTTTATTGATCTGTGACAGAAATTTAAAGCCAACACAGGGGATTTGCTGTGCAAACACAGCTTTAAGACAATCCCTGGAATCTTAATCAGTTTTACCCTGTGATAGCTTCTTCAAACAAAGACTGGTGGTCTGACAAAAATATTATGCTGGCTATGCAAAGGTACCTCCAAGTCAGATGTCCTCAGTGCTCTCGCCCCCCACCCCCTACATCAGAGTGGCACTTCTAAGCCTCTCTCACATAGAACCTCTGGAAGCACCGATGCAGGTTGTGTTGTACACATGGGTTCCCAAGAACTTCTGCATAATTGCAGATGTCAGGTCAGGATAGAAGTTTGAGATGCTTGGGGGTCTGCCATTTGCCCCTCATTGAATCTGGTTTTCCAGCTTGATGATGTCTCCAGGCCCCTGCTGCCCTGAGCTTCTAGGGTTCTGATTGGTCCAAAGGGTTGGTCCTCTTGCACCTGTGCCCTGGCAACCCGTGAGCTGGCCTGTGGGAAGGCTGGTGTTAATCTGAAAGGCCGATGGAGGGAACAATTCTTACATTATGTCCTCCTGGCTCGGAAAGCTGTCAGCAGGGGTGAAAAGGAGCAGGATGCCCTTCTAGAATGCAGTGGCTGCAATTTTCAGCGCCACTGGGGGTCCCGACCTAGGAAGTCCCCCTCGGAGTTTTCTGAAAATGGCCATCTTGGGAGTTGGAGGTTTGGGGACTGGCCTGGGGATGATGAGCCTATTAAAGCAGGTTTGCAAATAGGCACTAGCCCCAGGTGTGTGCAGGGAAGTCTTGCTCCCTTCCCTCCCTGCAGCCACCAAAAGCAAGTGTAGCTGGACTGACCATCTGGCCAAGACGAGTTCTTACAGTGGGTCCTTCCAGCTGACTCTTCCTGAGGATGCTCTGAGGCGGAGGAGTTAGGGGTGCTCTAGGCAGGCCTGCTACAGAGTGTTGTGCAGGCTGTGCACTGCACAAGGGGCCTTGAGGAGGCACAGTGAGAACCAACACCCCACTGTGGGGCTGGAGGTACCTGAGGAAGAGCCTCTTTTCCTAATGTGCACAGAAGTATCAAGTCTGGCTAGCAGCAGACTTGTTCTGGGGTGGTGGCTCTTTTCTGGCAGTGGTAGTCTGTAAGATCAGAGGCCCACTTTTTGGCATTTGCCTAATTCTTAGGCTGGGGCATTTAGGTGAGTAATGAGGAAAATGGTTATTTCCTTCCCAGTTTTGAGTCTTGGCAATCAGAATTGGATTCTCATTCACATTACTTGTTCTGTGACCTTGGACAAGTCATTTTACTTCTCTGGGTCTCAGTTTCCTCATTTATAGCATGGCCATAATATGACCTTCCTCCCTGCTTATCATTTGGGCCCAGGGAGATGGTATATTGTGCCTGGACCATAACTTCATACTTTTCTATTCAGCGCTCAAGGTAATTTTTAACTCTCCCATCCTGCAGATGAGGAAACTGAGCCTCAGGGGAGTAAAAGGATGGAAAGGGCATGGGTTTGAGTTAGGAGACCTGGGTTTGGGTCTTGGCTCCGAGACTGTGAGACAGGGAAGGCTGGGTTGGACGCCTTGCATTTCCTCATTTTTGGGGAAAGCCCCTCCCAAAGGGCTATGATGAGACTGCATTAAGAGAAGGAACAGAAATTGTCCAGTGCGCTGCCACACGTAGTGGGAATTTATAGTAAGGACAATAACTGCTAATTCTACCCCCTTGTATCCCATGCTGTTTTACATGCTTTCTGCATTTTTATTCATTTACTCTTCACATCAGCCTTAAGAAGCAGGAACAATGATTATTCCCATTTTTACAGTTGAGGAAAAGGAGGAACAGAGAAGTTAGGTAATGTTCCCGCGGTCACACAGCTACTAAGTATTACTTCAGTCACTTCTCTTCCCTTGGTCCTGGCTTTTGGCAGACAAGGTGGCCAGGGTTCTGAGGGGCTCTTGAGTCTTCCCCTAATAGGGGTTTCCCAGAAAAGACCACATGTGTAGCCCTGTGGATCGAACACCTTCTCTGGCCAGATGCTGCCTAGTGCTTTTAACTTGCATCATCTTGTTGAACCCCAGAAAGCTCAACAGGGAATTTGTCTACTACACTCCCAAAACGGCATGAAGTCTGATGTGGTTGCCATCATTCAAACATTTTTTGCCAGAACCCCTTATGGCTCAATATTACTTCCTTAGTTACATTCCTATTTTTTCCTATTTATGTTTTTTACATTAATCTTCAAAAAAAAAAAAAAGAAAGAAAAACTTAAAGGCAGTGGCTTAGAAAGGAAATTTTATGTTGGGATCGTGTGTGGAGAATCAGGATCATGAATGACTAATGGCAGAAAACTAGCAGTAAATAAATAAATATCCGGTGTTGGTTGATTCGGGCTTCACACAGCTGCCCACTGTGGGTCGGGTCTACAACCTGCCCTTTCTTTGTTATAAAGGGAAGAAAATGACCAAGAGAGGCGTAAAAGGCAAGCTAGAACCAAACAGAAGCTTTGTGTTGGAGGGAATGAGAAGGAAGAAGCAGAAAGGGTGTTCTTTATTGTCCTTTTCTGATGGTTCAAAGCCTTCCAGAGCTGGTCTCTTTCACTACGAGAAGTATCAGACTCGCAGCCTGCACACAGGCCTTGTTTGGAGATTCATGAGGGTGGCTGCCAGCCCCGCCTATAAAATGAGGGGGCTACCTAGATGACCTTCTTTGCAACATGCCACTTGGTGGTTGATAAGTAATCTGGCATGTGGTTGGCTGCACCGTGGCTCACCAAAGATGTCAGTGTCCCAATCCCCCAAACCTGTGCACGTTACCTTACACGGAAAAGGGGACTTCGCAGGTGTGATCCAGTTAAAGGTCTTGAGATGAGGAGATTGTTCTGACGATCCAGTGGACCCCATGTAATCACAAGGGTCTGTGCAAGAGGGAGGCAAGAGGGTCAGAGTCCGAAGGGAAGGTGATGTGGGTGGCCCCCCAAGCCAAGGAATGCAGACACAGCCTCTGAGCTGGAAAAGGCAAGGAACCAGGCCCAAGGATACCTGACTTCAACCTGTGGAAATGATTTCAGACTTTTGGTCTGTAAAACTGTAAGAGAATGACTTTGTGGCGTTTGAGGTCATTTGTTACAGCAGCAGCAGGAAATTACTACATGGCCGAACTGTAGTCCCATTACGTGGGCCCTTTGTTCCTGGGATGCAAACCCTGGTGTCCAGGAGGGAGCCTGGCCGGGCAAAAAGTTCTCAGCTTTGGACTCATTGGATAGGAGTTCAGCTCCGGCCTCTGCCCCAGATGAGCTGTGTGATTCAGGAAGAGTGTCTTCACCTCTCTGAACCAGTTTTTCCATTCGATATTTATTCATAGTGCTTTCCTCACAGGATTTTGTAACGAAGAAATAAGTTCACACTCACATATGCAAAAATTACATCTCAGGCACACGTAAGTTTTGTTTCTTTCACAGTCTAACCTTTGCACATTTTTTCCTTTCAGCGGGGGAGGGGGCTCTCTAAATCTGATTTGGGAGAGAATGTGAGATGCTTGTACCGTTAGGTGGAATGAGCTGTGCTGAAATGGCCAGTTCTAAGCCTCAGTGTTCTCCTAGGGAGATTGGGCCTAATAATGGTGCTGGGGGAAGAAAAGAGTTTATGCGCTTGAGGCACTTTGCAAAGTGCTGGCCCACAGTAAGCACTCCATTAATGCCAGCTGTTATTGCGGTCACGGTCACCACATTGCACAACTCGCCGATCCTTTTAGTTTAATTTGCATAAAGAGGAAATGGGCCCAAAGAAGGAAGTTAGTTGTCCCTGTGAGTGGCAGAGTAGAGAAGTGTACCTCCACCCGACCCTCCTTGTCTAGTGATGCCCTCATCCCAGGCTCCTGATCATCAACATTTTAGCCTGATGACGTTTCATTTAATCTTTGAGGCCTGACTTCTAGATAAGGGGTAGCAGGGGTCAGAGATCAAGATCTTTATTTTTGTTCAGATCATAGTAGGCCCTAAACAAAGGATAAGGACCGCAAATGTTTGTGGGCGCCACTTACGAGGAGCCCTGGCCCCCTCCCTCCCTCTGCTGTAGCCACACCAGCCTTCCTGCTATTCCTTAAATATCCCAAGATTGCTCTCACCCTAGGGCCTTTGCACTTGCTTTGCCCACTGTCTGAACTGCTCTTCCCCAAGAAAAGGCTTGCTTCCTCTCTTCATTCATCTTAGTTCAAAGTTGAACCTCCTTAAATGCCTACCCCAACCGTTTTATCTAACATAGAAAATGAAAAATAAGATTGTTTACACCACTCTTTGCTGTGCCTTATCTTTCTTCATGGTCTCCATCACTGTCTGGCAATATATTCTACGAGGGCTGTCCGGAAAGTATCCAGCCATGCACTATGAAAAATAGAGGCGTGTATGCCTGGATTTTTTTTCTTCCAGACAGCACTTGTCTGTTTAAGGAATGGACAAGTCTGGGTAGGCAGGCTTGGGATTGGCTAGTTTACGTCATTTCAGTGGGCCCTGAAACATAGAGGCTGTCCTGGGGTGATCAAAGCAGTAGGATAGAGGTCTGGGGTGAGAGAGCCCCCCTAAAAGATGGGGTTGTGGGCTCTGGATGCGCTGGTTTGCATTTGGAAAGCACAGGTGAATTGTTTACTTATCTCTAGGAATTAGCTGGCTCTGAGCAAGGCTGACCCTCCTGAGTCAGCAAGGTCCCAAGATGTCAGTGCATCACATACAGACACCAGGAAACACGGTGGTGACGATCTCCCATGCTCTTCTCTTTTCTCACTGGGATCCAGCCTCCTAGGCCTTCCTTTGGTTTTTGAAACCTGCCACACTTATTCCTACCTCAGGGCCTTTGCACTTGCTGTTCTCGCTGCTTGGAATGATATTGCCCCTGATCTTCCACAGTTGAGCCTTCTGGACATTGAGGTCTTGGCACCAATGGCACTTCCTCCTCTGAGTCCTCCTTGACTTCCTCTTCTCAAGAATACTTGCCCTCCTTGTGCCAAAAAAAAAAAAAACAACCTATTTTATTTCGTTCATGGCATTCATCCCGATACGAGATGATCACTAGTTTATTCATTGTCTGCCTGCCTCCTGCCCTGGGCTGAGAGCCACGTCAGGGTAGGGTCCGCTTGTTCCCTGTAGCACCCTCAGTGCCTAGGCCAGTGCCTGACGCCTTTTGTACTCAGTAAACGAGTGAGTGAATGAATTTGGGCTTGAAGCCGGGTGGCTCTGATTTCTGAAGACGTGCACTGTTCTAAAGCCCCAGGCCGCTCCCAGTCTGTGTTTCCGGCACTTTTGTCATCTGGGAAGGCTGAAGCCTGGAGCGGGCACAGGGGGACTTGTCCAGCCTCCCCCGGGCAGGGGGGTCCCAGAACCCTCATCGGTGCCCCCTCCACACACGCTCCCCACCAGGTCTGACCCCTTGGCCTCGGAACCCATCCTCTGAGGCCCCGCCAACTTTCCACTTGGCCGGAGCTCCCGCCAGGCGTGTAAACAGGCCGGCGTGGTTCCCTGTGATGTGGCACGGGGCAGGATCGCATTTCCTGAACTGACTCCACAGGACAGTGCCCTCTGGGCTGATGAGCAGCATTTTCTGACACCCCCAGACCTTGAACACACAAAGTCAGAACCCTAGTGAGGCTGGACCTGGCCGGGGCCTTGGAACAAGCCACACGCAAGTCCCCAAACCGCTCTCTCCAGCTGAGATGCCGCAGGAAAGACACACCAGGCCATACAAGCCCCTCCCCACCTGGCCTCGATTTCCTCACCCGCCAAGCGGGTGTAATGAAACCCTCTTGCTGAGAAGACTTGAAAGTGCTGGACGTATAGTAGGTGCTCAGTAAAAAGTTGCGACTGTTGCCGTTATCTGCAGAATAGGGCTATCAGGCTCTCAGTCCTCCTTGTCCCTGAAATTCACCGGGGGTCAGGCAGGCAATGGGAATGAGCCCCTGGTGGAGCGAGAACGGATCAATGATCCCCAACTCGATAAAGACACTAGGAAAGTGTTGGCAAGGCCAGCACACCCTCTTTGCTCTACGTCCCTGTGGCCCTTAGCAGCAGCCTGGACTGAAAAAGGTATTTGATTTCAACAGTCTTAAGCTTTCATACAGGAATGTGCTGGTCCCTGGGAGGCTGCAGGAAGCGAATTCAAGTTTGTTGATGTCCTGGGCCACATGCCTTATTCATGCCCTCTCCTGTGTCCCCCCAGGGGCCTTCTAAGAGCCACAGCCAACACCTCTCTAACACTTACTAAGTGCCAGGCACAGTTCAAATCATTTAGGATTTGCTTGCTAGCTCATTTATGCTCACCACGGCACTGCGGCTATTATCCACAGTCACAGAGGAGGAAACTGAGGCACTTGCCCAAGATTGTTGGGGATGGAGAGAGGGACATGAAGGAAGGCTTCCCAGAGGAGAGATGTGTCGCTCTGACATGGAAGGAGGAGTTCAGAAGTCTCGGGGAGCTCTCTGAAGACAGGAACTAACATGATAGGGAGGAGCTTGGGTTTGACTGCCTAGGTTCAAATCCTGGCTTTTTAATATGCTGTGTGACCTTGGGCTGGTTGCTTAACTCCTCTGTGCCTCAGTCTCCTTGTCTGTAAATGGGTCTGATGATAATCGATGATGCTGGTGAAGGGCAGAACACATTTTGGCTGCCTTCATGGACACGCTCCCTCCTGTGTTCTGGGCTCTGGGAAATACTCTAAATCGGTAGCTCTCAAGCACTTTGCTCCCCAGGAGACATTCTGGAGACATCTTTGGTCACAACTCAGTGAAGGTGCTATGGGTAGCTAGTGGGTGGAGGCCTGGTGGTGCTGCTAAACACCATACAATGCACAGGCTGGCCCCACAACAGAAAATTCTGCGGCCCCAAACGTCAGTGGTGCCGAGGTTGAGAACCCCTGGCCTACGTGCATTCATTCTTCGATTCCCCAAAAGCGCTGTGAGACAGGCACCGTCAAGTCCCATTTGCTGTCAAGGAAACTGAGCCCCGGGGAAGGGCCGTGCTTGCCTGTGGGCACACATTCTGGCCGCAGGCCCCGCAGGGCAGAGAGGGTTTGGAAATCGAGGGTGGTCCAGGCCAGGCGTAGCAGCCCTGGCCTCACAGCCTGGCTCAGAGACTGGCACCGGGCTCCGCTGGCCAGAGCTGGCCATGCCCTCTGCCCTCTGGGCGGGCGGGAGCAGCGCCTTTCCCTAGGTTGGAGCCGTAACAAGAGAGGCCCTTGTTCGCTGCCTCCCGCAGCCCCGATCGGCCCCCTGCCTTCACGTGGCCTTCACGTGGGGGCTCGCTAGCACCTTTCCCCAGGACAAGCTGGCTCTGGAGGCCTGGGGTGAGAGGAAAAGGGGGGGGAAATTCTTCTGCTCCTTTTAACCGCTTCCTGCCCCTGTCTGTAGCCCCCTTGGAATTCTCTGGAAAGGGCTGGACGCAGGCAACAAAGCTTCTCATGGTGCCCAGACAGGGCAGAGTCCAAAACACTGTGAGTCCCGGGAAGGTGGTCTGTGTGCCGACACCTGGGACCAGAGCAATGTGGTGTCCAGGCCTGGGGGGGCCTGCAGGGGCCCAATGCTGTACCCCGCCCACAGCCCGCGGCCCAGCTCCCGCCTCTGGCCGGGGCTGCTGGGAGCATGGGGACCGGCCATTAACCCGGGAGGCCTGCCTCCTTTTCTTGCTCCGGATCTTTATTTTTTTTGTGTGCCACCCGGAGCCTCCAGACCTCAGCTGTCCCTCCTCTGGAAAAGGGGTCCCCCAAGATCACTGCCCGGGGGGGCTCGTACGTCCCCCAGGATCACTGCCCGGGGGGGAGGGCACAGCATTGTGAGGGCGTGAATGCGAGACCAGACATCCTCGACTCTAGCCTTGCTCCCCCACGTTCTGGCTGTGTGACCTCGGGCAAGTTACTGAGCCTCTCTGTGCCTCAGTTTCCTCCTCCGTAATGTGAGGGCACTGGTAGGGTCTACCTCCTAGGGGTGTGGTGAGGGTTGGTTCATATACTTAAAGTACCTTAGGCTGTCATGGCCTCCTCCTTTTCCTCCCCGTGAGGATTCTTGGGTTCTCTGACCTCCTTTTTCTCTTCTATAAAATAGAATGAAGCTTGTTCGTAGGGGCTGCTGGGAAGATTAAATGACACGGTGCTTATTCAGGGAAAAGCCACAGTGAAAGCTCCCCTGCCATTCACATCCTTGGCCCGAAGCATGGAGCCTCAGCGGCCTGAGAAATGAGGGACGGTGGGCAATGGAGGGTCCTTGTCAAGAGCAGCTTGGAAACTCCACAGGTCAGGCCTCAGGAGCAAGGCTCTGCTTCCCTGTCCCTCAGCACATCAGCTCTCAGGATGCGTGGGGCAGGGCCAGCTGGGCCAGAGTCGGGGTGCGCGTGGGACACAGTAGAGAATTGAAAACGTCAGGGACATGGCAGACCCCCCAGTGCCCGGGAGAAGTGGGGCAGAGTTGTGGGCATACGGCATGTGGCCCCGGCTGGCCCAGGCTGGCTCCTGGCTTGGCCAAGAGCTTGCTCTGTGGGTGGAAGCAAAGAATTTCCCTTGCCAGCCTCGGTTTCCTCATCTGGTCTCCTAGGTCTGCCTACCTCATGGGGCTATGGTGAGAGCCAGGGAGACCAAGACTGAAAACAGTCACTGAGTGCCCTGCCAACCGTCAGTACCATGTGCACCAGGGTGCCCCCAGCACCTGGCCCACCGTAGGGACTTCATACCAACAAGGGCTGTCCCGAAAGTGTCCAGCCACGTCATATGAAACATAGAGGCATTTATGGCTGGGCTGTTTCCGGACAGCCCCTGTATTTCCGGAGTGAAATAGGGTCAGAAAGGATATGTCTTCAGTGTTCGCTGCGTGCCAGCCACTGTCCGCGAGGGGTTAATACATCCAGTCAATAAATATTAACTGAGCACCTACAACATGTCATCTACTATTCTCGGGGGACGTGGCAGTGAACCACATAGTCACAAGTCCTTGTACTTATGGAGGTGACATTCTGGGAGATAGACATTAAAAACGAACAAAAAGATAAATAAGGAAGATCTATGGTATGTCGGCTGACAAATGCTGTGGAGAATGAGAGAGCAGAGAACGGGCCAGGGAGTTGGGAATGGGCTAGAGAAATTTTAGAGTCAAGAAGGTTTCCTTGGGAGGGGACCCCTGGAACAAATATCTGAAGGGGATGACATTTCACCTGAAGGAGGAGAGGGAGGGAGCCCTTAGCACACGTAAAGGAAGAGCTTTCCGGGCAGGACATGTTTATGTTTGCGAGGGCAAAGGTCCTAAGGTGGGAGTGTGGCAGGTGTCCCAGAAACACTAATGCTCTTCCTGGGTCCTCGTAACAGTCCCTGAGCCCCTGAGCAGAGAAACCGAGTTGGAGCACCTTGATGGGGTCTACAGGCAGACCTCACCCCAGTGCCTTTGGGCTGGATTTCACTTCCACTAGAGAAGGACCCCCCCAAGGTGTGGGAGGAGCTGTCGGGGGCAGGCGGAGGTGAAGAAGCCCTGAGAGGGGCTTATACGCACCTTCACGCGTGCTGGGAACTTCTGGGCCCTTTGGACAGGTGGACTAAGGCCGAGAGAGTGTGTGTGTGTGGGGGGGAGCTGCCCAAGGTCACACAGTGGGTTTGGCCTCTTTTTCAGAACAACTTGTTCTGCACTGGGGCCGAGCCAGGCTGCTCAGGGCTCCTGGGTCCAGGGCAGCTTCCACCTACCCCCACCCACCTATCTGGCTCAGGAATGATTAGTGAGACTGGGGCAGCCCAGGCGTGTGAGCCTCCTCAGGAACACTTTGAATGAATGGCTCCGAGAACTCGAAGTTGCATGTCATCTGCTAATGAATCCAGGGGACTCGCACACTGCAGTCTGACTGAGCATGGGGTGATAGGGTGGCTGGTCTCAGGTCTCCTGGGGCAAGTCACCCTCTCAACTTTCTCCTCTTCTCCCCCTTGAGTCTTGGGCCCAAGTGGACACAGGTGGTCCCTAACTGTTTTCTCAGAGTGTGTTCAGGCATAGGGGCGGGTCAGAGGGAGCCCTGGCTGGAGATCAGAGGCCAGACTTCTGGGCTGCCTTAATTCCCTTCCTTTGGGTCATCCTGGGCTAGTCTCTGGCTTAATTCTCTGGGGTTCCCCCTCCTCCAGAAAGTGGGTGCACTAAAAGCAGCTCAGCTTG
The DNA here is from genome assembly GCA_004026885.1 of Lyroderma lyra. Classification (NCBI taxonomy): domain Eukaryota; kingdom Metazoa; phylum Chordata; class Mammalia; order Chiroptera; family Megadermatidae; genus Lyroderma; species Lyroderma lyra. The sequence continues at coordinate 158,649 of PVJL010002472.1, read as the reverse complement.
TCTTCAAGACTGAACAGACCCGGAGGGGATGTGAAACAAACGGGGCTTTTCTGTTGAGTATTTGTCCTTTTGTTTCCTTTCCCAGAACCTACCAGAGTGTGCGAAGAGCGAAAATTACAGTGTTTAATGGGCTTAGCCTAGCACCCGCGCGCGGTAAGGGCTCAGTAAATGCCGGCTCTTAACGTCACTGCACCCTCATCCCTGAGCCCGGCACTCCGTGGGGGTCACGGCTTCATCCCTTGCCAGAGTGCACATGGATGAAGAAGTTGCTGAACATCTCTGTGCCTCAGTTTCTCCTTTCTAAAAAGGGTTGCACGATGACCATGGGAGCTGAAACAGGGCAAAGGCATGGCTCGGTGCCTGGACAGTGTAAGCCCTCCACAAATGGTAGCTCTGTGATTTTCATCTACCCTTCACATGGAGGCAGTGCGACTTTGGGCAAGTCACTCAAGCTTTCTAAGCCACCGGAAACAGGGACAGCAGCCGAAGCCTCCTTGGGGCTGTGGGTGGAGTTTAACAAGGGCATTCGCGGGCGTGCGTCCATCTCGAACAGCTGTGGCATTGCTCAGGCATCGAGGGCGAGTTGCTCAGGAGACGGGGGGCGGGATGCTCCCAGGACCACCGGGCTTTCAAAGAACCGCCCTGTCCATGTTCTCTTTAAACTCCTTCCCAGCTCTCGCCGGATGGCTTACTGGGCATCTGAAGTTAGGGATGAAGACATGGTGGGTCAGAAAGGCCACTGTCAGTCCAAAGTTCGCAGCTTGAGAGTGGCGGGCTGGGATTTGCACCGAGGACCATGGGATGCCTACTGGCCTTGCCACTCTAAGCCTCAGCTGGCCTCATCTGACTCCCTTCTTCCAAGGAGGCCTTGTGCCTAGATGCCCCGTGGCCTCTGCGAGTAGGATTTCTTTCAAGTTCTCTCTCGTCTTGCTAAGCCGGGTCCTTGGACTCCTTTTCCTTTGGGGTCCATATCTGTGTACCACCTAGAATCATCACCTTCTTCCCCATGGGGATCACTGGGGTGAAACTTCTCATGTAAAGAGGGCAAGGCATGTGCTCAAAGTCACAGAGCCTGTCAGCAGTAGGTGGCACTCTGCCATGCACCGCTCCCAGCACTTTAGGTACATGAATGTATTTAATCCTTGCAACAATTCCGTGAGGTTCAAGTGCTTGTCTTAATCCATCATCCTCAGTTTACAGATGAGGAAACCGAGGAACAGAATGAAGTCACTTGCTCTAGAAAGCGACAGAGGCAGGCTTTGGGCCCAGGCACTCTGGCGCTGGCTGCCAAGCTCCTAACCGCTGGGCTCTGCTGCTTCTTGGCATCGGGTCCAGGTTTCAACCCCCATGTCCCTGTCCACCACTCCTTCCCACTGATCCCAGCAGCTCCTGCGTCTTGGGGGCTGGTCATTGCCCCGGTGCTGTACAACTATGGTGACCGTGCACCACCGTGGTGACTGCGATGCCATCATCCCTGTGTTATCTGTGAGCAAACTGAGGCTCCAAGCAGGGAAGCAGTCAGCTCAAGGTCACTTGCACCAGGAATGGGTGCCCGAGCGACGATGCTTCGAACCCCAAGTAGTTTCGGGGGCTTTGACCACTGCTCGGTACCGGCCCTGGGCTGGGAGTGGGGGATGCTGAGAGGTCTTGAGGCAGGGCTTCTGCCTTTCTAGAGGTCAAAGTTCAGGGCTCCCCACAGCCTCTGCCATGGACACTACTGGGAAACAGACCTCTAGTGGGCAGCGGAGGGCACCCCTGTGGGCAGCTGGCCCCAGTCCCACTCCCCAAAGGGCCTGGCATGAAGCCATTGGTGCCTGCCGAGAACTGGGCCCAGCGCAGTGCCCTGCTGCAACCCACCGGGGAGCTGGGGCGGTGGGGGCGGGGTGGATAAAGTTTCCAGACTGCGCCTGCCTCTGGGCTTGAGCACAGACCAGTTCTCTTTCTTTTCTGAGTGAGTGAGGGGGTCAAGCTTGGGGGCAACGGGAGAAAAAGTTGCCTGTGTCTGCCTGGAAGTCATTCCCCAGCTCTGAAATTTACTGCCTGACATGGCATTTTTGTCCCCCTCGCCACCCCACCCCCTGCCTCCAGGGCAAAAAAATTGCCTGTGTCTGCTTGGAAGTCTTGCCCCAACTCTAAAATTTACTGTCTGACGTGGCAGTTTTTTCCCCCACCACCCACCCCAGGCTTTGCCCATAGACTTTAATCCCTGTGGCAATGGATTAGCTAAATCTGAGAAGCTGGGATTTTTTTTTTTTTTGGGGGGGGGTGGAGGTTACAAGGCTTCCTATAAGAAATGTCTGGGTTGGGTTGGCAGAGTAGGGCTGCTCAGGGACTGTGGAGACCCCCTCTTTCTTGCTCCTGACCAGGGCCAGGACTAGGGTGAGTCAGGTGAGGCACAGGGTTAGAATAGACCAGGGTTTCTCAACCTCTGCACCGTTGTTGACATGAACACTACTGGGAATGAATGAATAAACTCTCTGTGGTGGGGGCTGCCCTGAGCACTGCAGGATCTTTAGTAGCATCCCTGCTGACCACTAGATCTCATTAGCACACCCCTGTCCCCAATCATTACAACCAAAAATGTCCCCAGACACATATCCCCTGGGGGACAAAATCATCCCCTGAGGAGAACCATTAAATTAAACGATCTCAGATTGATTCTAGCCCTCAGATTTTAAGATTTTATTTTAAGATTTAAGAAGAGTATTTTTGAAGCCCGACTTTAAGAAATTAATCTTGAATTATTAACAATAAGGTAACAATATGGGATTATTAATAATTCCTACAAATAGCAATAGCTCACATTTTTTTGAGCATTCCTGCATGGCCATCGCTGGGCCAGTGATTCTCTTACATGACGACATCAAGCCGTCTGAGGGGAGGTGCTATTCCTGTGTGTGTAAAGAACCCGAGTGACGGCAGAAGTAGCCCAGGATCACACAGCTGGAGTGTGCAAGGATTGAGTGTCGAATTCAGGCTCATCTGATTCCAGCATCCCAAAGCCCATGCCGTTCCTACTGTGCACGTTCCGGGTAGCAACGTTAGAAACTACAGATAAATGAAATGAAATGCAGTACTTGCCGAGGACCACAGGACCAGGTGGGAGGCACTTCGGGTTTAAGTAGGTGGAGCCCAGGTTTTCCTGGTCCATCCAGCCTTTCTCTTCAGAGTGTGAAGATAACAAAGGGAAGAAAATGCCGGTGAGATTTGGACCAAATTGCAGAAGGAAACCAAGGGTGGCACATGCTTCTGCAGCTCTCAGGAAGGGCACAGACTTCTCCAAAAGTGTTTTTCAATGCTGTGAGCCCTTCCTAATCCCGGCAAAGCCCGGGGCATGCACAGGGCAAAGGGACGGTCCCTGAGACGCACGCAACGGTACAGAGTTAGGGGAACTGGGTGGGGAAGCCCAGGGACCCTTGGCAGGAAGCAGGATACAGAAGGCAGGCGGAAGAGGAAGGACAGATAACAACAGACACCAATGCTCAGAGACACAGAAGAACTGTGACATTCTTGGGTCTTCACACTTAGTGTCCACACTAAGCCTGCTGCTTAGAGACTTAGCTCAGGGTGAGGCGCTGAGATAACCGACGTGCTGTGCTGACGCTGGGACCCCTGCTGCCCAGCTTCCTCCCGGCCCCTGGCCCCACTCTTCTCTTTCACACAAAACTGGTTTGGGAGGAGTGGTGCCAGTCCTGTGAATGACCAGCAGGAGACCCACAAAAGACAGTGAGAAAGAGGACATCAAAGATACACAGTGGAGGAGCAGTGTCACGAAGCAGGAGAAGCTACTGAACAGACACACCTCTAGGACATATTAAAAAATATTAAAGAGATGATGTTAGTGGGATGCTCTGTGACTGTAGACACCCCCAGATTATTATTCCCAATTTGCAGGCAAACAAACTCAGGCTCAGAGCGTTCAGTGACTCGACACAAGAATTCAGTAATAAAACCACTATGCCCCATCTTCCCGGCCCTCAGGCCGAAATTCTCTAGAAGGATAATGGAAATGGCCTATATTCTCTGTGCAGAATGGTCGGCTCTGGTCTCATGTGGCTACTCGGCTCTGCACCTGTGGCTCGTGCGACTGAGAAACTGGAATTCCAAGTTCCATTTCATTGGAATGAATTTAAACCGAAGCAGCCTCCTGTGGCCCAAAGCTGCTGCATTTGGACGGCCCAACTCTAGAGGTTTCCTTGGCGTTCTTTTCCCTTCTGACAAGGAGAGTTGACCACAGTCCTTTCCAGATACCCCCTGCTCCATCCGCATCCACGTCTTCCCAGTCGGGCCTCTGGGGTCAGCCTTGGTAATTAGGATCAGGCTTCTTACTTTTGGGTACCATTTTCTGGGGTACAGTCTCCTTTAGGCCCATCCACCCCTGATGGTTTCAGCTGAGTCACACCAACTTTTGGTTTCCTTCTGGAAGCAGAGCTTCTGGACAGAACAAAGTGACCAGGAGGCAAACCGCTGACACCGAGATGACCCAGAAAGTAAGCCTGCAAGATGAGACACCTCCCTCCACCTCTGACCCCCAGAAGTTAAAATTCAAAGGAACAGGGCCTTGAGATCTCATGACTCTACATTTCTACCCTGATTTGCCCTTGAGGGTCCAAGGAAAGCTTGCGTTTTGTGGACACACAGACTGAACTTCCTTGTGTCCCGGTGGCTGGTCTGAGTTCACCAAAGGGGGCGCAGAGGCAGGGGTGGGACAGGGGTGCTGCGGGCTGGAGTGAAATCGTGGCCCACCTGGCCCCACTCCCCGGCCCATTGTTTAAATCAGGCATGTCCAACCTGCGGCCCACGACGGCTTTGAATGCGTCCCGACACAAATTCTTAAAACGTCACGAGATTTTTTTTTGTGACCTTTTTTTATTTAGCTCATCAGCAATCATTAGTGGTAGTGCATGTTATGTGTGGCCCAAGACAGTTCTTCCAGTGTGGCCCAGGGAAGCCAAAAGGTTGGACTCCACTGATTTCAATGGTAACCAGGATGGGGAGCGATGAGATTTGCTCACGAGCTCCTAAAGAGACTCCTCCTCCTCACCAGACCTCAGTTTCTACACCTGTAAAACAGGGATTTTAAAACGGAGCAGGGATTTTTAATACAGCGTCCTGTGATCCCTGGTAGAGAGATAGTAATAAGTCAACAAACAAGAAATACTTCAGCTATTGCTAAGTGCTCGACAAGAACAAGGCTGGAGATCAGACCACAATGGCGTGATCGAAGAAGGACTCCCTGAAGAGGTGACCTTTGAGATGAGGGCTGAACAGTAAGGAGGAGACAGCTGGGCAGAGGTCAGGGTTGAGGGGGCCCAGCGGAGAGGACAGCAGGCGCAAAGACCTGGAGGTGGGGCTGGGCTGGGCCTGCCCGCTCGCTGAGAGCCCACTGCTCAGCGTCTGTCCACCCAGTCCACCAGTCCCCACCTACATGCCTCCGGGGAGAGTCAGTTCTATCCGCAAGGCCTGGCAGGGGTGGGGGATGAGGGGGCAGCAGCATTCACTGATCCCCCACTAAATGTCTGACATCCAGCTGGCAATTCCCAATCTGCTTGCCCAGGAAGTTTGACTGGGCAGGGAAGCCACTTGGGGTCACCTGGGCCCTGCTCCAATCCCTAACCAACGAGGTACTGAAACACACTCTTGACCCACTTACTGGCAAAGCTCCTCGTGGGCCAATGATTGACTTCCCTACTCCTGTCATTTCCCATTTCCCTCGGGTCACCACCCCCGCTGACACCTGCTGTGTCTGGAGTCACTCCTCTACAAAGGACTGAGCCAGGGCACCCAGAGAGGGAGGGGATAAAGGACGGAGCAGGAGAGGGAGGGGGAAAGAGAAGAGGAGGAGGGAGTGGAATATGAATAAGGTTTGGGATTCAGAGGCTTTAAAAGGCAACCTTTGTAGCCAGAATTCCCCCACCTATCTCCCCCACCCCCATTATATAACATGTGCAATTAATACATTGCACAGGGACATTCACAGGCTGTCACCCCCAAGGCAGTGTACTTGAATGTTCAAAACAGCTGTATTCATAATAGCCCTGCGCTGGAAGCAGTCCCAGTGTCCACCAGCAGGAGGACACAAATAAATGGGGTCATCAGCACAGAACAGAGTATTACTCAGCAATAAACAAGGATGAACGCCGACACACACACACACACACACACACACACACACACGCCCGCATGGATGACTCTCACAGGCATAACACTGAGCAAAAAAATAACAAGAGCACATCCTGTAGGATCCCATTTAAGTGAGGTTCAAGAAAAGGCAAAAGCAACCGATAGCGTTGGGGATCACAGCAGTGGAGGGGACAAAAGGGAACTTTCCGGGGCGGTGGACACCTTGAGCGAGGTGTTATACGAGTATGCAGGCTTGTTAAAACTCAAACCGCACATTTACACTCGGGTGCGTCTGGTTGTGTGTAAATGACAGCTCATCGGGCTAATTTTTTAAAAAGTCACATTTCTCTTCTGTCCAGATGTTGCTTTAAAATGTATTCAGTGGGGATGTTCTTCCGCCATCACGTGGATGAATACTTATACAGACGTGTGACTTTGGCCATGACTCTCGGGAAGCCATTAAGATCCCCCAGTGATTGAACACACAAGCATGGTCACGACTCAGAAATTAGAATGGTCAGTGCCCTCCGGGCGAGGACGGGAGCGAGGAGCTGGGTTTGAAGTCTTTCCCTCCCCGCCCTCGGCACTTCCCGGGCTGGGGTAAGAGAGTCAGCTCCTTCTCCCCTACACTCTCCCTTTGGGTTTCTTCTCCTCCTCCCCATCTTCTAGAGGAAAGCTAGGTTCTGGCATCTGCTCTGAGAGAAGCCCGGGGGACAAGGAGAGGCCGGGGATGGCTGGGGCCGTGCCTGGTTCCTACTCTGCCGGGCTGGCTTCGTCATCTGGGGGCCTGGCACTTTTTCCAACACATTCTCACTCCGTAGCAGGTGGAGGGTTAGACCACCCCTGTGGAACACTTGCTTGGGGGGTACATTTTTCTCTGCTCCCCTCCAGTAGGCTTCCCATGGGTCTGCTGCTGGTGAGCTCATTTGGGGATCTACATAAAAGCAGATCTCTTAGGCAGGATTTAAAGTGACCCTGGGCTGATCGTGTCCCCTCATGACCCACGTCTGGTCCTCAGATAACACCTGGGCTTTCCCTCCTCACGTCTTGGGAGTACTGGTCCGGCTAGGGTTGCCACATGAAATACAGGGTGACCAGTTCATTTCAAATTTCACATGCGCAGTGAATAACGCAGCCCCTGCCCCGCTAGAGCTTCTGTCCTAGTGGAGGAGAAAACCAGGCTGTACGGCCTGCTCTCAGGTGCAATGATGCTTCACTGTATTGTCCGCTTGACTACGCTCAGGGGTGCCCATTGGGACAATGTGAGCTGGTGGAACAGTATTTCTGGGTGCGTCTGTGACACGGTCTTCGGGAGAGATTGGCCTTCCAATCAGTAAACGGAGTAGAGAACCCCGCGGTGGGTGGGCACCCTCCAATCAGCTGAGAGCTTGAATAGGACACGAAGGCCAAGGAAGGGCGGGCGTATTCCTCTCTCTCTGCCTGACCATCTTCTCCTGCCCTCGGACAGCCATCGGCCGGCGCTCCGGGTTCTCGGGCTTTTGGACTCCCAGGGCTCACACCATCCGCCTGCGGCCCTCGGCCTTCGGACTGGGGCTGACTCACCCACCGGCTTTGCCGCATCTCCCCCTGCAGGAAGGCCGCTGCCTGTTTGTCATCCTGCTCATGGCGGTGTACTGGTGCACGGAGGCCCTGCCGCTCTCGGTGACGGCCCTGCTGCCCATCATCCTCTTCCCCTTCTTGGGCATCCTGCCGTCCAGCAAAGTCTGCCCGCAGTACTTCCTGGACACCAACTTCCTCTTCCTCAGCGGTCTGATCATGGCCAGCGCCATCGAGGAGTGGAACCTGCACCGGCGAATCGCCCTCAAGGTCCTGATGCTCGTGGGGGTGCAGCCGGCCTGGTAAGGCCAGGTAACGGGCCCGGTCCAAAGGTGGGAGGCTGAGGGACCGCATCTCTTGGAGCCCAAATTCGCTCTTCTCAGTTACTCATCATGTCCCGCCTCCCACATACACTGATTCCTCAAATATCCAGTGAGGCCCCTCTGTGCGCCGGACACAATGCTAGGCATTGGGCGGGGGGTGGGGGGGCTGGTCCTCAAAAGTGCCTAACAATCACCTGGGAAACCAGAGGAAATGCCGATCCCTGCCCCCAGGGAACTGTGTCCTGCTGTTTCGGAGTGGGGCATGTTGGTACTGCGTTCGGCCTGGCCTAGCAGCAGTATAGTTCTGAGGCGTTTTCAGTGTCAATGATGTCCCAAGACGTCTGCAACTATTACACAATAATGTGACATGAAATATCTGTGACCACGTGCCAGGCACTTTCAATGCTACTAAACTTTGTGGCCTCTGTTTATCACTGAAGGAAATAGTTAATTTCTGTTAGGGGCTAGTAAAATGAAGACATCTGTCCCCACTCCTTTCTGTCCGGAACTCGATCCGTAGCTTTCTGGGCACGAATCCCTGCTTTAGAGAGTTCTAAGTAGGGAGTGACATGAGCAGACCTGTGTTTCTGACACCTTCCCCCTGGCTGCCACGTGGACAGCAGGTCGCAGGGAGAAGCTGGGTGCCACCCAGTGAAGGGATCGTTTTGGGTGTCCAGGCAAAAGGTGGTGACAACTTGGATGAGGGTGGTGGCAGTGGGGATGGACAGAATGGGTAGATTTGAGAGCTCTTTTTGTGATGGGCGTGGAGGCGGGGCTGAGGGAGAAGAAGGTTCTGGATAACTTGAAGGTTTTTAGCGTCTGCTCCAGACCAGACGCTTGGCTGGCTGTGCTCTGGGGCTGTGTTTCCGTCTGGAGGAACTGTCAGTCCTGGGGGACAGGTCCCATCTATAGAACTGACCCCAGCACAAAGCAGAATTTGATACCCAAGGGACCCACGTGCCATAGGAGCCCCCATGAGAGGTAGGGGTGACTTCTTCAGGGAGGAGCTCACACTTGACCTTGAAGAGTGGGTGGAGCAGCTAGCAAACGTATTTTCAAGTTCCCAAAATGAGATCACTGTGACACTAGTGCAGAAATAAATGTGAAAACACAGAATAAATAACATAGAAAGAATGTGAATCGTTTGTGAGCAAGGGAAGGATTATTCCATAAATGGTGGGGGCTTGAAATAATCACTTTAATCTTTGAAAAGAAGATCTACTTAGAGCCGACTTCATACCAGGCATACATGTAAATGAATTCCAGGTGCATAAGGGTTGAAGGTAAAGGAAAAAGGTCATGACACTTAGATGTCTGCTGGTGGGAGGGACCAAGCAGTGGGAGGCAGACAGGAGATCAGGGCTCCGGTAGGGGCTGGCGAGGAGCTGGGTGGAGACTGAGGTGGGGGTGGGCCCAGTAGGAGAGGGAGAGGGAGAGGGAGGGGGAGAGGAGACCCCGAAGGCCACTTGGGGTGAGATGGTGGGGTCTTGGTGCCAAACCAAGCCAGTTTATTCTGCAATGGGAGCCATCAAGGATTTGGGGGCAAAGAAGAGACAATTTCAGGAGTGAGGATCTTGGGAAATTTTACCTTGGGTACCTGTGGTGAGTTCACTTACGTGCATTGAGCCAGTGTCCTTAGACCTGCTCGGTCACTGGCTCGTCCTCTCTAGGCCTCCTCTTCCTATCTTTAAGATGAGTGGGCTGGTGCCTCAGGGCCAACTCGGACCGGAGGACCTCCTGGGCCCCAGTTCCGGATCGGCCTCTCACCCACTCTGTCCCCAGGCTCATCCTGGGGATGATGGTGACCACCTCCCTCCTGTCCATGTGGCTGAGCAACACGGCCTCCACCGCCATGATGCTGCCCATCGCCAGCGCCATCCTGAAGAGTCTCTTTGGCCAGAAGGAGGCTCAGAAGGACCTCAGCTGGGAGAGTGCAGAGAATACAGGTGAGGCTGTGGGAAGGGACTGGGGGCCACCTCTCAAGGTGAGGAAGTGGGTGTGGGGAAGGCAAAAAGAGTGCACTTATTGAGCACTGACTCAATAAGCAATACTATGTGCCAAATATTTTAATAATAATAAAAGCAACAACTGGGAATTAATTAAGTCAAACCGTGATACTTTAAAACTTTTTGCATTTATTGAGCATTTACTATGTACTGAGCAATGAGTTAAACACTTTCATACATGATCTCCTGTACCTCTCACAACGGCCTTATGAAGCAAGTACCATAATTAAATCTCATTTTAAAGTATTTGGAGATTCTCAAAATCACGAATACCCAAAGAAATGCAAACTGAAGTAATATGAGATATACTCCAATGAGATTGGTGAAAATAAGAAAGCTAGATGATGTGAGTGTTGACGGGAATGGGGGCCATTGGAACTCTGTGCACTGCTAGAGAGAGGGGGGACCGGGTCAGTCTTTCTTCGGGGCGTTCTGCGAATATTTAATTAGATTAAATGGGCATGTACCCTGTGACCCCACCTTTGGGCTCCCAAAGGCAAATGCTACAAGGCTTCTGGCAGAGGTCCCTGACGGACCACGTGTGACAATGTTCACTGCGTCTTTCCCTGTGTGGTGAGGCGGTAGCTCTGTGGGTTCAGAGAGGGGAAGTGACTTCCCCGTGTCACACAGTGGGCAAGGGCTGAGCCCGACTCTGCACCCAGGCAGCCTGTCTCCAGGGCCACTCGCTCACCCATGAAGCCAACAGCATCGGTGAGAGTTCTTCTGGCTGCAGGTACAAGAAAACCTGGCTACAAGTGGCTTAAAGACTAAGGGTTTATTTCCTTCAAATACCAAGAAGTCAGAGAAAGGCAGTTTGAGGGTTGACACAGAGGTGCCAAGATGTCAGGACTGTCCACTGGCACCTCCGTGTTTCCCTTGGTCTTTCCCTCGTGATTGCAGAATGGCTGCCATGTCCCATCTGCTTTAAAACGTGTTATGTTTTTTAAATTTACATAAATATATTTTTAAAAGGAAGCTTTAAATTGCTACATAGACGGGCAGAGATTGCTAGTTTCTTGCCCAGTATTGATTCTTCCATTGGTGTCTTAGTAATAAAAGCCCTACCTGGGCACATAGCTGGGCAGAGAAAAGCCTGAGTTGTCCAGCTTCCCTTGCAATTACATGTGGTCCTGTGACGACGTTCATTCAGTGGGAGTGCGACTGGGAGGGTGGGGGCGAGAGGGGCTACCTAGGACCCAAAGACAGAAGCTGCAGGTTGAAAGGTGGACGGCAGACCTGCCCCAGTAGCCGGGAGTCATTTACCTGCTAGCCCACCAGACATCACCCATGCAACCACGGGTGTCGTGTGCTAGTTACAGTTCTTCAAATATGCATGAAAATAAATGTATCTATCCGTTAAAAAAATCTAAATATTGATCCATGTGCCATCTACGTTAATCTCATTTTCTGTGGTATGGGTATTTCCCCATCATGCAATAGGGGTCTTGCTTATTTTATTTCCACAGCAGCCCTGGAATCTAGAAGTGATGATAAATACCTCACAGGTGAGGTTCAGAGAGGTGAAGTGACATGTCCATGTCCAGAAGCTTACGTGAGACAGGACAGCTGGGCACGTGGGAAGCGGTCACACTGTCCATAAAGCGGCAGAGCCAGGATCCAGGCAAGGTCAAAGGCTTCTACACGGAAGGGGAGAGGCGCTCTAGAGCCGGGCCTGGCAGGCATTCCTGTGAATGACCAGATAGCTTTGTCGGGCTTTGCTTGGCTATTCTGTCACAACCAATCAGCTCTGCCCTTGAGAGAGAACGCACCCACAGACATTATGTAAATGAGTGGGAGTGGCTGTTATTTATGGGGGTGAGGTTAAAATTGTATACAGTTCTTACATCTGCAATAGTATTCTTCTACGACTTTTCCCAGCTGTTTTAAAATGTTAGAATCAGTCAGTGGGCCCGATTCTGCCCGAGGGCTGTAGTTTGCAGATCCGGGCTCCTAGTATCAGCTTCGTGGTTTTCAGACTGCTCACTGCGTCCTGGGGCTCCGAGGGAAACGCCTTGTAGTCACCTTGGGGTGGCAGTAGGCCCTTCTCTCATTTCAATTCCACCTGCTCCCACTTTCTCTGTTTTACACACGGAGCTTCCAGTTAACACCGCAGATGTTTACTGAGCACCTACTTTCTGTAAGGCCTCTCAGGGCCTCCCCTCTGAGTGAGGGGGAGCTGGCACTGACCTCATTCAGAGGAATGGAATTTGAGGAAGAATTAAATAAAAGAGATAAAGTAGCCCCGAGGTCACCCGGTTTCAAAGCAGCAGCCCTGGTACGTTGAATCCAGGCTGGCTGGCCTTGGAGCCTGTGCTCTTCACTTCTCTTCTTCTGCCTCTAAGCTTTGTTTTGTTTTGTATAATTTTGTTTTGTTTTTTGTTTTTTCAAAGAGAGTAGTAACCAAAAGAAGAAAAAAGAAAAGTTTGAAAGTGAGGTCCCTTGTTATGAAGACGAAAAGACTGAGACCCAGGAGCGGGAAGGGACTTGCCCAAGGTCACACACAATGTCGGGCACAAGGCAAAATTCAGTCTTTTCTCTTGTGCTGCGGGGTGTCAGGAGGTAGGAGACCTGGGGAGGCTGAGGCAGTGGGATCAGAGATCTGGAACTGGTTAATGATCAACCCTAAGACCTACAACCAGGCTGGTTCCAGTGCAAGGGGAGGTGTTCCCTTTCACCCAGTTTCTGTGCTCTGTCCTGGTGGGAGGTGAGGACAAGGGTGGAGGAGCAGAGACTCGTGGCCAGGACAGGGGTGAGCAGGCTCCTGGGGGCTCTAAGTCCGTCAGGGACAGACACAGCAACCACCACCTTCATTTTCTGGAGACCCACCATGTACTGGGCACGGTGCTAAAGTTTTCATAGCTACTAGCTTGTTCAATCTTCCTGACGGTACTACGAGGTAGATGACCCCCATTTTACAGGTGAGGGGACTGAGGCTCAGGGGCAAAATGATTTGCCCAAAGTAGCAGGGTGAATTAGTGACTGAGCTCTGGCCGAATCCAGAACCTGTGCTGCGGAGCACTGTGCCAGCCAGAGCGAGACAGAGCCGGGGGCAGGGTGGGGCTCGCTGGACCAGACCGCGGGGGTTCTCGGCCTTGGAGGCCAGCCTGCTGCTTCTCTTCACTTCCATTAACCAACTCTGCTCCTTGCACGGCCTGGGGGACCGTGGGACCACAGGGAAGGTGGCTTCTCCAGCGTCCTTCTCCAACCCCCCACCCCCACCTGCAGGCGTGGCCCTCTCATTGTGCCCGTTTTATAGAGCAGGAAACTGCCGCCCAGCGTGGTGAAGTGCTTGCCCAGTGTCTCTCTGCCAGTAAGGGGCCCACCTGGCTTTTGACACTAAGCTCCACAATTCTTCCCCTCCTATCCTCTGCCCAAACCAGGCGTGGCACCCGTGTCTCCTTTAGGAATGCCCTAAAGGCCATCAGCATTCGGAGAGCAATCTTTTAGGCTCCGTAAGCGTCCCCCCTCCTCTGCTCTTCATCCGTGAGGCCAGGAGCGGGGCCTCCTCTGAAGAACCTTTGCTCTTCTATGAGATGATGTCGGTACATCCCATGTCACACGTGTCGACATGAGGCTTACGTGAGACATGCGAGCCGGGCACACAGGAAGGGGTTACCACGTGGCAGTTGTTTGAAAACCATGATGAGATTTCCCGGAATTGGGAGGTGCTGGTGACAAGACCTGACACCGTGGTGGGCAATGAAAGGTCGTCTGCCTCCTTGTCGCGAGAGGTTTACTCATTCATTGTCTTCTCGTAGGCATCAGGCTGCACGGGGACTTGTGTCACTGTCTCTCATTGCTGTGAGCAACCTGCAGCGGTGTATAGTCTTGTCCCCCTAGAGCACTGTTTGGCATGTAGTAGGTGTTCAATAAACATGTGGCATTGATGAATAAATGAATGACCAGACCAGCTGCTCAACTCTTCTGGGCCCCAGTTTCCTCATACATAGAATGGGCATATTAATACGAGTACTTACCGCCTCGGCTGTCGTGAGCGCTAAATGAGCAAATGGATGTAAACCGCCGAACACCTGGGGTCTTTGACTTTCCCTGGAGTGACCTTTATCTAATTAGATGCAAGAACTCTTTCCTGAGGGCCTTCTGTGTGCCCACCGTCAAGGTGAGACGAGAGTCAGCAGTCCCAGCTCAGATCTACCACGGGCCAGGGGGGCAGCTTTGGAGAGGGAGCGAGGTTCCAGGCGGTGCGCAATCAATAGTCCAAAACAAGCCCTTGGGGTCTTTGTGATCCCAACCTTAACCCGCCTCTCTGGACTTCAGTTTCCAAAGGTATTCTGAGGCTGATGGAAGAGTACAGAGAGGAAAGTTCTCGTTCCCCCACTCCATACAAACTCGGGGGTTGGTATTATTTGAATAAGACCTGATGGAAGCCCAAGCCCCTAACCAGCCACGGGTATGGCACACACAGTCTTCTGTCGGGGCTCCCAGCTCCGATGCCGGCAGTAACCAGGGGTGGTGGATGAGTGACAGGGGCCAGGTGGTAGCCCATGGCCCCTCTGAGGCATGGGCAGTCACCAGAGGCTTCAGTTTCCCGAAGCATCTGTAACTTCAGGTGATCCGTTCTCAAGTCTGGCTGCCCCAAAGAATCACCTGCAGAACTTTTCAAAGATACTGAGACCTCAGCCCCACTCCATGGCCACTAAGCCAGAGCCTCTAATGGGACCCGGGCACCCCCAGGAGAGTCTACCCTTTTACCCAAGGCTGCAGAGGGAAGGGTACAGAGTGAGAGACATGTGTGGGGGCTGGGCGGGGGGTCACTGGGTCAGAGTTCTTCCTGTCCGGCCATCCCCTGGGAAGCGACTTTGCCCCCCAGCCTCAGTTGCCTATTAACAGTCCTTCCTTCCCTGCTTCAGTGCCCTGGCCTCTGGCCGTGTGCACCGCACGTGGACAGGTATCCCCAACACGGGAGCCCCGAGGCCCTCGACCCCGTGGCCCAGTGTGAACTCATCTGCACTGGCTGGTGGTCAGCGGGGCCGGCCCCAGATATAGTAACAACGACACAGTGAGCCACCAAGGAATCCTGCTCCTGCAGGAAGGGAGCAGGGACTTCCCCAAGCCCCGGGGAGAGACAGGGAAAGAGCCATGGCTGGAGTCTAGACCTTTCTTCCCTGTCCACGTGGCCGAAGGCCCCAGGACCACATTGGTAGTCACACAGGCTGGGTGTCCTTCAGCAGCTGCTGTGACGGAGAGCACACAAGAGGGACGACCTTGATCATCTCAGTAAGAGGGCGTCAGAAAAGACCTCTCATGGACTTGGATTACGTGGAGTGAGTTGTCCAAGCAAACAGGGTTTTCTCTAATGTGATCCTGAGAGAAACTGGGGGCAACTCAATGGTTGGGTGAGGACATAGCAGCCATTCATTTAGCAAGAGCGGGGGACGCTTGGCATTTTGTGGGTGTCAAGTGGCTTTGTGAGAGACGAGTTTATGAAGCAGCCTCAGGGTGACCTTGGCTGAGGTCAGTGATGTGTAAGATTATTTAGGTCCAACAACAGAAACAACATGGTGCATCTGGGTCAGACCACTTCCAGACCTCAGGGGCCATTTAAAAATTCTTTCTCAAGAGTAACCCACTTTAACTAAACCCTTGCTGGTGCTAGGATTTCTGTGAGATTCTTTAAATCACGGCTGGCAAACTTCAGCCCCCATCTAGCCCACCACCTGTATTTTTTGTGTGTGCCGCTTGTGAGCTAAGAATAGTTTATGTATTTTTTCCAATGGTTGAAATAAGTCAAAAGAAGAACGTTTTGTGACATGTGAAAATTATATGCAATTCAAACTTCGGTGTCTAAAAATACAGGTTTAACCACACTGATTCGTTTATGTATTGTATGTGGATGCTTTCCAGACACCACGGCAGAGTGGAGTCGGCACCGACAGCGATCGTATGACCCCCAAAAGCTAAAATATTTGCTGCCTGGCCTTCTACAGAGGTTTGCCAGTCCCTGCCTTAAGTGGCATCTTAGTGCATTCAGGTTGCTATGAGAAAAACACCGTAGACTGGGTATTTCTTTCACACCGTTCTGGAGGTTGGGAAGTTCAAGATCAAGGTGCCAGCAGATTCCATGTCTGGTGAGAGCCCACTTCCTGCTTTATAGCTGGTCATCGTCTCGCTGTGCCCTCACATGGTGGAGGGGCCAAGAGGGCTCGGTGGGGTCTCTTTTATTATATAAGGGCATTACTCCTGTTCCTGAGGGCTCCCCACCCATGACCTAATCACCCCCAAAGGCGCCACCTCCTGATACCATCCCACTGGGACTTAGCTTTCAACATCTGAATTTTGGGGAAACACATTCAGTCTATAGCAAACGGATCAACTCCTTAATCCTCTAGACAGCCCTAGGAGAACTGTTACTTCCATTTTATGAATTAAAGAACTGAGGTACAGAGACATTGAGAGATGTGTCTAAACCAGTGTTTTTCAACCTCAGCACTACTGGCATGTGGCTGGGGGCCGTCCTGTGCATGGTGGGATGTTTAGCAGCAATCCTGGCCTCTACCCACTAGATGCCAGCAGCACACTCCCACACCTTCACCACAGTTGTGACAAGAAAAAATGTCTCCAAATATTGCTGGGTGTCCCTTGGAGGCCGAACCGGCCCTGGTTGGGAACCACTCATCTAAGGTCACAATAGTAAGTGATGGAACTATGACTTGAACCAAAAACCCAGGTATTCAGCTACCAGTCACATGCCCAGTGCCCAGGGATGGGCTCTTTTGCCCTTGGTGACGGTTTTAGCTGTAGGAACTTTAAATGAAATTCCTTTCATTTTTCTTGTCTCTAAAATGCAATCAAAGGCTCCCAGGGAGACTGACCTGTCAAGCAAAGGAGACTTTTAAAATAAAGTCAGACCTCGCCCTGACTCCGGCTCAAACGCTCCCCCTGAATGGGGGAGGAGCCAGTTTTTGCTGTGAGTCCTGAGGCCCTTGTATGATCCAGCCATTGTCTGCCACCTCCACCCCCACCCCTTCTCTCAGCTCCCCTGCTACTCCTCTGCCCCTCAGGCTCCTCCAGCCCCCCTGGTCTCCCTTCTGTGTCCGGATGCCCCAGACACACTCACCTCAGGACCTTGGCACCAGCTCTTCATTGCCCCAGGGCTCACCCCCTCACCTTACCTTCGCAGTCAGACTTTTCCTGACCGTCCTTTATAAAAGGTGTGCCATCCCAGAATACCTGTCCCCTTCCCTGCTTTTTCTCCGTGACACTGCTTTCCATTTGTTTATGGTCTGTCTCCCTTATGGAAAGGTAAGCTCCACAAGGACATGGGTTTTCATGTCTTGTCACTCAGTAACATTAGTGATTGGCTAGGGTTCACGTGACTGTTCTGATCCTGGGCTCCATGTTGCACCAAGCCCTTGTCTGAGAAGAACTGAAACACATCCACCACGTATTCATTCTCAGCATCTCCACGGCCACTAGCCTAATGCAGTCATCATCATCTTACCTGGAAAATGCAACAGATTCAGAACTGGCCCCCCAGCTTCCATCTCCGCACCTCTACAGTCCGTTCGTTCTCCCCTACCAGGCCCAGAGCTGTTTGCAAAATGTCAATCACAGGATATCTCTCTTGGGCTCTAAATCCTGCCAAGGTTCTCCATCCTTGATTTGACTTCTGGCTTCTATTGACCTCTGCCTACCCCACTCCCACTCCCTGCCTCCCCCAGGATGTCACTACTTACTACTTTCCCAGCACACTGGCCTTTTTCTGGTTCCTCAACTCTGCCAAGCTCCTCACCCCAGGCCCTTTGCACTTGCTGTTTCTGTCACCCAGAACCCTTTCCTCATGGCTTCTTTTTATGCTTGTGGTCTCAGGTCAAATGCCATCTGTTCATGGTGTCTCTCTGTTGGCTTGATCACAGTGGGCCACCTGCTCCTCCTGCTGCTGACTCTGCAGTGACTTTCCATCACATGGCCCAGTTTTATTTCCTCCATCATTTTCAACCACCTGAAATTTTCTTCATGTCTCTCTCCCCTTCTGGAATATAAATTTCATGGGAACAGGACCTTGTTGTATATTGTACCCCAAGCTCATTGTCAATAGCACATAGTAGGTGCTCAATAAATCCTTTTTAAATGAATGAATGAATGGGAGATTGGGGTCACCTATCCCATTGCTGATCCATTACCAGTCAGAGCTAGTCTTTCCCTTTGGCTATGGCTGCTCACATAAGTCTGGGCAAGCAGTCTTGCAGCTAACTCCCTGCCCACAGGCCTGGGGTCATCTCCAAATAGGGGTGGGTGGGACAGGAAGATGGAATGTTGAGTGCCTTGTTTATTTATTTATTTGATTCAGTGAACAGCCAGGGGTCCTTAGCAAAGAGTAGAGCCCGAGGAAGCACTCTTGACTGACTGCAAGAATGGGCACACTCCTATCCCATGACACTAAAGACATCATGCTCTCTCCTCCTAGCTGCTGTGCGCACGAACGGCCTGCACACGATGCCCACGGAGATGCAATTTCTTGCCAGCACAGAAGAGTGAGTTCCTGGTGAAAATCACGGAGGAGCCAGTGCTCGGCCCAAGGAGATGAGGAGCAAGAACTCAGTGTGCTGCCAGGAACCCCCACCCCGCTCTGAATTTTTCTCCAAATGCCCGAATTGCCCAAGTTTCCACCACGCATCCCTTGGGCTTAGGCATGGACCTACACAGACCCCTTAAGAACTACAAATGTGGACAGGGCAAGGGAGCACATGAAATCCCTAGAGTTCTGGTCGGGGAAGGGACTCAGTGGGGGGCCCAGAAGAGCAGGCAAGCACACGGCAAGGAGGAGGGGGTGCAGAGCAGGTCAGGAGGCTCTAAGGCGAGAATGTCTGATGAGACAGGAATGTTCCTGCGCCCTATGTGAGTCAAGGAGCACCTGCACATGGATGGCATGTTCAGTCTTTGATGTCCTTTGTGTATGACAGCATAGTTAAGATCTTGGGATCTGGAGCCACGCAGACCTGACCTTGAACCCTGGCTCTGCTGCTTACCTGCTGTGTCCTTTAAATGAGTTACTTAACCTTTCTGCGCCTCAGCTAGTTTCACCTAGTAATTGGACAAGGTATTGGAACCTCCCTTAGAGGGTCGTATGGAGATTAAATGAGATCATGTTGACAACGCAGGTTGCTAGGTCCTGCGTGCACGCATGGTAGCACTTGTTACTAATGGCGTCGGCATCTCTATTTAATGGCGATGAAACAGCAGGAAGTAAAGTGACTTGCTCAAGGCACTGCTGGGCATCGATCAGGTCTGTTTCAATCATTCAACCAATATTTATTGAGAGCTGAGGATGAGCCCAGCACTGCCATGGATACAGCAATGAAAGACCAAAACAAAACAAACAACAAAAAAATCCCAGCCCTGTGGAGCTCACGTCCCAGTGACAAGGAGCTAATCAATACATGAGTCGAATCCATAATATACCAGATGGTTGGTGAGCGCTACGCAGGAGAACAAAGCAGGCAGGAGGACTAGGGACAGGGACTGGGCGTCGGAAGGAGCAGTTTTAACAAGGTGGTTAGGGAAGCCCCTCTAAGAAGGTCGTGCTTGAGCAGACGCCTGTAGGAGGTGAGGGCTCATGGAGGATCTGTGGAAAGAGTGATCTCAGCAGAGGGACTGGCAGGTGCCAAGTTCCCGGGAGTCCAAAGCGGACAGGAAGCCAGTGTGATTGGAGCTGGGTGTTGGATGGGAGGAGGTGGCGAGAGGACAGTGGTGGGGGGATAGAGCGGTGGGTCCTCCCAGGCCACTGATGTAGTCTTGACTTTGAATGAAGTGGGTGCTGATGGAGGGACAGCAGAGAAGATACGTGAGCTCACGTCTGGTTGTCATATCCCGTGGCCCGTGCTCCTCCTCAGCACCACGTGGGAACTTGGAGTCCAGCTTGCAGACACGGATCTGCGATCGGCCCAGCCACTCACTGCCATGCCACCTGGGAATCCGTTTTAACCGTCTGCCTCTGCAGAGCTTGTGCTGAGTTTATTGGGACGATCTCCACTCTCTGGAACTCCGTGTTCATGGATGCAAACCCCGTTTCCTCCCTGGGCCTCACTTTCCCCATCTGAGCAAAGAACGGGGTGCAGGAGATGAGCCCTAGGGCGTTTTCTGCTCTCGTTTTCCCTGTGAGGCTCCTTCTGGTTCGGCTCCCAGATCTGAGGGAGGCCACAGTTCCTGTCCAGGCTGCTCACCCTGAGAAGTCAGGCCATGGCTGGGTCCCCAGCTGCCCCCAGTCCCTGTCTGCTTTTCAGATCCCAGGTTGGTTGTGTCCCCACTGCCACCTGGAGAAGGGGCCCCTCATGTAGCAGCTGAGCTCAGAAGGAATTTGAAGTAGATTTTATTCTTTAGAAAAGTTTGTTACACAGGACCAATTCTTAATTCAATTCACTGATAAATATTTTATAATTGCACAAGTCAAAAAAAAAAATACTCTTAAACAAGAAAAATATACTCAGCATCTCACTCCCAAGGACAGATTAAAATAGTTAAGTGAATACCATTGTAGATTATTTCCTGATATCTCTCTATAGACATAAATGCATTTTTAAATAAAAATATTGACAATGCTACATGTGGGCTGTCCAGAAAAAACCCCAGCCATAAATGCCTCTATTTTTCATATTACATAGTTGGATGCTTTCTGGACAGCTCTCGTATATGCTGTTTTGTAACCTGCTATTTCACTTAATGAAGTGTAGTTAACATCTTTTCACCTCAATAAATTTGTGTCAACATCATTTTCAATTATATAATTAACAATTATTAATTTCATCTTCCCCAAAAAACTCTTTAACTGTACAAAAAGCAAAATCCAGAAAATACAAATAAAGAATAAAAGAGGAAAAAAATGCCTAATTCCACCCCTGAGAAAGGCACCAAAATGACATTGCTTATACCATTCTAGACTTTTCTTAATACTTGTAGATTCATGAAACGTGAATATTTTTAAAATTAGAAAAATAACTAGTGCTATTACCTACCTTTTCACTTTATATAACGGACATCTGAATACACACTACCCTAAGTCATCATTTTTAATAGCTGCACTGGTGTTCCACCCAGAATGGGGATCATCTACTTAGCTAATCCCATTTCGATGGAGATTTAGGTTGCTCTCAATTTAAATGATATCTAATACCATGGTGAACTCTCTTGTATCCACAGCCAAGGCACTTGACCAATTATCCTCATGCCCTATTTTGTCTTTTTCTTCTTTTTTTTTTTTTTTTTTTTTTTTTTTTTTTTTTTTTTTTTTTTTTTTTTTTGGATGAATTCTGAGACTGGAACAATGTGAGCTGAAGGGTTGCACATTTTTAGAGGTTTTTGTTGTCCATGTCAGGTTACCTTCTAGAAAGACCACTTAACTCTCCTGACCTAAGACTTGAGCCATTTCCCGTGAGGTCAGGAATCCTGAGTGTGTTCTAAATGGCTTCTCTCTGGGTTTGTTTAAAGCAAAGACTGCCCTGAAGAGGTGGAGGCTTCATGCACCAAGAAGGAGGAGGAATATCACAGAAACATCTGGAAGGGCTTCCTCAT
The DNA here is from genome assembly GCA_004026885.1 of Lyroderma lyra. Lineage (NCBI taxonomy): Eukaryota > Metazoa > Chordata > Mammalia > Chiroptera > Megadermatidae > Lyroderma > Lyroderma lyra. Next base: position 137,111 of record PVJL010002472.1, on the reverse strand, counting down.
CTCCATCCCCTACTCAGCCAGCATCGGGGGCACTGCCACCCTCACGGGCACAGCCCCCAACCTCATCCTGCTTGGCCAGCTCAAGAGGTAAAAGCACGTCCTGCACGTGGCACTGAGTTTCTGGTCCTCCTCCTCTCCCCCTCCTTCACTCAATGTCCAGGGAGTGTGTGCTGAGTGCCTTCTATCGGCCAGGCACTGGGGACCCAGAGAGGCACAAAACCCAGCCACGACGCTGCCCTGAGAGACTTCCATTCTGGGAGTGGAGCCAAGCAGGAAAGGAAAAAGCAAGTGCATATGTGATATGTTGGCGTGATAAGTTACGAAATAAAGCAAGCAGGATAAGGGGGTAGAAGTGACAGGAGTAGGTGCTATTTTATATGGGTTGGTCAGGGATGTACGACCTCTCTAATAAGGTGACATGTGAGCAGAGATCTAGAAGTGCAGGAGTGAGCTATGGGGACACAGGAGGGAAGAACATTCCAGACAGGGGGAACGGCACAAACACCAGCAAGGCTGTAATGTGCAAGGTGAAGAGGATTGTGGGAGGAGATGAGGTAAGAAGAGGCCAGACTCACGCAACCATTGTAAGGATCCCTGCTTTCCCTTCAAGTGAGACGGGGAGTCAGGGGGAAGCTGAGAGCAGAGGAGTGACATGACGTAGCATCTGCTGTAAAGATTTACCCCACCTGGAAGCGATGGTCTGTGGCTGTCGTGTCCAGTGAGAGGCTCTGCAGCCATGCACACAGGCTAAGGGTGGAGAGGGCTCTGCCAGGGGGGAAAGTTCCCCATCACTGAAACTGTCCAGTGCTGGGTGCCATCTGTCAGGGCATGAGGATAAGAGAAGGGTCCTCAGACGGCATGACTTGTCGATTCCATCATTCCAAGCCCCTTAGTGAGAAGACTTGAAAACCTGTTTTTCAAGATTTTGAGATTTTCACATTCTGGGACTCGAAGATGCCTGTGCAGGGGAGATGAGTCGTATGTTCATTTAATCTACACGAATGCAAATGTACGCATGTGGCAAACAGATAACAGCAAAAAGTCTTTGATATTCAACATGGCTGGACAGCTTCTTTACCTGGTATTCAGCCCAGGAGGAGAAGACCTATTAGGATGATAGGGGGAGGGGAAGCTGGCCTTGGTCTTCCCGAGAGCAGACTTGGTAGATCTGAATCGGTACGATCCTTGTGGGTAACTGAAGTTATCTTCATGAGAAATTTTAAGTTTATCCTGTTTTGCCTATTTGAAAACCTTAGCCATCTACTATATTCTCAGGTTCTTTTTTTTTTTTTTTGGTGTGTCATTTTACTTTTTTTTATTGTTAAATTTATTGGGGTGACATTAATAAAGATTACCTAGGTTCCAGGTGTACAATTCTACGTGACATCTTCCATGTGTTGTATTATGAGTCAGTTCTCTTTCCATCGCCATATATTTGAGTCCCTGTCCCTTCTCCACACCCACCTCCCCACCTCCCCTGTCACCCTCAGATAACTACTAAATTATTGACTGTGTCCATGAGTTTTTTTTTTTCTTTGTTGCTTTCAATTTTATGTTCCACATATGAGTGGAATCATGTAGTTCTTGGTTTTTTCTGTCTGGCTTTTTGCACGTGGGTAGTTCCCTGGCCGGGAATCGAACCCAGGCCGCACCGATGATAGCACCAGCGCTGAAGCCTTAAGCCACTACACCACCAGGGAACTCCCTCTGTCTGGCTTAGTTCACTTAACATGATGATCTGCCCATTTTTTAACTGAAAATTTTTTTCTATTTTGATTGTTCATTTATTCTGTTCTTTAAATTCCACATATAAGTGAGATCATATGGTATTTGTCTTTCTGTCTTAAATTCTTTGATTTTACAATTTGATGATAGAAGTGGGTGATTCTCAGCCGTGGGTGTGTATTAGAGTCACCAGAGGAGGTGGTGAACTAAGCCTGGATCTGTTAGCCGAGACGGTAGTTCAGGAGGTGGGGGGTGGGGGTGGCAGCCAGGCATCAGTAGTTTCCCAGTTGATTTAAGCCTACTCTACCCTTTCAGTGTCTTTTCTTTTGGACAAGGCCTGGCAGTGCCTTGTGTGTTTTGTTTAGCGACTGAAACACCAGAAGCCACGAGGGTCCTGCTTCAGTTATGGGACCATTTGGGCTCGGTCCTTTAGTCTCCTCAGTTAGAGGGATGTTCGAGCAAAGGGACAGTCTGCTGGGAGGACGAGGCAGAGTGTTGGGGATAAGAACTTGCTAGAACACAACCCAGGGCCGGACAGGAAAGGTGCGGGCTCTGGGGTCCTCAGGGGCAGGTCCCAAGTTGGGGGATGAGGACAACGGACGGGGCAGAAGTTGCTGTCAGAGTTTTCAGGCTGCCTGCCCATCCTGACCCCAGCAGAATTTTGTTCTAACTTGAAAAGAAATTAGGGAAAAAATGCTGGAGCTGTATGTATAAATATTAAACATGAAGGATTTTGCGTAAATTGCATGCAAATTACATGCAAATAACATGCAACATTTAACTACGCAGGCTTGGACCTTTTGGTCTGGAAGGAGGGGATTTAGAAGGAATACCAAGAAATACGGGGTCCCGGTTCCCCAGCTGGAAGCCCGGGGGTCAGGGGAATGGCTGGCTGCTCTGGGTGTTCGCCTTGGTCCTTGCTCCCCAGATACATTTTATTCGTTTATGTTGATTCTACACATTATAGGCAGATTGTAGAACACTCAAGAGACTCTGGAAAAAATTTAAAATACCCTTAATCCCACTCGTTGCATTTAACACGCCACCCCCCGTTTTTTCTGCGTGCGCATGCGCACGCGCACCCCGGCTCGGCTGACCGTGGCTGCCTCTTCTCTCCAGTTTCTTCCCGCAGTGCGACGTGGTGAATTTCGGCTCCTGGTTCATTTTCGCGTTCCCTCTCATGCTGCTGTTCCTGTTGGTGGGATGGCTCTGGATCTCCTTCCTGTACGGGGGAATGACCCTGAGGTACCCGTCGTGTTAAACCTGAGCTTTGAGCCCGACTGCGCCGCGTGGGACCCAGCCTTCTCCCGAGGGCGTGGCCTCCCTGAGCCTGGTCCCCGCCTCCATAGGCTGAGTCCTTGTCATTTCACGTTATCTTCTCGCGTGGGGACTGTGGCCGACCTCACCCCCCAGGGATGTGAGCATTCCGGGTGATGCGGCGCCCCGCCCCTCAGTGAATTCACCCACCATCAACACTAATGCGCTACTAAAACCGCATTTTTATTTTAATAGATGTCGTCAGGTCGTTCTCAGAATTGTGCTAACTGGTTCTCCCGTTTATCACGAGTGAGAATGGCGGCTGTTTCCATGCAGCAAAGTGGATTTTTGCCAATCCGATAAGAGAAAAATAATTGACATTTATTTTATTGAGAATAATTTTGAGCAACTTTTCCCGTTGAGGAACAGTATGAAAAGTTTTTGCACATTTATGGCAACCGTTGGTGTTTTCCTTCCTGTGAATGGTTAAACAGCATGTTTATGAATGAATTGTTGGCCTTGGTCTTACTGATTTTTAGGACTCTATATATAGAAATATTAGTGATTATTTTGCAATATAAATTGCAAATATATTTTCATGATTTGTTTTTTCTTATACACAGAATTTTAAAGAAATTTTTTATGTAGATGAATTTATCAATTTTCTCCCGTATGGCTTCTGAATTTTCAATTACAGTTAAAAAGCCCTTCCCATTAAAGGAGTCATAAAAAAGTAATCCCTTATTTTCTTCTAGTATTTTTATATTTTTTATATTTAAATTCTTGATGTATTTGGAGTTTATCGTTAGGGTGCAGTGTGAGGTTTGGATGCACCATTCTTTTTTTGTCCCAGGTGACTGTCCAGGTGTCCCAACACCATTTACTGTCACACAAAAGTTCTTAATTTTGATGAAGTTCAATTTATGTATCCTTGGTTACTTGAGCTGACTAATCCGAGACCTTGAAATTTTACTCCTAAGAATTTGATAGGTTTAGCTCTTGCTTTTAGGTCTTTGATTCACTAGGAGTTAAATTTTGCATATGGTATGAGGTAGGGGTCCACATCCATTCTTTGGTACCTGGCTATCCAGTTGTCCCAGCACCATTTGTTGAAAGACCGTTCTTTCCCCCATTGAATGGTTTTGGTACTCTTGTCAAAAATCAATTGCCCATAGATGTCTGGGTTTATTTCTGGACTCCCAACTATTCCATTGATCTGTATGCCCAACACTATTGATTGAATAGCCCATATTTTCCACACCAATCTGTGATACCAACTTTATCACAGACTAAATCCCCATTTATGTTCTGGACCTTCTGTTTCATTTGATTCATTTGTCTGTTTATTCATGTGCCTGTTTGACCTCTAAAGGATTTTAAGCCTGGGAGTCATATGATCAGTTTCACATTTTTAAAAGGTCATCCAGGCTACAGATGGAAGAACAGAATTTGGAAAGAGAAGACGGAGGCAAGGAGACCTATCAGCAGGCCACTGCAGTCTCCAGAACAGAGATAATGAGGGCTGGTCAGGTGGTTGGGGAGTAGGAGTGAAGCTAGTCATACTTGCACTGGCCACGCCTAAGCTCCCCACTTTCTGTTTCAGGGGCTGGAGGAAGAAGAAATCTGAGATCAGAGCTGATGCTGAAGAGAGGGCTCGAGCCGTGATTCGGGAGGAATTCCGGAACCTGGGGCCCATCAAGTGTGTGGCGTGGGGGTCTTTGGGGTGGGGAGAGAGCTGGCCTGACCCCTGGGTCCCTGGGGGCTGAGTCCCAGGGGAATGTCAGGACCAGTGGCCTGAAATAGAACCCTGAAGATGGAGGGCAGGGAGGTGGCTTACACAGTCAGCCTGTTGCCCTGGTGCTGGGGTAGATGCCTTGAACACTGACAAGTCCCTCAGGGCATTTTGGGGAAGGGGACCGCCAACTTCCCTCCTAATGCACCCTTCCTCTCTTGGTACACGGGACACCCACCACTGCCTTAGGTGGCTCACTGCATGTTTCTCATGTGGTGGAAATAACTAGGAGTCAACAGGCTTGTACACAGGCTGACTCTGCCACTAGCTTCCTGTGTGGCCTCGGGCAAGGCACTAACCCACTCTGGGCCTCGCTCCCCAATCTATGAAGAGGACACATTGGGTAGATATTTGCTCCAATGTTAAGGGTTCTCTCTTTCTGCTTCTGCGTACCCCTCTCTCCACGTCTGTTCCTGTGTACATCTGCCCCACTCCATGTGTGTTTATGTGTCTCTGTACGTGTAACTATTCCTCTCTCTCTGCCTACCTCTCTGTTTCTGCTTCTCTGACTCTGCCTCTTTTTCACGCTTCCTCTCTCTCTGGATTCTCCTTAGGACCCTGGGAAATTCCCCGTGGGAATGATATACATAGTTTGGGGGAAAGGGGTGCCTGAGGCTCAGGAAAGATCCTGGGTAAGAGCGGAAGCCCCAGGACAGGAACCACTTCCAGGGGATGCCCCTCTCTCCTCCCTCTGGGGGCTCCCTGGGGAGTGAATTACTTCTTTCCAATTGTCAGAGGCAGGGCCTGGGCCCAGCCACACCGTGGGCCGCGCCCAGGGCCCTCCCAAGCCGTGGCCCGCCCGAGCCCGGGGTCACCGTGTGCTGGCATCTGTGCCATAGGTTTGCCGAACAAGCCGTGTTCATCCTTTTCTGCATGTTTGCTGTTCTCCTCTTCTCCCGGGACCCGAAGTTCATCCCTGGCTGGGCCAGCTTCTTCACCCCTGGGTGAGCCTCTGGGGACCCATGGCATGGAGTCCAGCAGGGGAGGTTTGGGGTGGCCGGGCAGGAGCCGGTGAGGCAGCGCGGCAGGGGACCCGGGCTGGGTTTATACCTCTTGTCCTGGGTGAGTGTTAACAGCTGCTTCTTTTACTCTCAAAAGAGACATCTGATTTCATGGAGCCAAGACAGGTGGCTCTTGTTACCGTTCTTTTCTTTTTCCAAAATGTAGGTGCTTTGTTACTTTTTTCAGGTTAAAAAATGGGTGTTTTAACATTCCAGCAATACAAAGGCAGTGAAATCACCTAGACTTCCCATCTCCAGATCTGACGTACATCTCTTCTGACTTAAAAATGCCTGCCTGGGATCTGTTCATGTCTCGATTGCATTCTTGGTTATAGGACTGTGTACGTTACTCAAAGTCATTTAGCCATGTCCTTTAAACAGGTGCATTTTATTGCATGGTAATTACACTTCAATAAAAGTAATTAAAAATACATGCAAGCTAGGTAAAAAGAAACCTATCTAAACACAGGATTTTTTAACAGAAATGTGGTGACAGTGAACATATTGTTTGTAACCCGCTTTTTTCATTTTTGTCTAATTATAAAAGTTATTAATATTCCTTATTAAAAATTCAAACAATACTGAATCGAAAAAGTAAAAGTTAGTTGCCTTTCATCTATCCCCTTTCACTCCCCAATGATGATCACAATTAACAGCTTGATATATAAGATTGCAGATACACACACATACACATACACACGTATTAATACATACATAATACATATGTGTACCTGTGACAGAAAATTGGAAAAATACAATAATATGTTCATGGACAGCTTGCTCTTTTATTCTTTTTTAAATACCACACAATATTCTACAGAATGGAAGTATCTTCATTTATTTTATCAATTCCTTTTAGTTGTATTTCTGATATCAGTACATAAAGATTGATATTATCCTCTATCTTTTACAGATGCAGGGTATTTTATTATGTATTATAATACATCCATTATTAAACACAATTTATTTAAACTTGTCTGTACTAAAAGTCTCCTATGTTTTGACTCATCAATAATGATGAGTCACATAATCTGTGTACAAGAGCCCAGTTATTTCCTGAGGATAAATTCCTTTTCAGGTCTGCCTGTCTGTTCGCAGAGGAATGGTACTCCGTTCGTGTTTTGACCTATGTTTCTCTAATATAGTAACACTGACCATGTTCTCCAGTTTCTTGGCCACTTGAGCACTCTTTCCAAATGTGTGGGCTGAAGAGGCTTTTGTTAGCCGTTGGCTCTGTGCTTCATTGAACTTGGGTCCGATGCCCATCTCCTCCATGGACCATGGTCTGGCCTTGAGCAAGTTGCTTCTGGTCTCTGAGACTTGTCCTCATCTGAAATGCCCCCAAGGGCAGTTGCTGCAAGTTTTGTAAGGTTAATGTCCCCACAAAACAACTTGTGGATCCTTGAAAGATAGTAGTTAGGTTTCGAGGGGCTGTGAGTCTGGTTTGATCCGGCTCAGCTGGTGTGAATGGGGTGCATCTCCATGTAGCAAGCTGCCCAGCCCAGGAGGAATGCAAGCAGGAGATGAACAAGTACAGGCTCCTGCAGGAGTCCCCCGGGGTTCCACAGATCCCAGCACTCTGCTCTCAGGTTCTTCCCACTTTGGTCAGTCCCTCTTCTGGGGCTGCTTAAATGGGGAGGATAAGCATTTGTTGGGTGGTTGCACCCACGCTGAGTTCAGCGGGAACGGGAATCCCGGGGCCTCTGACAAGGCCCCTTTAGGGAGCCTAATTCCCTCCCACCTCCCACAAATCCTCATTTGTAAATCTGCCAAACCTTGGCTTGCTGAGATGCCTGGGGTCACATGCTTTGGGGCCTTGTCATTGTAGGTTTCTTTCTGATGCTGTCACCGGTGTGGCCATTGTCATCATCTTGTTCTTCTTCCCGTCCCAAAGGCCCTCTTTCAAGTGGTGGTTTGACTTTAATGGTAAGTGGTGGTGGTGGTGGTGGGGTCTGTGTGGGCTCAGGGAAGACTGTGTGGCCTGAGTGTGGCCATTGGAGGCCTTGGAGATGGGGCCCAAGCCTGGGACCTGACAGCCCCATTGCGTGAGCCTCGAGTCCAGCTTCTTCCCGTGCCCTGTCTGAGTAGTTACCTTGTCTGGGCACCTAACGCTGCCAGCTGTCCACGTGTCAAATCCAGTCAGCTGTGAGTTCTTGTGGAGCCCTTGAGCTAAGAATGGCTTTCACATGTTTAAATGGTTAAAAAAGTCAAGAGAAAAATATTTCTTGACACAAGAACATTACGTGAAATTCAAATTTCAGTGTCCATAAATAAAGTTTCAAAGTTTCTTCAATAAGATATTCGTGGACTTTTATTTTCTTTGGTTATATTAAATACCTATGCAATAGCCTCAATTTTACCTCTTGGCCCACAAATCCCCAAATACTTCCTAGTCCTTTACAGAAAACTTTGCCCCCCAGGGCCCAAAGCTGGAGTTGCAGCTCAGTTGCCTCAGTTGTCTGCGTTTAAGTCAATAGGGAACCGCAGGGACTGAGGCTTACTGATTCAACTTGAAAGAATCACTGAGACCTCCAAACCAAAGCATCTGTAGGCTGGCCTTGGCCTTCAGAATGCCAGTTTGTGACTCCATGCTCAGCTGACCAGATGTACTGTTTTAAACGGGACAGAAAACAATGGCCCTGTCCCATTTCAAACGGTACGTAGGGTCAGCCTACTGACACCTTGAGTTTAGCCCAGTGGGACTAGGCTGACCACACGTACCGTTTGAAACGGGACAGGACCGTTGTTTAAAACGGTGCGTCTGGTCAGCCCCCTCCCAGCAGGTGTGCGGAAGGTGCCGGCGTTGCAGCCTATGACAGAGGCTGCGTCTGGCCAGTCTCTCTCTCTCTGGGGCGATGAGATGAAGGCACTCTGGACCAGGCGTCGGGAATAGGGTGGTAATCCATTTCCTGTTGTTGAGAAAAACAGTGTTTCGTGGGACAGCTCCAGTCTTGGAGGCGTGGGGATTTGAGTGTGGGGACACAGGGTCAGGATCGGTCGGAGGGATTCCCCAGGGCCCCACCAGGAGTTCCTGTAGCAGCTGGACCTCGCGGGGGCTGAGGCGGTGGGCTCCGGGGCTCCGCGTTAGGACAGGATTCGCTCGTCCCCCTCATCTCTGCCTCTCTGTCTCGCTCCCAGTAACTTTCCTCGCCCCCCGCTCTGTGCACCGTGTCCTGGTGTCTTCGTAGTTCCTACTGCTGCTTAGCTTCCACGTCTTTCTAGCTTCGGCTTCATTATAGGCCCTGCTGTGTTTATAACGTCTGCTGCCTTCGAGCGTCTTCTCCCCGTAACGCCCGCTCCCTCGTAGCTTCTGCTACTTCCTGCCGCCTCCTTTTCTGGGCCTCGTACCTGCTAGTCCCACACCCTTCGCCCCCTCACAGCTTCCCCTCTCTCGGTGTGTCCGCCTTCATGGGGTCCACTCCCTCGGAGCCTCTGCCTCCTCACAGAACTCCAGGCCCCTCGTGTCCCTCCTGTGTCACGTGGCCCCGCTGCCCCCCTGAGTTCCCCTGTAGCTGTCACTTCTCTTCGTCCGTTGGCTCTCCACTTCCCACCGATGCTCCTGGGAGTCCGGTTGGTGTGGCTGGTTCTCATTCGGGCAGATCTTCCCCCAACAGGCTGCCATGGGGCCTCCCAGATTCCTGGCCAAGCTGTGGATTGGCTGTTCTTGGTCAGCCAATGATTCTGTCACCTGAGGGGGGACTCCTAGGACCCAGAGCTTCCTCTCATCTGGGGCTATGGGGAGGGCACCATGGCATAGGCGCGATATCCCAGCTCTGTCACCTCTGTCTGGGTGACCCCGAGCAACTTCCTGCACTCTCTGGGCCCTGCTTTTCCACTTAGTGGTGAGCAGGCCCCTTAGATGCTCTCCCACGCTGGCGCTGGTGGCTCTGCAAACCCAAATGCCCACAGGGGAGTCGCATTTCTGTGGGCAGCAGGCCAGGTGCAGGAAAATGGGTTTCGTGAAGCACGACCTTCCCTGTCCATCCTTCCTTTCACGTTTTCGACACAGAGAGCAGTTTCCGTATTACAAGGAAAACGGTGACCGAGGGTGGGTGACGGGACATGGCAGGCCCCTGTGCAACGTGCTTCCCGGGGAACGCTGCCACGTGCGCCCGGCGCGCCTGTCGGGCGTGTCACGCTGCAGCGGCGGCCCCGTGGCAACAGCGGCTGCAAAGCCTCAGTCACCGCTCGCTGACCCTTCACGGGAAAGCACGCGCAGACCCCCGTCCCAACCGCAGCACACGCTGGCGCTTTCGGAAACCTAACAGTCCTCCCATGATTCCACGGGCCCAAGCTTCCCTGCGCCTGTGTCCTCCGGAGTTCCCTTCCTCGTCCCTGCCGCTGCCCACGTCCACTTACAAAGAGGGTCTTTTGTCCCGTGGGAGGTGAAAGCGACACTTAGGCAGAAGGGCTGCTGGGAGAGGAAAAGGCCTTCCTGCGTACAGAGTGCCTGGTTCCAGAAGATTCTCACGCTGCGGGAGCCATGAAAACGAACAGACGCCCCACCGTAATGCTTATGGGTTTTTCCCCCGAAAGCTCCAAGTCAGGTGCTGGAGCCAGACGGTGGCTTCCTGAAGGACCCTGCGGGTCCCCACGAAGATAGGGCAGCAGGGACCAGTGTCCCCGCCTCAGCCCCAGTGTCCTGAGTGCGTGCGCGGGCCCGGTGTGTCCTCCTCAGGCTGTGTGTCCTCTCTCTGCCCAGCTCCCAACACAGAGACCGCGCCCCTGCTGACGTGGACGAAGGCGCAGGCCACGGTGCCCTGGAGCATCATCCTACTGCTGGGCGGGGGCTTCGCCATGGCCAAAGGCTGTGAGGTGAGCGCGCAGGCGGGCTGCAGGCCGGGGAGGTGCGGGCGGGCCCGTCCCGGCTGCAGGCTCGGCGTCAGAGCGAGCAACCCCGCAGGCTTGCCACCCGGGAGCATCCTCGTTCCCATCTCAGTGCCTGGTGCTGCACAGAAAGGGGGGAGTGAGGTATGAGCTGGACCCTGAGGGAGCTCGGGGACAGCGTAGTGCTAGTACTGTCGCTGACGGTATCATGACTGGAGGGTTCTGTGAGCCCAGGGCAACCCCACCACATCGTGCTGCCCTGTGCCGGGCACTGTCCAGCAAGCTTTACACCTAGCACCTGACTTAAACGTCCCAGCCAGCCAGTGAGGTAGGTGTCATATGATCTATTTTCAGTAAAGACAGACTTCAAAAGGAGCTAAACCGTGGATGAGCAAAAGTACTGTGTTGTCTCCATTTTGGGACTCCCAAAGACCAGAGAGGTTAAGTGACTGATTCCAGGTAACACAGCTTATAGGTAGCAGAGCTGGGAGCTGAACTCAAGTCTGATTCTTCTCACTGCTGCCCCCTACTGGAGGTGTATTAAGGAAGGTGACATGTCAGCCAGGTCATAAGGAGACCTTGCAATGCGGTGGTAGAGAGCACGGGCTGTGGAACCCGTGCTGAGTCACAGATCTCCCACCTCTCAGCTGTGTGCCTCAGTTTCTTCATCTGTAAAATGGAATGATAATGGTTCCCATCTCATAGAGTTGCTACCATTATTAAATTAGTGGGTACATGTGGAGACCTTAGAACATAGCCCAACATAGTTGATTATTCTGATTGGATGTTGGAGAAAAGGGGAAATCAGAATCAAGGATGACACAGAAGTTCTTGCCCTGAGCAACTTTGTGGAAATGGGGCTGTTTACCGATATGCACCTAACCTGACCCTGAGTCAGGGGGCAGAGGGGTGACCTGCACCCCAAGAGGCTTCTCGGAGCTCAGGATGTGGGCAAAGACCGTCTCTCAGTGGGGGTGGGGCTGCAGGGCCACCGAGCATGCTGGGAGGCCATCCTGGCTCCTGGCCCAGCCCTGGGCAGCCAGCCGGGGTTTCTCTTCAAGGAAGGCTTTGTGACTGCTGCCCCCCTGGGAGTCTTCTGGTACCACCCCCGCCCCAGGCAGCACGGCCTGCCCCGGAGGGACCAGAACGCTCAGGGCACATCCTGCTTCCTGGTCCCTGCTCAGTGCCCTTGCCAGGCCACCGATGGGCAGCTTAGAGGTCCTTGTGTGGGGCCCACGATGAGCCTGGACGTGTGGGCTCCTGTGTGCTGGTTCCGAATGGCTGGAAGCAGCCAGGGCTTTCTCTGAGCTTGGCCAACTCACTTACACTCGCTTAGTGTTCGCACCAGTTTTCTCCTGCTGCAAAACTACCCATCGCTCCCCATACAATTAGACCCTAGTCTGAAGGCTTCCACGGGCCTACACACGAGGCCCAGCATGGCCTGGCCCCTGCGCCGCTCCCTGACGTCAGCTCCGATCTCTGTCCTCTCCTGGACTCCACTCCAGTCCCACTGGCCCCTTAACCTTCCTCAGCCACACTGGATTCATGTGTACCCCAGGACCTTTGCATTGCTTCCTCTCTACCGAGTGCTCCTCTCCCTGAAACCTCTGCGTCCTCACCTTTCAGGTCTCAAATCCAAGGTCACCTGCCAGCCAGCATATCTAAAGTAGCCTCCCTGCACACAGTCACTCCCCCTCTTACCACTCTGCTTACATCATATCTGCCCCCCTAAACGATCCTGTTCATTTGTTTACTGGTGTCTCTCTCACTAGAATGTGAGTTCCATGAAGGCAAGGGTTACCTCCCGCTTATCCAGCACCAGGCATCTAGAAGAGTCCTGGTTTATAACATGCTCACTCAACGAGTATTTGCTGGAGGTGACCTATAAGATGGGATGTTGTAAGGACTGATGACATGATGGATGTAGGAAAAGCACCCAGCATAGGGCCGATACATATCAGGGGACACTACCGCCCTCACTGCATTATTGTTATTCTAATTTTACTGTCTCGTGGATAAAAAACTGGTCTTATTCTGGCACCTTCATGTATATCTCATTGAATCTCCACCCCAACAGACTTGTCTGCAAATATATTGAGGTTATTGAGAGTCGATATGAATCAGAGTGGAGCAAGCCCTGTAGGCAAGTAGAAACAGGTGACTTCTCCCCCTTCCTTCATTTCCTGCTGGAAGTCTGAGATCTATTATTATTATCTTAATTGGAGAAGTAGCTCATTCTGAGCTCAGGGCAGGGCATCTCACTCCACTGGGCAAATCACAGCCTCTTTGTGCCTCAGATTCTTCAACCATCAAATAGATGGAATTGCACTACTTGCCCGGTGGGGTTGTCATGAAGAGCAAATAAGCGAACATTAGCAAGGCGCTGAGAAGAGTGTCTGGTGCAGAGTAAGTGCTGTGTTGTTAAATGAAAAAATAAGTCACCGTCAGTGCTTAGTGGGTACAGGCGCTGTCTTCACGTGCGCTCGTTTAGCCCTTACCACACCCCTGGAAGACATCAGGGAGCAGAGGTGCTCATTAATTTGCCCAAGATCACACAGCTTCTAAGCAGTTCAGTGATTTGAATGTGCCCCTCACATCTGAAGGAGGCGGACCAGACGTCCCGTTTTAAACGGGACAGAAAACCACGGTCCTGTCCCATTTCAGACGGGACGCAGGGTCAGCCCACTATGAAGCCTTCTCTTTTTTTTCTTTCCTGCCCCCAAATTCACTGTCTCTCTGCCTAAGAGTCATTATGCAGGGCTGCATACGCATAGCCAAGCCTACTGCGTGTTATGAGCTTGTAAGAGATTTTCAGGGGTGTTTTCTATTGAGATTTCCATTTTAAACATTTAATTTCTATTATACTATAAAACCCTCCTTGTAAGATGCGACCCTGCTGTGTATCAGAGATGTAGAAGAGGACCTGATTGAAGTGGGACAGGAGGAGGAAGGGGGGCCCATCAGACCCCCACTCCCAGTCTGCAGTGTGGCCTCAGGCACCTCTTGGCATCCTGGGGCTCACGGTTTGGCAACCACTGCGCTGGGTGATTTCTGAGTATTCTGCCACCACTGGCATCTTGTGATTTGATATTACTAATGACAGCTGGCATGTACTGAGCATGTACCAAGTGCCCCAGCACTTTGCTAAGTGCTTTACAATTTGCTCCTTTTCTCCCAGTAATAACTGCCTGGGATCGGTCCTGTTGTATCCCCATTTACAGGTAAAGAGGCACAGAGAGGTTACGTTACTTGACCAGGATGACACAGCTACAGGGGGTTAAAATGGAGAACACATTTCATCTGACTCCAGAGCCCTTTCTCCTCATCTGCTGGACATACTGCCTCACCTGGTGCTGGTCCCAGGGTCCCCTACCCACTGTGGGCTGGGTTTTTGCAGGGAAACAAAGCTTCTGAATCCTAAGGGAACGGGGACAGGCAGGTCCTCAAGAGGACCCAAGGCAGCCAGGGGCTCTCCTCTCTCCTGGGGCTGTCAGACCTCCTTGGCTGCGGAAGCTGAGCCAAGGACATGGGTGGCTCCTGGGTTGTTGACTGGAAGCCCATCGCCCAAAGGCCTGGCTGCAGGGAAGTGCCCGGCTTCTCATTCATCCAGGTCATTAACATTCCCTCCTTCCAGCCCTTCTTCATTTAACTGCACGCACGGCTGCCTGTCTCTTTGCCAGAGCCATGGCCTCTGGGAAACACCAGTGGCCCCATTTTTTCATGACTGGGTTCCCTGGGCCAGGAGAGGGGCTAGGGCCTCAACTCTGCCACGTGCCCTAATTTCTAGGCTATTAGACCTTAATTTTACAAGGGCTCTTCTAGGGAAAAGTATCTGTAAGCATTTATTATTTGTTCATTGAAACCAGATTGTAGGAACAAATGTATTATTTTATTTATGTGAACATAGTAGTCTGTATTATAGAATCCATTATGAAATTTTAAGTTCTGGATAAGCAGTACATTTTCTATTAAATGTAAAAGAAATGTATAAAGTTTCTTTGATAAACCAAAGAGGATTGGGACCAGAGGATACTGGGTTGATGAAAGGGCTATGACAGACACACACTTGATTCCAAATGTTAGGAGACTGACGAACCCAACTCTGCCCTCGATCAGCATCTGCGCTGGGGCTTTGCTACCTTTATAAGGAAACCACCTGCAGGACGCGACCTTGCAGGTTTATTGAGCTGGTGCTGCACGGCACCGCCAGGGGGTAGCATCGAGCACGATGTTACTTGTGCGGCCTCGCGCTTGGGGATCCCGCTGAAGGCGTGCTGTTGAACTCGGGCTGATGAAGGAGGGCGGAGCTCGGGAGAGTAGCCGTATCTCACACTGTAAGTAGAGTAATTCCCGGACAAGTCGGTGGAGAGGAGCATGGAGATAACTCTGTGGCACTGATGGCAGGGCGGAGTCTGGAGTCAGGCAGGTGACCATCTAACCAGCCCTTTGTCCTAGAAGGCAGTGGTCTGCTGCGGCTACTGCTCTTCGTTAAGAGGGGTGGCGACAGGCTGGCATGTCCAGAGGAGGGTGCCTGGGTGACAGGGAGGTTTGCGGGAGCACACATTAGCTTACAGACGTGCACGGCCCTGAGAGTGGAGTAAATCTCCGTCACTGCTTTGGGGGCCCGTGGGCAGGCTCAGGTTCCTCCTCTGACACAAGGACAATGTCACCTTATGGGGTGGTTTGGAGGAGCTGAGGGGGTGATGTATGCAGGTGCCTGGGACCCCATAAAGCTTCAATAATGGTGATTCTTCTGACAATGAATAATACGATGTTAATAGTGTTAATATTTGTGGTATTATCATTGTAATAATCAGTACCAATCATAAATAGCTTTATTATTGATAACCATATTGATAGTGTTGTATTTGATACATATCTAATACATGTTTTATATTATACGAGGGCTGTCCAGAAAAAAATCCAGCCATAAATACCTCTATTTTTCATATTACATGGCTGGATACTTTCCAGACAGCCCTCACATATGATATTTAGTATATCCTGCGTACGTATTATATATTTGATGCATATTAATATATTATATAATAAACACAAGATTAATATTTTGTATAAATAATTGTGTTAATATTTTTTAAGTTAATAACTGCCATTAGAGGAATGGGAGATTTATCTTGGAAGGTACAATTCCCTTCTTCCATTCCAGTTAGAACTTAGGGGTGCTAGACCCCCATGGATTATTTGGACAACCAAATGGATTGTTTGAGAGTCCAAGGGTTCGGGCCGTGGGCCTATGCGGTATGGAATAGGGAAGAGTTCAAAAAGCAGAGAAGCTGACTCAAATATGTGACCTTGGACACATCACTTATCCTCTCTGAACCTCGGACTCGCCACCTGTGAAGGGGTGTTGTTGTCATCGTTGTGCTGATGCCGGCGCTCCCTTCTGGGCCCGGCCTCCCCGTGGCAGCTGTGGGTGGGCTGGGGTGTGACGGCATGGCCCTTGCCTTCTCTGCTCTGCAGGAGTCAGGGCTGTCTGCATGGATCAGTAACCAGTTGCACCCGCTGGAGAACGTGCCTCCCATGCTGGCTGTGCTGCTCATCACCGCAGTCATCGCTTTCTTCACTGAGTTCGCCAGCAACACGGCCACCATCATCATCTTCCTGCCCGTCCTGTCAGAGCTGGTGAGGGTCCTTCAGGGGGAGAAAGGGGAAGGAAGAGCATCTGTCCCCCCAGCACAGGTCAGAAACCTGTGCCTGGCTAGCGGGCACTCCATCAGGGAGCTCCACTGTCATTGCTCTCCTGCAAAGTGCATGAAAGTGTCAGAACTCTGATTTTTAAAAAAATACTGGGGTTTTTCTTCAAAAAGTGCATAAACAGAGTAAACATTTTCAAAGTGACTGAATTCTCTCCTCTGGAAAGTTTTCTAGGAAAATGTAAATGACCAAATCTGGATTAAGCAGAAGTAGAAAATCTGAGTAATCAAATTAACCACAGAAATGACGATGGGCAGACCTGCAGCCTCCCTCGGGGTCCCGGCCTCGTGGCACTGCTGACATTTTGGATCAGTAGTGGAGGCTGTCCTGGGCACTGTAGGGTGTTTAGCAGCACCCCCAGCCTCTACCCGCTACATGCTATGGCACCCCCCTCATCATGACCATCAAAAATGTCCTCAGGCATTGGCAAGTGTCCCCTGGAAGGACATCATCGCCCCCACTTGAGAACCACTGCTCTGAAAGTCACCAGCCCTAGAGCGTTGGCGAGGTGAGAGCTAGAACCTTCAAGGAACAGGGAGTTGCCTACTTCCCCAAAGTTTCCCAGAGCACAGAAAGGTGGAGAAAGCCATTCGATCCAGCTAAAAGGTTAGCACACCCCCTACACCGAAAGCAAACAAGGGGACCAAAGGAGAAAAAAGGTTACGTAATTTAACCTGACATGTAAATAAAGAAGCGAGTAACGAAATGGATCCAGGGTCATGCAAGGGACAACACAGCATGATCAAATAGTTTCCACTAGGAACGAGAAACTATGGATCTAGTTTTACATGTAAATAGATTAAAGAAGATCGAACTGTCTGATCATCTCAGTACATTCCAAAATGGATCGCATTAAATCGGTGTTGTGAGTATAGGCTTTGTAGGCACACTTGTCTATTTATGTATCAATTACTATGGCGATCTCACTGTAGTCACACACACAGATACACTCTATTCTTTGCCAGTGACTGGAGAACATTCTATTAGGAATTGATAGTTGTCGATTTGGTTAAGCCGTCTGTTTCCAGCCTTTGCTGTCACCCAGCAGTGCTGCCTGGACCTTTCCCTCTCCGTGCACCTTTGATGACGTTTAGATACGTTCCTAGAACTGCGATCCCTGGATCAGAGAGCCTGTGTATTTACAATTTTGTTAGATATGGGTAAATTGCCCTCCAAAGTGGGCGTGCCATTTGACACTCCCCCCGAGATACAGCCCCTTGCTAAGTGTGATGGGATTTAATCACCCCTTCCCCCAGGATCTGAGGAACCTGCCAATTGGGAGAGCTGGGGGTGGGATGGGGAGGGTTCATAGAGCCAGCCAGTTCTGCAGGGGCTGCTTTTGCTGGAGAAGACACTAGCAATGACACATTCTTCCAAATGTCACTTGTCATCAAAATCAATACGTTTTACACACCAGGGGTGATTTGAGCGCACTTTGAGAACATGTGTGTGCTTCGGGTTGCAAAAATCCCTAGAGGGGTGGAAAATGCCATCTTAAATAAAATGCTGGAGAAGCGATCAACCTGAGTGAATAATATGTCATTGTGGAGGGGTGACGAGCCCGTGGCCCAGTGACTGAGGCCAAGCTGTAGACACATTGGATCCACACAGTCTTAGACATTTGGAAATGCTTGTCAACAGATGCCATCCTGGGCTCTTTTTATCCCTGTGGTCCAGTGGGGCCCCACCACAAGGTGCCCAGAGCCCAGCTGTTTGGACTGTTGCTGGGCTGAGAGAGGACCGGGCTGTGGGCTTTTTATTTTAGAGTTTCTGCATTGCCCGGGAACTCGTTAGAAATGCAGGTTCTCAGGGCCACCCCGGACCTTCTGAACCGGCAACCCTGGGGAAGGTGGGAGCCAGCCATCTGAGTGATCCCAGTGCCCACTCAAGTTACAGGAGTTTTCTAGATAAGTCAGCACAACCCATTCTCCCCGCTGACCCTGCAGTTGGCCCCGAATGTCACTAACCCTGAGAATGTTCTCTCCATGTCTCCCTTGGTCTGCTTCTCTTTCCGTCTGTCTGTCTCCTTCCTGTGCATTTTGGGCTGCATTTCTCATCGCGCATCCTAAATCTGTCTCCTCGTTTGTTTCTATTGTTTGCTCTCACTCTGCCGATCTCTCTCCCTGTGTCTTTGTCTCTCTGCCTCTGTCTGTTTTCCGTGTCACACGCCTGCCAACCGGCTCCATCTCCTGTTGTGCTTTCTCTATACTCCTCTGTCTCGGTCTCACTCGCCCCCTCCTGGGCCCAGGCCATCCGACTGAGAGTGCACCCCCTGTATTTGATGATTCCCGGCACAGTCAGCTGCTCCTACGCCTTCATGCTCCCCGTCTCCACGCCCCCCAACTCAATCGCCTTCGCCTCCGGACACTTGCTGGTCAAAGACATGGTGAGTCTGGGCATTTGCTAGTCGAGCCCGGAGAGGGGGGTGGGCACCAGGTGGTGGGCAGAGCATCCAGGTGGGACTCTTGCTCCCCCCACCCCTTCCACCAACCCCCAATTTCTGAATAGGTCATTCTGAAGGGGCCAGGAAGACACATTTCAGCCAACACTCTGGGATGATTCTTACATTTAGACAATGTCAGGAAATACCGCCTAAGTGGCTACTTTCCCAAATTTGCTTCAGGGACAAGGGACTTTCCCCTCTCTCTGGGCTCCGCTCTCTCTTCTTGTCTGGCCAACTGCTCTGTGCCCAGAACCTTTCGGAGAGTGGAGCAGCAGCCCACACTGTGGGGCCCGGAGGTAGGCCTCAGCACCCAGCCAGCTGCGGAGTGAGATGCAGGCCCAGGGTGGTGGCAGTGCGGGCAATGCACCAGCTCTCAGCGGGGCGCAGCCGTTTGGCAGCGTGCTCCCTCTCCCCCACGCTGCCCTGCTAAGCCCTCTCCGCCTCCCCCACTCGGGCCTCCTGCTGCCTCAGCCCCCTCCACCCGCTGTGCCACGGGTGTTTGTACACTAGACACTCAGCCCTTCCTAAGCTGGTGCAACCGAGAGGACCCAGCAGGATCAATGGGCAGAGAGAACCAGAGAGGCAGAAAGAGGCCACAAGGTGAACACAGAGTAGCAGTGCAGGTGTTAATTAAAGTAACTAGATGGGGCTAAGCCATTTTGAGGCAGGATCCCAGGGCCCTGGCGAAGGAAGACCCAGCCCTGCTCCCAGCTCCCCACAAAATGTGACCAGGTTCCTTGGAATCCTTTAGACCTGCCAGGAACTTTAGCCCCCCACCCCCAGAACAGAGGCTGAACAGCACAACGCAGTCTCCCGACTCACCATGTGACTTCCTCCCATCACGACGTCTATGCTCTTTCCATGGACCATCCCGGGTAATATTCGTTTTGCAATTTTACTAATTCAATTTAATTTATAAAAAACTTAAATAATAGTATTTTAATCGTTTCCAATGCATGGGTAAGTGGAAAACCAGTATTGTGTGCCATGGAAGGTAAGTGTAAAAACAAATGCACTGGGAAAGAACACAGTAATAAAACCCTCCCTGATGACAGTGGCCCGGAGAGGGTTCTGAAGCCCTGCTTGTTAGAAAGGGCAAGTGGCGAGAAGATACGCATGGAGGGCACGGCAGCACGGCAGCCACAAGGGACACTTTCTCTTTGAGGAGCGGATGCGAAGGGGAACTGGGGAGGGAGTACCTTCCTCACCTGCGATTCACGCGGGGCAATGCGGGGATGAACGCTCGGAAAGCCCAGCTGGGACGCGGGTCTTCAGCACGGGTGGGACTGCGTGATGTCAGAGGTCAGCCTGGGGAAGGAGCACATGGGCAACTCCTTACAGCTACTTAAAGAGAAAAATTTCCAGGTGAAAGATTCTTCCCAATAAAAAAGTATAGCCTTAAGTGGACATGCAGCATGTGTGTGTGCGTGTGTGTGCGTGTGTGTGTGTGTGTGTGCATGTGCATGTTTGCATGTGCATGTGCGTGAGTGTGCATGAGTGTATGTGTGTGCGCACGTGTGTCTGTATGTATATGCATGTGTGTGTGTGCATGTGCGTGCATGCGCATGTGTGTGTGTGCACGTACATCTGTATGTGTATGCATATGTGTACGCGTGCATGTGTGTGCACGTATGTGTGCATGTGCATGCATGTGTGTGAGTGTGCATGTGTGTGTGTTCATGAGTGTGTGTGCGCGCGCCTGTGTCTATATGTGTATGCATGTGTCTGCGCACGTGCGTGTATATGTGTGTGTGCACGTGTGTGTATGTGCATTTGTATGTGTATGCGTATGAGCGTGGGTGGGTGCGCATGCGTGTGCGCGCGTGCGCGTGTGTGTGCGGGCATGTGTGTGTGCATGTGCATATGTGTGTGTGTGCGTGTGTGTGTCCGTGCGTGTGTAAGTAAGGGGTGGTGGTATTTAATGATCACATCAGATTATTTTCAAGTTGTGTGGCCTTGGCTAAGCCAACTTCTCTGAGCCTCATTTTCCTCTTCTGTAGAATGGGAGGAGTAATAACAGCAACAACCTGTGGAGGATTCCTTTCAGGGTTAAATGACCCCATGGCAACTGCATACACCGGCACCTAGAAATGACTCGATGAAGGGGGACATTTGTGCCACTCTTTGAAGGACAGACTAGGAGGGTGTAAAGGCGGGCCAGGCTTGGCCATTGACTGCCCTGGGTTGGGGCAAATGACTTCTGACGGGGAGCCTGGGTTCTCCTGTCTGAAAGGTCGGCCCCAAGTTGACCCCTCCTTCAGTCTGCGTTCTGTTTCAGGTGCGCGCAGGCTTCCTCATGAACCTGATGGGTGTCCTCCTGCTCAACTTGGCCATGAACACTTGGGCACAGACCATCTTCCAGCTGGGCACTTTCCCGGACTGGGCGCGGAACCACTCAGCCAGTGTGACAGCACTGTCATCCTCTGTGGCCAACCACACCTTTCGGACCCTCTGAGTCCTCCTTGGAGATGCTCTTGGGGCTGGACCCTCCCAGAAGGCTCTTGCCATCACCTGCTGCTGGGATCACGCAGGGTGATCCAGTACTTCTCTGTGATACAGTCAGTATGCAGCGAGCTAGGGCACCCTCCAGGGCTCCACCTGGGTCAGCAGGCTCATTATGTAGCACACCTTCTCCTCTCTCATGCACTTCAGGGCCCAGATATTTCCCAGACCTGTCCCCCTGAGAAACAAGCCCCTTTGTTTCTGAGCTGGCATTTCGTCAGGATGGAAGAGAACCCAATTTTAGTAACAATAGCAGATCTAGAGTGTCACCTGTCTCGAGCAGTTGGGATGCGAAGCCGTCCATCCCCGTGGGCACAGCTCACATTCCCCACTGACTACTTTGGGCCATACTCTGGAGAGACCGTCTTGCCTTTCGGGGTCACCTTCCTTGCAGAGGCTGGGAGTTCCGTCCAGTTGTCCAGCTGTCCGCAGCTAGGACGTGTTCTGCTTGGTTGGTGCCCAGCATACACCAGTTGTTTGACTGTTAACCCTGCTGGTCCCCAGCAGCCAGAGTTCCTTCAAATCCTTGGGGACAGGGAGGGACAGGTGGCTCCCTGAGGACATGGAGACTGGGCAGAGGCCTCCTTGATGCTTCTCTGGGCCCCCAGCACATCAAGGGAGTTCTAGAAACCCCTGCTGACACATCTACCCGAGCTTTTTAGGATTTTCCTGTTTAATCTGAGTCAGTTTGGCCATAATTCTGGGGTCAGGCCAAGCCTGGGCCCTGCCCTCTCAAAGGTGACGCACGGCCCCTCCAGCCAGGACCCTCCTGCATGTGGCCTGCGGGGGCCTTGGTGGCTGCCAGCTACTTCTTATTTTAGCAGCTGGTCTTTACCTCCCCATCTGTACCCCAAATGGTAAACATGCTTGTTTAGCAAAAGCCACATTTTTCAGGGGCGAGAGAAAAATCGAAAGATAAACTGGGGCCTGGTCAAAGACTGGGGTAAAATGTCTCAGGCAGGCAAAATACCGTACTCCTCTTCTACGGATGGGGAGAACTGAGACGTCCCCCAAGCCCGTGGCTGGTGGAGGCGTCTCCCAGGGGATCTGATCTCCCCTGGTTTCAAACAGAAGCATCTGGGCATCCCACAGCATGCTCAGGGCCCAGTGGGTGCTCAAGAAGTGTCCGTGGAATGAGTGGCACCAGCAAAGGTGCCCCCCCCCCCCACGGGGCCCGGAAGCCTCACATTTCCCCTTCCTGCACCTCTGAGGGAGGGTTCCGGTCACCCGGCGACGTGGGCTAGGAAGGCAGTTCTGGAGAATGAGCGCCTCCTCAGTGCTGCACCAGTGAGTCATGGATGTTTCCCTGGAAGCAGCGAGGAGGAGAGAGGAAAGGCCCCGCTCCTTCCCATATGAGTAGCCCTTCAGTTAGTCACAGTGACAGCCCATGGGGGTGGGGGAAAGCGCACCCCCGTGTGAGTGGGAGGAGATAGGTTCATTCACAGAGAAACCCACGGGACTTGTAGCCAGATGAATCATGATTTCACATACTTCTGATTGAAAATGCCATAAAATAAAGAATGTTAATCGACACTGGCCCTGGGGATTATTTGCCTTTGTGGACATAAAAGAGCTTCAAAGCCCCAAATTCCTGAGCTGGGGATTCCTTAGAATTGACCTCCCTGTCTACCCTCAGACTGTCCTGCCTCAGGGGCCTTTGCACATGCTGTTCCTGCTGCTTAGAAACTTTGCTGCCAAATAAATGCTTGTTTCCTCACTGTGTTCAGGTCTCTGTCCAAATGTCACCTCCTCAGAGAAGCTTCCCTGACCATCTCATCTCAAGTACCATTCTCATCACTCTCCATCCCCCTATGCGCCTGTAGTTTTCTTGGTATTTACCCCTTTGCTGCAATGTTCGCTACACCCGAATGAGTATTTCCATCTGCTGACGGTGGTGTTCGAGTTTACCCCACGAGCTCAGAAAAACTCTGTTATTCAGTGTGAAACTGTTTCAAGGACTTTAGTCCATTGACATGATGTTTAGTATGTTTTCCTATGTCTTGCACTCTCAGCAACAAGACGTTTTGTATGCCACACTGTGTAACATTTTGTAATAAATATTTTATGTCATCGACGCCATTAGATTATAGTTTATCTATACCTAAATCTAATTGATACCACTTAGTTTGTTTTGAGTATTTCTTGCTAAATTTCAATATAATGGTAAACTTATTGCCATGTAAAAATTTAAAATAAAAGTAATGCCATTTATATACAAAGCAGCTCAAATAATTATTAAATGCATACAATAGTCAAAATATCAACTTTTTATCTTTTGTGGCTTTTTGACACATTTTGAAAACAGCAATGAACACAGCAAAAGGGTTAAGTCAGGACACTGTACTATTCATTTTCTTGTTTACTGAATTTCCCTCCCTCCAGAATATAAACTTGGGAGAATACAAATTTCATCTTGTTCAGTGCAATAACTCCAGTACCTAGAACAGCTTCTGACACATGGAAGGTGTGCAGTAAATATCTGATAAATGAATCTATGCCCCAATTTATGAGAAAGCCATCTCACCCTGTGATCTGGGGTCTGCGTGGTTCGTTTCCCTGCTCACTCCTCCGAGTTGATTCATTGAGCAGTATTTATTTAGAACCTGATGATGTGTTCATTCACTGTCCCACCCACATGGAACTTACGTTCTAGCTGAGCAGACAGGCAGTAAACAAATAAATAAAATGACTAGGGGTCAAGACGCCAGCGAACAAGAAAATGAAATGTGACACATGGGCTCGGGGGCTGCTTTAGCCAGGGTAATCCGGGAGGACTTCTCTGAGGAGGCAGCACGTGCCCGAGACCAGAAGGCTTCCGCCATGTGCTCATGGTGGTGCAGGTGGATGGGGCATGGCAAGGGCAGTGCAGAGTCTTTGCAAATACACCAGGTCCTCCTCACTCCTTCATGGCTTACGCGGGCTCTCTTCATTTGACTGTCGCCTTCCCAGCTTCTGAAGGCATCTGAATCTATGACGCCTGAGCTATGTCATCTGGAAGGTCCATTTCCGCTTTGGTGGCCACAGGTGCTGATGACCTAGAGCAGTGCTACACAGTAGAACTTCCTGTGGTGATGGAAATGCTCGGTCTCCGCCTTGTGCAGTACAGTGGCCACTTGCTGCGAGTGACTACTGAACAGCTGAAACGCGGCCAGTCAGAACCAAACTGGGCTGCAAGTATAAAATGTACACACCAGACTCTAAAAGCTGCGGGCCAGAGAGTGAATGTAAAATACCTCATTAATCATTTTTATGTTGATTACATGCTTAAAGGCTGTATTTTGGATATATTACATTGAGTAAACTATTTTATTCAAGTGGATTTCGCTTCTTTAAGTGGGCACTAGACATTTTTAAATCATATACATGAGTCCCATTCTGTTTCTATTGGATAGAGCACTGTCGATCTGGGACGATTTCGCCCACCTCTCCGTATTCTCAGAGTGACCGGATGGCAGTGACCTACACCCACAGGCTGTAAAAGGCAATGACTGAGGCCTATGGACCTGACTCGGGCTCTGGCTCCGAGGGCTCATCACTTCCTCTTCCGGAGGTGTCTTATGGCTCTGAATCCATACCCAGAAATCCCCCCAGTCTATTTTGGTGAGTTAGAAGGAGGGCCCGATGATTCCCTCCGGATGTTGTGGGCCTTGCAGGCAGCCCACCCTCCTGTAGGCAGAAATGACTGCCTACCAGAGCTGAGAAAGGCGAGGACATCTCTGCTCCCTGCCTTCCTGGGCCTCCATCCTCCCAGATCTTACCCGCCCACTGCAGGCCTTCAGGAAATGAGCAACGTGGGCATCAGCCAATCAGCTTCCTAGCACCGGTGCAGAACCTGGGCAAACGCCCACGTCTCCCGAGACCAGACGGCTCCCCTCCAACCAGCACAGTGCCCTGAAATGTCCCATGTGGTCAGGGAACCTGCCCAGTGGGCATCCCAAAGGCCTGCCCAATCAAGTCTGAGCAGCCTGGGGCACACTCAGAGCCATCGCCCCAGGCAGGAGCATTTGTCTATTGTTTATTGGGCGGTCTGCATACTTTATTTCATTGAGTCCTCAAACAATCCTAGGAAGTAGGTACTAGTACTCTGGTTGTGGCAGTCCACACGTGTCCAGAGAGGGACAGTGTCTTGCCCAGAGTCACACAGCACACAATAAATGGAAAATCTGGTAACACTGGGCCTCACGTTCAGGAGGCTTGCACCCTCAGCTGGAGCAGGGTGGGAGCTGCCGTTCGTGAAGGGGTCTACACATGGCCGTTCACCGCTGTTTCCATCTGGGCTGCTGTACCCCTAACCTTAGCTGCTGGCCCCGTGGGCATGTGCCTTTCCTGGTCTACATGGTGTGCCCAGTTCTTTGCAGACTTGGCACCTGGCCTGGCTTCCTGGAGGGGCTTGTGATCTGGGAATGGTATCAGGCGCTCTGAGGACCACAGGTGCCTCATTCAATTGTGTGACTATGAGAATGAGACCCCCCCTTTCTGGGCCGCAGGACACCCTTTTACAGGCCTGGGCAAGTGACCCAGGCAGCATGTCCTTATAAGGGAAAATGACATGGAGTCTGGAATAGCACTTGAGTGCACCCCCTAACTGGCTCCTCCCACAGGGTAGAGGGCTGGGTTCTCAGGAGAAGCCTCCTGGAGGAGGCAGTCCTTCTGCCTGCAGGCACAGAGACGCTGGGGCACAGAGACTCCGGGGCACAGAGACGCTGGGGGAGAAGTATCTGCTTTCCAGGCAGGGGCTGGCTTTCAGAACAGCCTACAGGGCAATCACTGCAGCCCAGCCCTTACAGGGAATGCACTTTTATTGAGAGCCTACTATTTTCAGTGCCAGAAGCATCGCAGGGTCATCATGAGTCTGTGAGTCCTCCCCTCCACACCAGCAGAGCACAGTAAATGACCAGTCAACCCGAGCAGGACTGTTGGGTATAAATCGTGGCTCTACCTCTTACCGGCTGAGTGGCTTGGTTAAGGGACTTAACTGTGGTCTCAGTTTCTAAACTGAAGAATGGAAATAATAATAGTCTCTACCACGAAGGGCCGTTGGATGTAAGGATTCAGTGAATTTGAATAGAAACTATTTGGAAGCGTGTCTGATACGTAGCAAATGCTCAATAAATGTTAACTGTTATTATGATTACTCTCTTTTAAGAAGAGGAAAAGGAGATGGACAGAGATGAGGTCACCTGCCTAAGGTCACATAGCTAGGGAAGAACAGAGTTGTGCTTTGAAGTCAGGTCCGCATCGGGCTAAAGACAGGAAGGGAGAGGGAGGGAAAGACCTGAGTCACTGATGGGTGGAGCGGAGACTTGGCAGAGGTCCAGCTGTCTCCTGTGGGTCCGCATCCCTGAGAGTTGGGATGTTCCTGGGGCACAGAATTGTGGAGGGGAAGGCAAAGGGCCCAGAGGAGTGTCAGTGCCGACACTACCACTAATAAGCTGTATGGTTCCCCTGAGCCTCATGTCCACCTCCGTGAAATGGGACTAATTCTACCTTCCTGCGGCCAGCCTTGGAGATACTGCTTGGAAAAGACTCTTTCTCTCCTCCCACACCTCCCGCAGCTCCTCCTGCCTGAGGAGGGTGAGGCAGCTTGCCCAACCCGCTGGGAGGTGGGCCCAGGCAGGGCGGGACAAGGCGACCAGGAAGACTTAATTAAGGGCAGAAAAGCAGAAGTGACAGTGTTTCCCAAGTCCTAGAGGACACAATTCCACCACTTCCTCTCCACCTGCCGTCGCTGCGTAAGACCTCCGGCCTGGGTCTGCTGCTATTCAGGAAGCATGAGGGCCCTCTGGGCATCAGCTGAGCACCTCATCAGAACCGGGTAGGTCTGGGGACCTGGGACACTGGGGGCCACCGCAAGAAGATAGCCAGTGGTCAGGCCTCATGGGGATGAGTGTAGGTCTCAAGCTCCGCCATCCCCTGGCTGCATGACTTTGAGTAAATCCTCACCTTTTCGAGCCTCAGTTTCCCCATCTGTAAAATAAGAGTGATTATGTCTACATGACTGTGATGAGAACTGAATGAGAAAATCCAAACACAGGGCTTGCTTTTGTGCTTGGCTCAGAGTAAGCACTCAGCAAACAGCAGCTAAAATCCTTATCATCGCCAACACTTAGCACAAGTCATCCAATGTGCCTTAGAACTGGTTTTCCATTCCAGTGCTGCTTATATTAGCTACTTTTTAACAGCTACCGTGATCCGAATACTAATTATACAGTAGGAGAGGTTTTAGTCCCAACTTAAAATGCCTTCAGGAGCTAGGAAGGCCAAACTTCATTATCCCTAACCTCAGGTGGGCTCCACGCTGCCGGCATGTAAGTTACTCCCCTAATTCATTTACTTTCCCAGACAGCTATTCTATACCTTCTCTTTCATCTTCGAGCTTTCAACACCACCTCCATCACCATCAGGGCTGACCTCGCTTCCTGCTAGCCCAGGCAAACAGAAGCAAACATGCTACAGTCAACGGATATTCACAGAGCACCCAGTATGTGCCAGACACAATTCTAGGCACTTGGGACATATCAGTGACCCAAAGAGACTAAGTCCCTGCCTGGTGGACGCTCTAGTGACAGGTAATAGCTGACATGGTACTTACTGTGTGCCAAGACACAAATGACCCTGTGAGGTACTATTTTTAGGGCACCATTTTTACAGGTGAGAAAACTGAGGCACAGAGAAGTTAAGAAACCTGACCAAGATCACACAGCTGGTGAGTGGCGAAGTGGGATTTGAACCCAGGCGGTCTAGAGTCGTGCCCTTAGCTATTGCTGTGTTCTGTGTATATACTACGATACCGATGTATAAATGCCCACACTTGGCCTGTCCCGTCACCATCATCTGTCCCTGTTTGCTCTGCCTTCCCACCTGCCCTTAAGGACGAACAGCCCCCGCCCCTTTCTAAGACCTGCCCCAACTTTCGTGTTCTCAGTCTCACCCCCGCCACCCACCAGAGGGCGCCCCAGCGAGCCTCCCCCTCCTGACTGGACCTCCCACCTGCAAACCTGGTGTATTCATAAGTGTTAAATGTGGGCTAACTGGTGTTAAATGAACCCCTTTGTCCCATTTTCTCTACCTGCTACAGTTTCATTTCCCTGCACTGTTACTGCAAAAAATGACTTGAAAGTGTCTGCACTTGTGTTTCATGTTCTCCTTCAGTCCTGCCTGGGCCCACTCTAGGTAGGTTTTGGCCCAATGTGCCACCAAGCTGCCCTTGTCCAAGTCGCCAGTGACCTCCACGTGGCTAAATCCAACAGTCATTGCTCAGTCCTCATCTCTCTTGACCCATTAGCAGCATTTGACAAGTTTCGTCACTCCCTTCTTTTTGAAATAGTTTTATTAATGTTTACGTGGCTTCCCAAGCACCACGTTGCTGGGGTTCTCAGTCTCCTTTGCTGGTTCCTCCTCGTCTCCCAGCCTGTTAACCCGGGAGGGTGAAGACTCGGTCCTTGGACCTCTTTCCTCTCCCTCAACCCACAGCCGGTTCCGCTCCGTGACTTTAAGTAATATCGTCTCTAAACCAGCACCACCCAAGTCTCTGTTATCTCCAGCCTGATCTCCTTTCTGAATTCCAGATTCGTGTTTCCAACCGAGTTCTCAAAAACTCCACAGAAGGACTAAACTGGCACCTCAAGTGTCAGACTTTCAACTGAATTTCTGCTCTCCCACCTCCACTCAAATCTGCTTCAAGCACAGATGTGCCACCTCGGCTATGACACCTCAATGCTTTCAGTGGCTTAGGCACCAAACCTCATGGTCATCCTTGACTCCCCTCTTTCCCTCAGACCCACAGCCAATCGGTCTGTCAATCTTGTTCGCTCTTCCAACAAAATGCATCTAGACGCACACAATCCTTACTATCCTTCTGCTTTCACTGTTTAGTGTGAGCTCTAGGAGGGCCCGGATTCTTGTCTGCTTTATGCAGTCCTATTTCTCCAATGGCTAGCACGTAGTAGTGGCTTATTGGTCAGGGGGGTTCCCTGGTGGTGTAATGGCTAGGCTTCGGCGCTCTCAATGCTGTGGCCTAGGTTCGATTCCCAGCTAGGGAACCACCTAAATAAATAAATAAACATTTGTCAAATAGAGAAATATAAGGAAAATAGAGTAGAAAAGTTCATCAGAGGTCAACAGGTCCACTCTCCTCTCTTCTCCTTCCTCCAAATTACAGAGGAGACACTGAGGTCTGTAAGGGAGGAATGTCACACAGTGAGCCAAACAAGTCTATGAATTCAAGTGAAATAGTGTCTCTATTGCTCATTCTCTCTCTTTCATCTGTGCTTCTCTCTGTGACTTCTTCATTCCCTTGGCCCAGCTGCCCTCACAAAACTGGAATGATGGACACAAGCATGGTAGACACTCATCCTCACATCCTCAGGAACTGTATGGAAACTGGGTTCTTCCCTGACAACTCCAGTGGGAATAATGCTGGGGCAGGCTCTGATGGGTTCACCTTGGGTCATGTGAGTTTGGGGTGGGTTATTCTGATTGGACCACCTGGGAAGGGTGCCCACCCCTGTAGCTAAAAGGGTGGAGCCTGTTAGCAGCTGCTGGGTTTGTGGGGCAGGGCCATTGGGAAGATACCTACTACCCTCTCCAATTTCTTTGTGTGCAGGTGGAGATTCTGGCACTTGGGGCTCTGCAAGGCCCTGGCCCCATTGCAGGCTGCCTGGGTTGCCTTCTCTCAGCCTGTCCCAGTCAGCTGTGGCCAGCTGCTGACCCAGCTCCTCCTGTGCGGTTTTCTGGCTATTGCTGCTGCAGGTCTGGCCTACCACTGGCTGGTGTCCTCACTGCTTTATCCTCTGGGGCCCTCAGCCACGGTGGCCACTGTCTGTGGCTTCCTGGTCTTCCTGGTCCTGGTCCTGGTGCCTCCTGCTCGCTGCCTGTTTGCACTCAGTGTGCCCACTCTAGGCACAGAGCAGGGCCGCCGCCTGCTCCTGTCCTGGTGTACCACCACCCTGGCTGTCACCGTGGTGCCCAATGTCTTGGCCAATTTGGGTGCAGCTGGGCAGGTGCTGAGGTGTGTCACTGAGGGCTCCCTGGATAGTTTGCTCAATACCACTCACCAGCTGCACACAGCATCTAGGGCTCTGAGTCCCACCGGCCAAGTGGGCAGCCAAGGCCTGACACTCCAGGCCCAGGGCAATGGCTCTGTCTTTCGAGTCCACATGCTCAGGGTCACTCAGGAGGTCCTGGAGGACTTCTCTGGCCTAGAGTCCCTGGCCCAAGCAGCAGCACTAGTGACCCAGCGGGTGGTCACCGGGCTGTTTATGCTGGGCCTCCTAGTGGACTCGGCCCGGTACTTGCATTGCTATCTGACTGACCTGCGGTTTGATAATATCTATGCTACACGGCAATTGGCTCATTGGCTGGAAGAAGCCCGGGCCACACACCTGCTGGCCTCCCGACCAGCCTGGCTGCTCCGGGCCACCTGGCCAAGGCTATCCCAGGGGGAGCTGCTGAGCTGTCTCCAAAGGCTGGGGCTGCTCACCCTACTCCTCATAGCCACAGCTGTGATGGTGGCCGTAGACCACGTGGTCTTCCTCCTGGCACAGGCAGCCGTGGACTGGGCTCAGAAGCTGCCTGTTCTGCCCATGACACTCACAGTCAAATATGATGTAAGTGTGGTGATGGGAAGGTGAGCATAGAGTCATTTCCTTGAGGGAAGGGGTGGAATTTGTGACATCCTTGGCTTGCAATTGAATTTTACGTAACTACGTGTCCTAGCCATGGGATAGGCCATGGCACCCTGAGGCATCCACAGGGCAGCCCATTTAATTCCCACCCAATTCAGTGGAGTCTGTTTTCACCCCCTATTTCAGGGCAAGTGTTAAAAGAATTCCCCCACCAAGGTAACTCTTTTCACATGTGGCAGCACGTCCTGGCCACCTTTACCTCACTTGTACAAGTTGGATCAATCCTCCTTCCTCTACAAGGTTATTATGAGTCTTAAAATATGATCATCCCTAGAGGTACCTAATAAGCTGCATCCCACAGAGGAGATGTTTAATGATACTGGCTATTATTAATAGCTCACATCTGTGTACATCAAACTAAAGGACACCCAAGAATGGATGAGGTCAGGAGTTCACCAACTACCGCCCATGGGTCAAGTCCTGCCAGCTTCCTGACTTTATGAATTAAGTTTTACATGCCACCTGCTTGCGTGTCACCCGTGGCCTCTCTCCTAAGACCAAGTGCAGTGATGGCAACAAGGACTGGATGGCCAGCAAAGCCTTAAATAGTTACTCGTGTAATTGTTACATAGGAAACATTTACTATCTCTTTATCCTTCGATATATTTACTTTCTCATCAAGATTTGTGGTTTTCCATTTTTTCTTGGGCCACAAATCTTTTTATTTTTTAATTGGTGAGATCTCACACAAAAGTCCATTGCATAACACAATCCAAAATGTCAGACCCTGAGCTAATAATATTAATAGTTAACATTTGTTGAGAACTTATTTAATACTAGGAAAGTGTTTTTCAAATTGCATAAAATCAATTTAATCACTTTATCGGGCTATGGTCAGCTTCTTTTTAATTGAAAGAGAATAGACCGGAAACATATTAGAGTATATTATAGGTGATAACGGTACATAATGTTTTACAAAATTTCTCTTCCCTTGCAATACAATCTTTGTTTGGAAGGTGCTATAAAATGTATTTCTTACTGTAGGGTCACAGCCAAGAAATGTGTCAGACAATGTCTTGGCTGTGTTACCTGATTTACTGCATTTCATCAAAGCTAAGAGGTCGTTGATGGTGAGTCACACCATCATTTCATGTATCATTAGGAAAGAAAATGCTCCCAATTAAACTATGATACAATGCCATCTTATCATTTAGAATTTTAATTGTATTTATGCAAAATGGATCACTTATGATTTAACATAGGTTTATTTTACCATATCTCTTTTATGTATAAATAACAAAAATAGTGAAGTAATTTTATGAAGGTTTTCCTGAAACATCCCCCCATTCAAGCCTGACTTTCCTGATTGACTCTGGCAGAGTTACTGGTATCTGCGGCTTTTCACCCAATATTGTCCTCTGTGCCTTTGAGAGCACTGGTGATGCTCCTCTGTCATTACTGGCATTTTCTGCCAAGCTGCAGACATCCACTCCTCCATGGGGAGGCTGGCACCCTCTGATCCTCTCAGAACGCCTGCATTGTCAGGACCTATGAAAGCAGCTACGAGTCCTATTGATTTGCAGGCACATCATCTCAGAGATGTTCAAACGGAAAGGAGATGTGGATCCCAGAACTGATGAAATAAGATAACTCATTTAACTGTCACTGCGGTTCTGTTAGAAAGGACCTGCTATTATCGTCAGTTTACCAAGGCTCAGAGAAGTTAGGGAACTCGCCCAAATAATTCATCCAACCCATTAGTGGCAGAACCAGGATAGCACTGTGACCTTTTGTAGGTCCTTGGCATGTTCATGTTCATGGACTCCTTCCTCTATAAAATACACACACACACGCACACGCACACACACGCGCACACACACACGCACACGCACACACACACACACCGCGCGCGCACACACACACCCGCACGCACGCACACACGCACGCACACACACACGCACACATATGACATTGGTATAAACATAAAAATATTAATATTATATAGTGAACACATACTCTCCAACTTAACAACTCATTTTTAAATTCTGATTTTAAAAGAAAATAAAACATTTTCGCAGGCCCCTAAAAGTATTGTAGGGCCCAGAACTATGCCTAATGGAGAACTTGACCCCTGGGCAGGACCAAGATCCAACCCAAGAAGTCTGGCTCCCAAGTTCAAAGGAGTAACCTCTGACCTCCCTGCCTGTCTAAACACCATTCTTCCTCTTTCCCGCATACCCGATGGAAATTGTAGAATCTGATATTTTATGAGCAGGATATTTGGTGAAAACTGCCCCTGGGTCAGCCCCATGCAAGCCACTGCAGGACGTGAGGTTCCCCATCTTTTAAGTGACGCTTATGCTGGGCTGGACCTCACAGACTGGTGCTTATTTGATGGGAAAGACATTTAAAGTATTCATTAAGGACTCGGCAAAGAGTAAATGCCCCAGAATTAATCTGTTTTCTCTAAAGTAATAATAAAATTACTCTTTGAAGAGTAAATTGTTTGACGAGTAACATAAATTATTATATTAAATAATAGCATTTGCACGATACTTTTTATTTGGTAAAAAAGCCTGTTTCAGATTCCTGATCTCTTTTGATTCTCCTCAAACCCCAGAAGGCAACGGTTACCTCTGTGCCCATTTTGTAAACAAGGGCAGCACCAGTTGGACCCCTCCAGCCTGGCGGGTGTCCCTCCGTGGTGGGGGACGGGGAAGGGCTGGAGTTGCCCGTCTGTTGACCAGGCCTTTCTGTCCTCTACGAAGGTGGCGTACACCGTCCTAGACTTCATCCCCTTCCTCTTCAACCAGCCGCCTCTGGAGAAGCCCTTCCTCTCCACCCACAACTCCTTCCAGTGGGAGCTCCGCTTCATCTCCCCCAACTGCCCGCTGCTGCCCACCCAACGCCCCCACTTGGCTGCGCCCCTGGCTGCGGGGGTCCTGCAGCTCGTGGCTTGTTCCACTATCCTCCTGGAGACCTACGCCCGCCGCCTGCGGCATACCATCGCAGCTTCCTTCTTCAGGGCGCAGGAGGCAAGGAGGGTCTGCCACCTTCATGCCCGGCTCCAGAGAAGATATGACAGGCACCGAGACCAGCAGCTGCCCGGAGGAATCCTTCCTGCTCCTGACAGCATGGATAGACCCGACAGCTGCACACTGGACACTTAGAAGAGGGAGCCCTGGAGAAGGGAAGGAGCTTTGGAGTTGCACAGACCTGAGTTGTAACCTTGGCCCTTCTGCTGTCCCCCTGTGGGTAGGTCACTCCACCTCTCTGACCCTCAGTTTCTACATCTGCATAATGGCTGCATAATAACAATGACATGAGATACTTTCCCACGGAAAGTGGTTAAGGATGGAATGAGATATTGGGCATGAAAGGCCTCCATAAGCAGCAAAGGACTATGCAAGGCAAAGACGAGGAAGTGCAGAGATGCATGATTGCATGATCCAATATCTGCTCAATATCTGGTCCCTCCAGGCCAGGTGGGGGTCAGTCAATGCTCTCACCTGCATCAACTGCTTTACCTAGTTGGTGAAGACTTCACATCATGATTATGTGTAAATGCTCCTGGAACTTATTTATATAGCCCTGAATGCTTTGAACTTATTGATAGTATCTAAAATTGTCTTGGTTTTATAAATAAATGTATTTATTAAATACTAAATTAGATTATGTTACTCCTTTGCTCCAAATTCTTTTAGGAGCTTCCCATCTAGGGTTGCCTGGTTTAGCTAATGAAAATACAAGGCATCCAGTTCCATTTCAATTTCAGATAAACAATGAATATGGGTTTAGTGTGCTTGGGACAAACTATACTTATATTAATACTAAACATACTTAGACTAGGTTCTTATTTGTTGTTTATCTGAAATTCAAATTGAATGGGTTAATCCAGACTTTATCAGGCAACCCTAGCTTCATCAAAGTTACATCGCAATCCCCTACTCTGTGGGCTTGGTACTCCCTGTTTTTTTGTTCAGATCATTCTCTGTCGGTCTGACCTCAGTGAGTCTGTGAGTTGTAACACCATGGCTCCTTTGCCCGCTGGCTGCTGGTTGGACTTAGCCAATGGGAGGCACTGGCAGGTCATCCAAAGCGGGAGGGGAGGGAGAGAGAGGTCAGGATATTTGTTCTTGCAGCTCTCTGGGCTGTTGTTGGGCAGAAGTCACATTCCATTACCTACAACACAGCTCCTGTCTGGCCAGCGGCCCCTCTCCCATGGCTACAGTTCCTCTGGGGTTCGGAGTTGTGACAGCTTCCACATAGAAGGAATTACTGAGCAGTTGCTTCATAGCATCCATGTCAGAATGAATTGGCTCCACCCAAGTCAGGAGGAGGATGGGCAATTTATTGGGCCATCATTCGATGACTGACATTAACAGCTGTATAGGTTGGGTACCGCTCAGTTCCAGTGGGCACCAGTCTGAATGGACAGAGCCTCTGCAGCTGTGTAGTGAACAGCCTATGCAAGTATGTAAGGCAGAACTTAATGAACGTGATGTAATCACCCAAAGGGAAATTGAAGTGCTTGTTATCAGAAGAAGAGGACCAAGACAAAACAAAACAAAAAAACAAACAACAGATGTCCACCACTGATAAGCTGGCCCAGGTCAACAAAGTTCATCCTGGCAGTCAACACTCTGCCCTGTACTAACACTGTCACCTATTGGCCACAGTGGAAACTGCATCGTCCACTACCTACTTACTGGTCTGCCTTTTTAAATCATTTTCTTCCTCTTCCCCAGCCTTGCTCCCTCCATCCCACCTTTTACCCTCTCTTCTCCCCTGCTCTCCCTTCTGCCCTCTCTGTTCTGCCCTCTCCCTCCCCTGAGACTGTCCTCACTAATTCATCGTCTTTGGGGCCAGTCCCTGAGCTCTGTGCTGGCCAGGATTGAGCACCGGAATGGGGACCTGGGAAGCTCTAAGAACTCCGACCTCATCCTCTTCTCTATCACGTTCCCCGTTCCTCCTCATCCTTGCAGTGTTTTCCCCTCTTTTAAAAAAACATTCTTTCAACAGATGTTCATTGGAGCACCACCTACATGCCGGAATCAGCCTGAGATCACCAGCTCTGCAATAGATTCAGTGCATGGATTTCTGCTCTTCCACAACCCACTTAATGTCATATTGTCCAAATAATTCTAGAGTGAGCTGTCCATACACATATCAAAGTCACCCAGTTTGTGGGAACTTGTTACACAGTCACAGAAAAGATCTTAACAATGTATGCCCACTCCTATTAAGTTCTTCCATGTGTCTTTTCTCTGGATATTCTTGCCTCCTCCCAATCCTTCAATCCTGCTGCTTCTGAAGCTACGGAGGAGCCCGGCAAGTGGAGAAACACTCCCCACTGATAGATTGCTTTTCTGCGTGAATTCTTAAGTAGTTAATGTTTGAATGGTGCAATAATTTCGTTCATTCAAAATATCTAGGTGGATTTACCAAAATTGGTAAAGGCTTTATTGTAGTATTGGTTACATTTTTCTGATCGCTCCTTAGTGAGATCTCAGATACATAGAAGACTTCCTCACATTTAAAATGTTCATAGGGGTTATTCCCCAGGGTGTTTTCTGATTCTGAGTGGGGAAAACAGTAGAGAGAATAAAATACGAGTATACAGCTCTGGTATTTATAAGAGAGGTTTAGGAGAAAGATAAGGATTTGGGGATTATTAGCATTTTGGTGGACATTTCGTTTCTCACCTATAATCTTTGGTGAAATTAGTAGGCAATTTTTCTTTTTGTATTTATAGTTCATCGCAATCAACCAAGTCCCATAATAAGAGCAAAAGCTCTTTAAAGGTCCCCTCAACTAGGGGCGCCGCCGAGGTGGCTTCTGGGAAATGTAGTCGAGAAAGGGCATCAAGCGCCCTTTGGGAAACCCTAGGAAGGGCGCCCAGAAGCCCCTGCTGCGCATGCGCCCTTGGGTTCTCTACCTGGTCGCTCTTTCCGGTTCTTCAGGCTCTGAATTCCTCACTGGTGTGCTCTGGTCCGGTGTGAACTGGAAGCGAAGTGGGTGCACCCGCAAGTTAGAGGAAAGGCTGGCGGGGAGCTCCGAGTCCTCCGGAGTCAGAGGGGAGGGAGAGTGAGGCTGAGCGAAGCTGGTCTCGGTCTGCGAAGGGTGGGCACGGGCTCTCCCCGCATCCCTCTGGAGGGAGCCCCTGCAGCGGGTTTTCGGTGGTCCGGGAGAAGGGCACCGAGGGCAGGGCTGAGCTCCTGGCCTGCAGGCCTCATGGCGGGCCCTCTCTGCTGCCCTTCTTTGCCCGAAGAAGGTGCTCTAGGAAGGTGAAAGGTTTGTGCAGCCAAAGGGCAGAAATCTGATTTCCCGAAGTTCCCCTGATGCACTTGGATTGGCAGCCTGTGGGCTGGGTTGAAACGTACTAGAGCGCAGTAGGGAAGGAATAGGCATTTATTGTGAGAATTAATTATTATTAGTTATTTTATATTAAGTCTGCTGGATGGAAGCTGCCAGCTGCAGTTGAGGGGAATGTCCAGGGTGTAGATTTG
Source organism: Lyroderma lyra (assembly GCA_004026885.1). Classification (NCBI taxonomy): domain Eukaryota; kingdom Metazoa; phylum Chordata; class Mammalia; order Chiroptera; family Megadermatidae; genus Lyroderma; species Lyroderma lyra. Next base: position 99,714 of record PVJL010002472.1, on the reverse strand, counting down.
ACTGGAAGATTTCAGTGAAGGATTTGAGGGCGAGGGAGGTGGAGATATTGATAGCGTGGCATTACGTTTTCAGAGCTTGATGTTTGGTTTCAGGTCCTGCCCCAAAAGGGCCCTGCATCCGTTTTCCTCATCTGTCAAATGAGTATAGGAACAATATTTGCTTCATAGGGCTGTTCTGTGGTAGAACATGATAGCACTTGTGAAGATCAAGCCCACAATGTAATGGACTCTCCATAAGTATCCCCTGCTATCTGTCACATAGATGTTTAGGCATCTCAGTCTTCAGAACCAGGCTCTGAGGCTGGCATTACCACCCCTGTTGTAGCACATTTAAAAGCCTCATTTGTAGAGAGCAAAAGTGATTTATTCACTGGTCAGTGAGTTGAGTTTTGGGTTGTTTTTTTTTGTTTTTGCCTTTCAATTTTTGTTAAAGTTTCATTTTTTTCATTTTTATTTTTATTTAGCTTTCTGACTCTGTGCCTGTGCCTTGAACACTTTCACAATTTTCTGCTCAGTCAGTGAGGAAAGCACGCTCAATCCTGTCATGGACACATTTAGCACACATGGATCCACCATAGGCCCTGGTGACATGTGTTTCCAGTTTAGACAACCTCATTAGCATTTTAGGTCTCACAGCACAAATTGCACAAAGTCAGCCTGGGCACACACCACATGCAGACTTTGGTGCTTTCCCAACTGTCTTGGTATTAAGGTGAATTCTATTACCAGGGATTCGCGATAGCCTAGTTTTGTTAGAGGCTGTATGCTGGACAGCCTCATAAGGTATGTCAAACCCTGGACCATTCCGAATGCTTTAGACACCATCCCTGGAAGAGTAATGAACTGAGTTTTATAACAAGGTTTATTTTACTCCTAGTCTCATGATCTTTATGATATACATTCCCCTCTGCTACGCTCAGTGGGTTTTCTCTGGCACAGTGAAGCAATTAGCTGTATATTTTGATAATCACACCATTTCACCTATTTTTCCTTCGGTCACAAGGCATAATTGAGACTTCTAGTTTCTTTCTGCCTCCTGTAGTGTTGTGTCACTCCAAAGCAGCCCTGATTAGATTTTAGAAAAGGTCCAGCTTACCAGGCATTTGAACCTTGGACTCCCAAGTGTGGGTTCCAGCTAATAGAAATGTGGCCCCTAAGCCCACCTTGAAACAACACTATTCCAGTGAAGTAAAAAGCAGTTTCTCATGATTCCATTCCCCATTCTTCCTTACTCAGCCCCCTGGGATCACCATTTTTGGCCCTTTCTCAAGAGCATCTGGGAATGAACAAATCCCAGGTAAGTTGTTTAGGGATTTACTTCCAACATTCTAGAGTAGATTTCAAAGCGGCTTATAGCAGTTTGTACATTCAGATGAAATAGTAAAAATAGGTAAAATTGAGCATCAGAGTAAAGAGTATCAGATCAACACTGGAAAGTTGACATAAATATACAGAAATCATATATTCTGTTTATTCAAGTTGTGCCAGAAAAGCCCAGACAATATGAGCTAGGTCTTAAATTGGCTGTGAGTATTGTTTTCCTATTGTTTATATGTGAACATTTTCTTAGATGATCTTTGAATAAGTGACAGAGGCCCATCTTGCTAAAAACAGCTGTGAAAGAAATGCAGGGGTTTTCCTGCAAGCATAGTACTGTAATCAGAAACAGGGAGTTAACAGGAATACAGTACTATTATCTGTCCTCACATTTTGTCAGTTGCCCCACTAATGTCCTTTTCTGTTTATGGATCCAATCTAGGGTCTCACATTGCATTCTCTGTCCTCTGAGCCCCAGAACCATATATCCAACTGCCTGCTGGATATCTTTACTTGTGTACTACCCAGACATTTCAAGCATGCCATCTTAAACAGCAGTGCTTTAGCTTCCTGTGCTCAATTCTTTTTTTCACCCTTAACCTCAGCATGGCACTAGCTCTGTCTACCCAGCTGATCTTGCAAAGTAGACTGAACATTACATCTCCCACTGCACAACCTATTAGTGGTCAACTCCACCTGCCCCTCATCATGTAGGATTAGTTCCCTCCTTCCCACCCCTATTGGAACTACCTGTGGTCATGTTTCACAGTGGTGTCCTAGTTTTCTTCACCTCTAATTTGACCGTTAAGCCATTTCCTACTTTTTCTAGAGTATGAGGCAGCAAATATTTATGTTAAGGACCAGATAATGACTTCTTTTGGCTTTGCTGGCCATATGGTCTCTGTCAGATCTGCTCAACAGAACAGTTATACCGTGAAAGCCGTCGTAGATAATATGGGAACAAATGGATCTGGCCATTTGGCTCTCAGTGGGCTGGAGGCCCACAGGCTGTGGCTTGCCGATCTTTATGCTCTAGATCAGGGGTGTCCAACCTTTTGGCTTTCCTGGGCCACATTGGAAGAAGAATTGTCTTGGGCCACACATAAAATACACTAACACTAGCAATAGTTTATGAGCTAAAAAAAAGTTCTGTGCATAATTTCTGTCATGTTTTAAGAAAGTTTATGAATTTGTGTTGGGCCACATTCAAAGCCGTCTTGGGCCACATGCAGTCCATCAGCCACAGGGTGGACAAGCTTGCTCTCAAGCATTGCTTCTGAAATACAAATTTGATCTCAAAACTCCAGTCCTTGCTAACAAGTATCTCTTTATGGATTTCCATTATTCACAACAGTGGTCTCCAAAGTGGAGGATAAGAAGCACCCCAAAGTTTCACTGGACTTCTGTTCACATTGGTATTTTGGCTAAAAGAATGAGAACATAATTAAGCTTTATTGAGACTAATATGTGGCTTAAAGTAGCTCAGATATATCATAATTTCTAAGTAAAAGTACATATTAGTTGTGTGTGCATGCTGCATGTTTTACTGATATGTTGTACCATCCAAAACATTTCAAGGTTTTTGATTATGGAAAAAAATCCCTCTTTTTCCTGTTCCCATTCAGCTCTTCATTATCCTTTCATAGTGAGATATTTGTAGTTCTCTGAATTTCCCACATATGTTTTATACCTGCATGTGTGTCTTAATGTTAATATCCCTACAGAACACACTATTTATATTTCAGAAATAAAAATATTACTCCCTCAAAGAAGCCTGATAATATAAAACGGAAGTAGCTTTTGCCTTTTGTGATCACCCTTATCTTGTATATAAGTCCATCATTGCTCTTTACTGAGGAGCTATATTTCTTTTTATGCCATCCTGTCAGAATGTGTGCTTCTTGAGGATCATACATTTCATGGGAGTTAGTAATCTGAGAAATTAGAATAGCTCTAGGAACATGGTATGAGTTCAGTGAATTTTTTTCAATGATGTATTTTATTGTTCAGTGAATTTTTTAAGTTAATTAAAAAGAAATAGCACAGTGACAAGATGTTTCTAATTTTTTACACTCCCACAAAGCTATCTCTTTATAGCTCCATTAGCCATGACATCAGTCTCCTTATATTTGATGTTCCTATGTATTTTATGTCCCTAAATTGTAGTTACTTGAGATTAAACATATTCTTTCAGAAACCGGTTTCATTCAGGCACCAGACTACCGACTTCACCCAGGAGGAGTGGCAGCAGTGGGACCCTGCCCAGAGACTCCCGTGCAGGGTGTGAAGCTGGAGAACCACAGCAGCCTGGTCTCAGTGGGCGAATGTAGTCTCCCTGTGTGACTCCCAAAAGCTTGCATTTGCTCTGTGTCACAAAAACATGCTGGATTTCATTAGTTAGCCCTGTGTGTTAGGGAAAGATGATTAAGCCCTTTTAGGCAGTAGAAGTGTGTGTGTGCGTGCGCATGTGCACACGTGTGTACTCACTGCCATCCCCCCACCTTTCCCTGAAATGTTCTAACTGTACTGATGTATTGCTGGGATCCTCATTGCACAGCCTCTGAAGCTGTACTTATACCATCTCTCAGCATTCCTGAGTTTAAAGAGCTTGGTCCACATTGTGTATCATTCCCCATTAACAGGTTATCTGTCTGTTAGCAGACCAGATGTCATCTTCAAATTGCAGCAGGGAGAAGAACCGTGGATAGTGAAGGCATTCTCAAGTCAGAACTACTCAGGTGAGTAAGTGGTAACTGAGCAGGTGGAAACAGTGGAAATGAGAGTTCCAAGGTGGATAGTAATCATAGTTGGCATCTTTGTAATGTTTCTCAGGAATCTCTCTGTATAGGCCCCAGACCTTGGGAAGAAGTAATTGATGATTAACTGTCCTGCTAGAAATACCTAAAACACATTGTCCTTGTATAAATGTACACCTTCTTTAATTGAAACTTGTAAAGATTGTTGCCATTAAGTTACCTCTCCCTAGAGTTCAGTTCACTACACCTGGAACTTTATTTCTGGGGCGTTCTTTCTTACCTGCCTGACCTCCACCCCGTTATCATAGTCTTGTACCTTCATAGATCTGTCTTGAAAAAAGAAATCTTGCTTGATTTGCATGATATGTCTAGCTACCTTCCATTTTTTTCTCCATCCTCTAACTGAGAAATTACTCAGTTTTACTTTCTGTTCTCAGCCCCATCAGGGTGGGGACTAGGGTCAGTGTGCCATGGGAACAGAACTTAAGAAGACACTCATTCTCAGGGTCATACAGGTGCCCTAGAGGTTGTGCTTACATCACCCTAGTCCCCATTCTGCTCAGTCCACATTCTTCTTTTTATTTGCACAAATCCCAAAGTTCTCATGTTATTGCCAACATTTCAGATTCACTTTTTGTTTATGTATAGTACTGACCATCTCTTTGAAGTTCATTTCTTTTGGTCTCATTGTCTTTCTCTAATTTTTACTTGACTCTTGTCTGTCTTATTACATACTCTATCAGCCACACTTGTAGTAATTTTGTGCTTATTGTTCCCTGTGACTGTCTTACTGTTTCATGTCAAAGGTACTTGTATTTTTTGCTAATTTCCTCTTCCTTTCACCCTGTTAAACAGGCCAGTATGGGTGAGTTGCTTTTTTTCTACTTTTTGCTTTTGTTTCCTCCCAAATCAACAACATAGGAGATATTTATACTTGAAATTTTTTAATCCTAAAAGGCTGGGCCTATAGTTTAATCTCTCACAATAAAGCATCTGTAATGAATTATCATTTCATAACAAAATGTGTAAAGGTTCACAAGTTATTGTTTGTTTTGCTCCTTCCTAAGTTGATGATGCCTTAGAGAAGGACAAGGAAGTCCAAGTCAGACATTTAAGGCAAATTGTATTCTTCAACAATAAAACACTGATTATAGAGAGAGTTAATGTATTGGGGAAAACATTTAATCTGGGAAAGAATAGTGTTCCCTTAAGAAAAATAACCTATAAATATGATCCATGTGTAAACAATTTGAAAACTAATTCAGAAGTAATTGTTGCAAATGAAAGCTATTTTAAAAAGGTTCCTGATAAATATAGTGAATGTGGAAAACCACTACTCCATTCTGCACATGAGAAAAATCATTCTGGAATGGAAAAATACAAATATAATCCAATTAGGAAAGCCAGAAGTCAAAATGAAGATCTTACTCTGCATCAGATCATTTACACCGTGGAAGAACTTTTTGAGTATAATAAATGTGGGAAAGCCTTCTTCAAATGGGCAGTCCTCATTACACAGAAGAGGGTACATGCTGAAAGGAAATGAAATCAATGTAGGAAAACCTTTTCTAAGAAGTCCACCCTCATTATACATCAGAGAATTCATGTAGGGGAGAAATCCAGTGAATGCAATTAATGTGGAAAGTTTTTGTGTACTAAATCCACCCTCTTTGCACATCAGATAACTCATAAGGGAGGGAAATCTTATGTATGTCATGAGTGTGGAAATTTTTTTCTGCCATAAGTCAGGACTCTCTGCATCAAAGAACTCCTACAGGAGAGAAACATGGTATATTTAATAAATATGGTAGAACATTCGTGATAAAGTCAAACCTCAATGAACATGAGAGAAAGTACACAGAGGAGAATTTATGAGTGTAATGAACATGGACGTGCCATCAGCAAAAACTCCGACCTTGTTGAACATCAGAGAACTATATGGGAGAGACGATATGAATGTAACAAGTGTGGGAGAACCTAGTGCTGGAAAGCAGCCCCCGCCATCAGAGCACACATAGGAGAGAGACCCTATGAGTATAATAAATGTTGAAAAACCTGCCAGATGTTCTCCTTCCCTGAACATCTCAGTGAACTCTCACTAGGAGGAAAATGTGTGAATGTATTGTAAGTGTGGGACATCCTTCTGCCATCCGTCAGCCTTCAGAGTACCTTGGGGAATTCACATAGGAGAGAAACCGTATGAATGTAATATGTGTGGAAAAACCTAGAGATGGTTGTGGACTCTCACTGAACATCAGAAAAACACACGGGACCAACCCTGTGACTAACAAATGTGAGAAAACATTTCACCACACATCAAACTTCCTCTTACATCAACAAACTCATAGTGAATTCCAAGAAAGCAATGACCAAAAAAGCAACAAATCAAATGAATTTACAAAGGCTAAAACCCTATGAATATGCACAGAAGAGTGAAATCTTAAAAATGGAATTAATGTGAGAAATTTGTTTGCCATAAATCAACTCTCTAATATCAGAGATCTCACACAGCAGAGAAAAGTGTGTTTAATAAATACGGTATAACATTCAGTGTCAACTATGAAAGTGTTCAACAATTCTAATATGCCACATGTGCTTCCCTTTTAAAACGAGACAAACGTTATTTACGTTAAATTAAGTGATTCCTCTTTACATTGTTACTTGACATTATATATTGCAAGTTATGTGAATCTAACCTCATTTCATTCCGAATCAACACCAATTTATCTGAGAAAATCTTAACAGTTGCCAAGGAGAAAAGACCTTATATGCAGGGTGTATTAGTTTTCTGGGCTGCGTAACAAACTGAGTGGTTTAGAACAACAGAAATGTGTTGTGTTACAGTTCTGGTGGCTGGAAGTCTGGGCACAAGGTGTTGGGAGGAGTATCCTCTCTTCTGAAGGTACTGGGGAGACGTCCCAGGCCTCTCTCTTACTGGTAGTTCCATGGCTGTGGCAGCACAACTCCTGTCTTCACGTGGCAGTCTCATTGTGTACATATCTCCATTTCAGAAGGATACTTGTCATATTAGGGGCTCACCCTACTCCAATGTGACCTCATCACAATGAATTACACCTGCAACAATCTATTTCCAATTAAGGTCCCATCTGAGGATTTTAACATCAATTTTGGGGAGACACAAGTTAACCCATAACACAGGGTAATGTATTACTAGTTAGCTATTGCTGTGTAGCAAAGCACTCCAAAACTTAACAAGTTAAAGGCTTCGGTAAGTACTTACTATCTCAGTTTTTGTTGTTCAGGAATCTGGAACTTACTTACCTAGTTGGTTCTGGCTCCAGGTCTTTCATGATTTTGTAATCAAGATGTTGATCGAGGCTGCAGTTATTTAAAGACTTGGGCTGATGGATCCACTTCCACAGGAGGCCTCCGTTCCTGATCATGTTGCCCTCAGGGCTTCTTCAGTGTCCTCACAGTATGACAGCTGACATCCGCCAGAGTGAGTGATCCCAGAGAAACCAAGGTGAAAGCCCTAATTTACCTTGGGAGTCATAACCACAATCCCTGTCCTGCACTAGTCATGCAAACCAACCCTGATGCTGTGTGGGAGGGCACTGCACAAGGCATTCGTACAAGGAGGAGGTGGGGATTGCTGTGGCTAGCTCCCACAGGTAATCGCAGTAAAAATGGAGTTGTTTTAAGAAAAATGGAGGGAACACTGGAAAAAGTGAATACAAACAAGTCTTTCAAGGAGTTGTGCTAACGATAAGAGAAATGGCATGGCAGCTCAGGGGAGAAGCGTGCTGGAGAAGGGGAGCCGCTGCAGACCTGTGTGCTCACCCCAACAGGAGAGCAGCAGATAGAGACCATGTGTGAGTGTGCTCACCCCAACAGGAGAGCAGCAGATAGAGACCATGTGTGAGTTACAGGAGGCTCTCAGAGCGTAAAAACATGAAATCTGGTTTAAACGGGACCTCACCCACACCCCAGATTCATATACTGAATCCTAACCCCCAAAGTTGATGGTATTAGGAGGTGGTTTAGGGTTAGTGTTCTTATAAGAGACCCCTACAAAGATCCCTCACCCTTTTAACCAGGTGAGGACATAGTGGGAAGGTGCCAGCTATGAACCAGAATGTTACCATCCTGGTGCCTTGCTCTTGGATTTCCAGCCTCCAGAACTGTGAGAAATACATGTCTGGTTTGAAAGCCACCCAGGGTGTGGCACAGTACTTTTTGTAGCTGCTTGAGGGGACCAGAACTGCTTCTCCACCTCCACCCTCCTGATTTCACAAAAAAGAAATGTCCTTTGTGACTCACCCTCCACAGAAGCACACGGGGAAGGGAAGGGAATTCTGCAGAACACAGCTCAGCCAATAGCAAGTATTTTTTGCTTAAATAATGTAATTATATGATTATAATAAAATCCATTTGGAAAGGAAAAAGGTCTGCTTCAACTTTTCAATGAGGATGTCTTGAATTGCCTAACTTGCATAATGGCTATCCAAGTACCCTTTCTTTTTCATATAATTGGAGACTTATGGCTTAGAATAAGTGATAACCTCTAGGACACATGGCAACAGATACAGAAAGGAGAAGAGTGTATGTTAGGAATTTTTTATTGAAGGTAGGCTCCTATGGTGTCTGCTGATGGGAACTTAGGAATACTAAACAATTCAGAACAAGCTATTCTACTCTATCCTATTAACCTTTTTCCCCTCGTCCTTACAACATAGGCTTTAAAAATGGCAGTTTGATCCTGATACGAACCATGTTGGGAAGTTCTTAATACATGTAAAACACATAAAAAGTTCCTTTTTAATTTTACCCTAACCCAGTATTTTAAGGACCAAAACTAGAGGCAAGGATCCCAGGGCATAATTTTTTTCTCTTTATCCTAATAATCATTTCCATTTCCATAGTTGTACTGATAATATTTGTACTCATTTTTAAACTTACTTTAGGTACACTTTCAGCTTATACATATTCGAAACCTATAAAACTATAATGTGTTATTTGCAAAAAGTGAGCCACATATACACATTATCTTAGGCATAAAAACACCTAAGGAATGAAGCAGATAGGGAGAGGCCACACCTGGGAATTATTAATACACAATCATTTAGTTCTGTGGCAGCCACTGTAATATCTGGAAAAGCAGAAAAAGCAGAAAGATGAGAAAATGACCCTCAAAGCAGACACTGGTATCATCTTCCTATCACTTTCTAGGAATTGAGGCCAGTCCCAAAGAAACTTGTTAGACTATGCCCGTCCCACTTGGCTAAGCTGCCACCAGTGAATAATGGGACAGATTCAGGAAAGTGTAATTAGATTCCTGACCCAAGGCCTGAATGTATTGAACGTTACACACCAGTGTTTGCATATATTAGAAAACTTAGCATTTATTTATGAAAACATACAGGATATCAACTTATTTCCAATAAGAAAGCTATGAGTAATAGATTCTCTGTGTCCTGAATCTAAGTCCTAGAATTGCTACAATGTCTCCATTTCCTCTTGGTTCTCTAGATACAAGAATGATGCTAACTACTCAGGGAAGCTATGTGTCTCAGAATTTTTCAGTTAGAAAAGGCAGCAGAAGCCATCTTTTTACCCACCAACCCGCGACCTTTGGATTTCTCATGTCTACCCTCTTAACTCTTTATCCTTTAGTTTTCTGAATCATGATCATCGTTGTTTTTTAATGATTCACTGGCAAAATTGCTTCTTCCCTAGTAGTTTTAATTCCTAATTCCAAAGAGACAGCTTTTGTTTTCCTTGGTTATGCTTAGATTAGGGTACATCCTCTCCCTATAAAAGTTTCCAGCTTTAGAGACCTACCTCCATTAGAAACAAGATTGTATTCATCCAGTGAAGAGAGATTATGAACAGACAGCAAAGTGAATACAACTGTTCTTTCACTGCACCCTCCAGCTGCCTCGTAGCCTACTTCTCACCACAGGCACCGCCTTTCCAATTTCAGGTTTCGGTTGAACATATTTAGCCATTTTTGCTCAAAGAATCAAATCAGTGTGGAATAGAAAGTACATTTCTGATCACATCTTCCTGTTCCTTCAACTTATATGCATTTATATTTCTAAAATACTCCATTCAGGATGAATTCATGCAGAAGAATTGGGCTTTGACCAAAAGGCTTTGCACGTTGATCTCTGGTTTAAATGATCAGTTTCTAGTAAAAGGTGACTTCTAAACGTCTTTCTGCGTCTTTTTATTTTTAGGGCTTCTTTTTATCATGAATTTTCTGATGTCGAGCAAGTTTTGAGTTTATGTGAAAAGCTTTTCCACATTGATTACATACAAAAGGTTTCTCTCCAGTATGGATTTTCCTGTGTCTGTTAAGATTTGAATTACTGTTAAAAACCTTTTGACAGTCATTACATTTATAGAGGTTCTGTTTAGTATGAATGTTTTTATGTCTATCAAGGTATGAGCAAAAGCGAAAAGTCTTTTCACATTCATTACATTTAAAGGGCCTCTCTTCAGAATGAAGCTTTCGATGTTTAATAAGGTTTGAGTGATGTCTAAAGGCTCTTTCACAAACCGTACACTGGTAGGGTCTCTCGCCAGTATGAGTTCTTTGGTGCCGCGTTAGATCTGAGAAACGGACGAAGGTCTTCTTGCAATTACTGCATATGTAAAGTTTCTCTCCAGTATGGGTTTGTTCATGGCGGTTAAGATCTACGAGCTGAGTAAAGGCCTTTTCACATTTATTGCATGAAAAGGCCCTCTCTCCGGTATGGATTTTTTTATGTTTATTAAGATTTGAGATGCTTTTAAAGGATTTTTTACAATCATTACATTTGTAGGGTCTCTCTTCAGAATGAACTCTTTGATGTATGATGAATCTTGAGTATGGACTGAAGTCTTTTTTGCAGTAATTGCATGTGTAGTATTTCTTTCTAATGTGAACTTTTTGGTGTTGATTTTTTTCTGAGAAACTGCGAAAGGCCCTACCACAAAATTTACAGGCAAAGACTTCCTTTTGAGTCTGGATTTTTTTATGCCACGTCAAGTTGGGTCTCTTGCCACTATGAAACCTCTGATGTGTATTAAAGGATGGGAGAAACCTAAAAGCCTTCTGACATACATCACATTTGTATGGTTTCAGTTCATTGTGCATGCTCTGGTGTTGAATCAACTTGGAAGCTCTGTTAAAGGTTTTGCCACACTGGTTACATTCAAAGTGTTGATCTAGAATATAAATTCTTTGGGGCATTGCAAACGATGAGCGATGCCTAAAGGCCTTTGGGGGTTCACCATAGCTGTGGGCTTCCTCAACCGTGTGAATTCTCTGATGCTCAGTAAGCTGTGAGATGTGCCTGAACACTATCCCGCAGTCATCACATTCATAGCGCTGGACAGAAGTGCCATATTTTTTATTCTTAGCGTGGTGAGAGCTTTGTCGGAAGGTATTCACAGATTCCTTAAGGGCATGATAATTCACCAATGCTGGTTGACATGCTATTAGGAAAACAATATGAGAAAACAAAATTAAATCTGGGGATAGCAACAAACCTCAAGATAATAAGTGGGGTGGGGGAAGAGAAGGGTTCAGTGACTGAGACTTTAGAGGGGTGAGATGAGAAGCAAAAGTTTGTGGAGGTAGGAGATTGAGAGTGTTCAAACACCATGGAAGAAGAATTTAAGTGAGCAACGTGTGGCCAGTGGAAAATTTCTTTAAATTTGAAACACTTATATTTGTGACAGTAAAAAATTACTCTGAAATTTTTCTCCAACAGAAATGCTTAAAGAATCTAAAAGGAATTACATAGAAGTCCTAGCATGAATTCAAGTTTTCATTAAGGTCCTTTAAAATACTAATGTACAAATATAGCAATTTATGAGAGTGATTCTACTTTAAATATTTTCCTTTAAATAGCAAAATTGGGGATCTTTATATTAGTAAACGTAAGTCTGGTTTATCGGTTTTACTGACAATATTTTAGTATATGACAGTATTCATTGATTGGACCAATGTTCTGTTTGGATATTTGAATTGTATTTGTTTTTGTTATTGCTGAGAACACTAAGAACAATCTTATATATATACACATCTTTGTTAATTTGTTAAAATATTATTCATGTCTTAGAAATGAAAGGGAGTCAGTCCCCATTTTTGCTATCTACACACAGCATACTCAGGTAAGTTTCTATATTGCATGAGCACATCATCATTTTCAGTATCTTGATAACTCTAGACTCTATCAAACTTATGATCCCACAGTTTCATCAAAAGATAAGTTCTAGCATTCATTTTTTTGGTAACAAATCTAAATTAAAATTGGTTAATTACTAGGAAAAACTAATTTGAGCATTAACAGTCCCAGATTTTCCAAACACAATGAAAACTATAAACTCACAGACCCAAGAAGGCCAAAGAACAAAGAACGTAAAGAGAATTACACCAAATCACATCATAATCAAATGGCTCAAAATCAGCGATAAAGAAAACTAAAATCAACCAGAGGATAAAAAGATATTCTGTACATGGAACAATGTAAGTATGACATCAGATTTCTCACTTAACACTACAAGTAAAAAAAGAGTAGAGCAAAATCTTTAGTGAACTAAAAACAAACAGAAAACACTCCTAACCACCAGAATTCTACGCCATCAAAAACCTTTGAAAAATGAAGAGTTAAAACAAAAAAAGACATTTTTAGATGTACAAAAGCTGAAAGAATTCATTACCAGCAGAGCCGCACTACAGGTAATTTTAAAAGAAGTCTCTTAAAGCAGAAGGAAAATAGTACCAGATGGAAATTTGGATGTACTCTCACTCCCAGTTGTGACCACTGGAAATGTCACCACACAGTGTCAGATGCCCCAAGGGAACAAAATCTTCCCCTCCCCCCACTGAAAAACCACTGGTATAAATCCTCAAATTAAAAAGTAGAGAATATCAAGATTGGATAAGAAAGCAAACCAAATTACATATTATCTACAAGAAACTCACTTTAAATGTAAAGAAATAGGTTAAAAGTAAAAGGATGCAAAAATATGTACATACACAATGCTACCAGCCAAAAGAAAGCAGAGTGGCCACACTAATATCAGACAAAATAGATCTCAGAACAATAAATATTTCTAGGGATAAAGAAGTTCATTTCATAACAATAAAGAGGTCAATTAATCAAGAGCATAGTAACCTTCTCTGTTTATGCACCTTCAGAGCTTCAAAATACACGACCCAAAAAGAGGATCAAGGAGAAATAAATTCACAATTATTGTTGGAGATGTAAATATCCTCTCAGTAACCAATGAAGGAAGTTGGCAGAATATCAGCAAATATATGATAGGTTTGAACAATACTGTCCACCAACTAGATCTAATTATTATTTATACAACATTCCACTCAACAACAGAGTACACATTCTTCTCAAGTGCACAAGGGACATTTCCCAGGATGTACCACATTCTGGCCATAAAGTAAGTCTCAGCAACCTTTAAAGGATTCAAGTCATACACAGTATGTTCTTTCACCATAATAGAATTTAACAGAAAAATCCCTAGAAAATCCCCAAATACTTTCAAACCAAATAACGTAATTCTAACTAATCAGATTGAACAAGAAATGAAAAAAGAAATTAAGTATTTGAACTGAATGAAAATGAAAAGGCAATATATAAGGATCTATGGGATGCCACTAAAGTAGTACTTGGGTAAAATTCAGAGCACCAAATATTTGAAAGAAGTAAAGTTCTCAAATCAATGACCTCAGCTTCCACCTTAAGAAAATTTTAAAAGAAGAGGAGCAAATTAAACCAAAGCAGAAGGAAGGGAATAATACAAATCATAGCAGAAATCAGTGAAACAAAAAACAAGAAATCAATACAGAAAAAAAAAGGCTGTATCTTTAAGATCCATAAAATTGATAAGTCCAGTCAAACTGATAAGAAAAAAAAAGATAAGACACGAATTACCAATATTAGGAATGAAATAGTTGACGTAACTACAGATTCTATAGCCATTAAAAGAATAACAAAGGAATGTGATGAACACATATATAGACAACTGTTTTGTTTTTTTTAAACAGAGGTGCAAAGGCAATGGGAACGTTTTGTGAAATGATGTAGAATATACCCTGTGACCCAGAGAAATTACTGTACAGATTTTTAAGGGAACATGAGAATTTGGTCAGAAAGAATTGTAGAGACTTAGCCATTGTTAGGGTAAAAGATTCCTAAGTTAAATGTTGTGGACACATACTATAGAATGGTATTAATATATTGCACTAAAAAGTAAGATGTGTACATATAATATGTAAAGATCTCAGAACTAGCGATAAATAGTTAGGTTTTCACAGCATGCAGTTTAAATTAGGATGCACTCATATATAAAACTGTATATTTTAGAATTGGTATGTGCATATATTACAACATAGAAAAAATACTAGACTGGCTGTCATAGGGTGAGGAGAAGAATGTGATCATGGGCTACAGGTTAAGGGAATACGAAGCAGTGATGGGGTCTCGAATAGGGCAGCAGTGATGAATGGCTAGAAGGTGAACAATATGATGGACTCAGTTCTCTCCCTGATTTCCAGCCCTCTCAGCACCACATTGCCAGCCACAAACCACCCAACTTGTTTTAGTCAAAAAGGTGTATATTTATATACAAAACACAAAACAAAACCGAAAGCAAACAGGTTTGTTTTCTAAAACCCTAAGGCAGTGGAAAGCGTAGGAGAAAATATAGTAAATACAAAAGTGACTACAACTTTATAGAAAAATATGCAGAAATGCACCAAGAATGAAAGGATAAGGAAGGAAGACAGATACATTAATGGAATAAAGGAGAAAGTTCAGAAGATGACTCATTTGTGCAGACGAACTAGCTTGGGGGTGGAAGAAGAGTTTGGGCCAGGTTCTTAAGTTTTTAAAAAATAAGGAGGCCCAGTGCTACTCTTGGAATTCTGTGAACAACTCTTATAAAACCTTTAACCTTCTCCCTGGATTCCAGGACCACCTTCCAAAGTGCCTGTAGCTTTTATGCATTTGGTATTTTATTCTACACTTAAGATCTGATGCTGTCCCAAACCAGAATTATCATCGCCTCCCTCAACTTTTAACTTCTTGTCCCCGTCAGGAGTCTGTGAATGAGCTGCTGCTTTCTCTATCATGCACTGAAACTTAAACTAGTTTCTGTGAAATCCTTCGATGACCATATATTCTGGAAGTTTCTACTTTCTGTTAATGATGGGCTTATCTCTCTCTAGTTAGATTGTAAATGATTGTTTTTCTGGATTGTTATTTTATGTCTAATTAACCTATTATCTTAATCTAGAGAAGAAATAAAAACCCTCTCCGTATCGCTTTTGAAAGAAGAAAAAAAAAGCTTTTCATGACACTTTTCTGCATGAACCCTTTCATTCATTCTAGTCACTGATAAATTATTTGACCAGTTCAGCCACTCATACTTCCGTCCCTTCAAGTGGCAATACAAATTTCAAAATTTTACCAGCACCCCAATTAATGTCCTAAGGCTGGGGGCACAACAAAAGGGGTACGGGGAGAGGAATGAGTGTGGGGTAAAAGCAAGATTTCTCTGGAGTCCCCGGGGGAGCTCCTCTCCTGTCACCTCAAGGGTCCATGTTACTCTGACCAGCTGGGGGATGAGCTGTGATGGCTTCCACTTGCTTGTGGCTTGTCAAGTACCTGGGCACGGAGGACTTGTCACCTCTTTCTCCAGCATCCAGGGCTCCTCCCCTTGCTTGAAAGAGGCTATTACTTCAGCCTTATAAGTCCAGTGTCCTAAGAAAAAATAAGTGAACTTGACCATGCTGTGATTATTACAGAATTTAGACCCATGTTTTTGGTGATAATGAATCTCACCATCACCTCAGAATCTTCTCAGGAACCTCCAAAGCACTGTTTTTTTGTTTAAAGGAAAGAAAAAGAACATCTATATTTTAACAGTCACCCCACTCTCTTGTTTCGTAGGCACATGATGGCCTAAGAAATAGTTTTTAAGGAAGCGGTGATGGTTTGGAAGTCAGTGAAGAATATAAAGGTTGAGTCATCCCAAGATGAAAATGTCCTTTCTAAACATCACACAGCTCCAATACTTTACTGAGAAATATCGAGTTGAAACTCAGTCAAGCATTTTCATGGACTTTGCAGATAACTCATACAGAAGGGAAAACTCCACCCCGGGTAGTTTTAAACCAACAAGGGAAGGTCTCCTCACCCAAAGACACGAGGTAATCACAGCTGTCCAGCATCATGTCCTTGTACAGTCTCTTCTCTTCAGGCCTCAGGTGAGCCCACTGGTCCGGAGAGAAGACCACAGCCACATCTCTAAGTTGCACTGACTCCTGGAATAACAGTTTGTACTCTACTGTATACGTGCTTCCATGCGGTGGCCCTTAGTAGATACCTTTCCAGTTGGACATAATCAGGAGGGAGACGGAGTAGAAGGCTGTGTTAGAGTGTGTGGCCAAAAGCTATAATGGAAATTGGAAACGGTAGAGAACATACTTTGTCCTTGCACAGTTCAGGAAGGCAAAGTTACCTGTCCTCATAAAAAAGTAACAGCTAAAGAAAGTACATTTGGTGTGTGTGCTTGGCTGAGGAGTCCTTGGGGTGGGGCTGCCAATCTGGGGGTTCTGACTGAAGGCCACTCAGTCAGAACTCCACCCAGGCGAAAGGATAAGCACACTCCGGCCTGACTGCTTGGGTGGGAGATCAGTCTTCTCCTGCCTTCAGACATGAAATGAAGCATCACTGTTCTTAAGTCTCAAGCCTTCCAGACCTCAGACTAGAACTCACACCGTCAGCTCCCCTGGGTCTCCAGCTGGTCGGTTACAGATCTTGGGACTTCTCAGCCGCCATAGTCAACTCCTTATAATAATTTACATGCACACACATATATGTGTGCATTGCTTGTTGATTCCGTTTCTCTGGAGAACCCCAGTTAATACAATCACTGGTTAACTGCCATGCAGTGTGGATTGGTAAAGATTGAGATTAGACAGGCTGAGGCATCAGGGGATGCCTTCAAAAATGAAGTAAATTTAAACTGCACCTTAAATGAAGGAGCAGTCATGTTTGGGTCCAGCCGTAACAGAGCAGTTGCTCTGAGTTACCCTCTCACGGAAAGCCCTAAAAGAGCTAGGCACATACACAAGCCACCATTTCTACACACTGGACAGCTGCCCACTCAGGGCTGTGATCCATGACAGGAAAAGCACACGTTGTCCTGGAATTTTCCCTGGTGGTACTTCTAGAGCCACAGGGCAGGGACGTAGACCCCAAGCAAAGAGCAGTGGTCTTGCTGAACGGAAGGAGAAGATACCAGAGTTCGGAGCTTCCTCCCAACAGCTGGGATTTGGAGGGCAGGGAGTTGGAGAGCAAGCCCTGAGCACCTGTATGGAACTCTGAGTCCTTGGCTGACATTGGAACTATGCCAAGAACAGGCCGGCCTTGGAGTACTGAGTGGAACAAAAGTTTTCAAGGTAAAAAGGTAAGATTCCAGCCCAGCCAGAGATGTGGGGAGGGCATTTAGTTGAGGCCACACACCTAGAGTTCTGTACCCAGTGAAGATAATCCTTCAGAAATGAAGGCAGAGATACATTTACCAATTTGGGCTTGAAAAATGGAATGACCAATGACCACAAGAAAAATGGAAACTTCTCTCTCAGAAGAAATAAGTTTTGATAAATGTGTATCAGTCTATGGATTCATAACAGTCCCGGAGTTGAAGTTCGACCCCCCAGTCCCTCAGAATGTGACGCTACTTGAAAATAGGGGGTTGTTTTTTTTACATAAGTAACCAAGTTGCAAATGAGATTATTAGAGTGAGCCCTAATCCTGTATGACTTACAAAGGGGAGATTTGGACACAAAGACAGACATGCACAGAGGAACAACTATGTGAAGGGCTGCGGAGAGCATCTCGTGAAGATGGAGGTCTACACGGCAGGGAACGCCAAAGCTTGCCCACAAACACCTCAAGTTAGGAGAGAGGCCTGGAGCAGGTTCCCCCTTACAGCCCAAAAGAGCAAACGGGGGCCCTGTAAACCGGCATTTAGGAAGAAAACCACAAGGAAGCAACTCACCTGCGATATCACCCTTAGAAACGAAAGAGCCATATTTCGCCTCTCCTTCCCCTCTTGGGCGAAAGCAGACTTCCAAGAAGTCTCACCTTAAAATCAAGGGCAGAAGTTTGAGACCAAGCGCCCCAATCCCTTCGCCCACCCCGAATCACTAACACCCCAACCGCACACACAGAAGAAACCAGGCAGCCTCCCGGCCTTGGCCTTCAGGGCCCCTCTCCGCGCGGGCCACAGCATTTGACTTGTTTCCTAGATCTGCCCAGAAAAACGTTTCCTCCAGTCCCCAGCGGCCCAGAACATGCACGCACCCTCTCAGCGAGGTCAGCCCGCCCCGCCGCAGGCCCGGCGCGCACCTGAGCCTGCTTACCTGGAGCCCAGGCCGTCACACCCAGGATTCCATCACGGCCTGCAGGGCTGTCAGCTCTTTGGTCCTGAGTGTGGTGCGAACAGGAATTCCGAGTTAGGGAATGCTGGGTTGTCTGGTCAAGGTTTAGGCCAAAAATTCCCAGGTGTTCTTTATTCGTGTCTACCATGTACCCCAATCATGAGGTCATATAATACACACCCCAGAGGGGCTCGTGACACACTTCCCACTTGAATGTTTGAAATGAGGGCTCTCACATGGTGCCCCTCCCCTCCGTGAGGCAGCTGTGTGGAGGAGGCAGGGCAGTCTGGTGCTTTGGGCAGGGAGATGGTGTAAAATAGCACCTCCACGTCCCCGTGGTCCGGCCGTGACGTGGGGGAATCCAGCGCGTGCTGCTTGCCCTGGGCAGGGGTTGGGAATGGTGGAAGGGTGCGGCAGGCTGAATAATGACCCCCCTCCCCGCCAGAAAAGGCCCATGTCCTAATTGCCGGAGCCTGTGACTATGTTATGTTACATGGCTAAAGGGACTTAGCAGGTGTGAGGAAGTTAAGGCTCCTGAGATGGGGAGGGTATCCTGGATTGTCCAGGTGGACCTCATATAATCAAAAGGGCCCTCATAAGAGGGAGGCAAGAGCCCCAGGTGATGAGAGGAGCCAAGTGCTAAGGAATGGGAAGCAGCTTCTAGAAACTGGGAAGGAAATGGGTTCTTCCCAGGGCACCCAGTCCTGCCAGGACCTTGATTTTAGCCCCGTAAGACCCATTTCAGAATTCTGACCTCCGGAACCATAAGATGAGAAATTGGTGATGGTTTCAGCCACTAAATTTGTGGGAATGTGTTACAGCAGCAATGGGGACATCTCTACCAGCTTTGACTTGGAGAAGCATGTGTGTGCTCTTTAGGACATTAGTGAATTGCAAGTCTTCTCCAGCAGTCCAAAACCAACCTGTCTTTGGAGAAGCCTTCGTCTACCTGACAGAGAAGTAGAGCAACAGGCAAGAAAAGGTAGTTGTCGTATTCCCAGAATTGCCTGTGCATGGGGATCAGACCCAGGAGACTCATTATACTCTACCCTCTGCCTCAGGCTGGACAGAGGAACTTTGTCACTAATGGTTAAAGGAATTCACCCAGCAAAGTGTGATAGGTTCTGACTTTGTGTTAAAAATCTGCTAGCTGCTAGAAAGGCTTATGTTTATGGATTAAGCTGTTAAGAAATGTAGTTACTTTCAAGTAAAACATCACCCTGAGGAGGTTCTCCCTGTTCTGGATGGAAGTCCAGCAGTGCTCTTGTAATAAGCCAACATCATCATTTTTCTCTACATACTCGTATATCTAAGAAGACAAATGACAATTCTACAAGGCCAGATGTCACAACTGTTACAGCCGTTCAGACAAGAAAGTAGAAGCATTTTGTCACTCCCCAATATTTTTATTTATATTACAGATGTCAGTACCCATCACCAATCACTCTTTAACATTTGTTTTCAAAATTAAGGAACAGATCAATTAAGGCTTTTTTTTTTTTTTTTTTTTTGGTCTGTGCACATAGGTGTTTTCTTCTATAGTTTAATCCCAGAGTGTTCACGTCATTTATTTATGTCTACTTATATGGGTGTAAATTTTTTCCACACAGTTTTTTTTGTTATTTAACTCATTGCCTCTAATTATTTTAAAATGTTAGTTTGATCTTATTTCAATGAATAAATAATCTAAATAAGAGTAAGTATTTTTATTTCATTCTTCTTCTTCGCTTTTTATTGTAAATACAGGGAATATGATAAAGGTAATGCTTTGGCTTATTTCAAAACCTAGGCTGAACCTCCTCCTTTTTCTGGTGGATATTTCAAAGCATCACGAACATACACAAAATAAAATAAAGCATATACCTGTAATCAGATAATGCTGTGTCCTTGCCAAGTATGTTCTTGACTTTTATACAGTAGTTTTATTTTTTTAAGATTTTTCATATAGCATGACTTCTAATGAAGTAGAATTGAGTATTATAATCGATATGGAAAGATATTTAGCTATCGAGAGGGTCTCTCGGGTGAGTTCTCTGGTGTTTAGTAAAGAAATGTCACACCTAGAGACCTTTTCAGTATTACCATGGCTTTATCTATTCTATGAGTTTTCTGATGTTGAACAAGGAATGTGTGTTTTTATGTCCTTTTATGACAACTAAACTTAGATGGATTTCTAAAGGTCTTGTGACATTGGCTAAATCCATATGGCTTTTCTCCAGTGTGAGTTCTTTCATTCTGGACAACATCCTAGTTACTGCTAAAATCATGTCCACGCACGTGACAATGAAAAACTTCCCGGTGTGAATTTTTTAATGTCTCAGGACTCCTTTTTGGCTAAAGATCTTTCCACATAGACCACATTTGAAGGATTTTGCTCCAGTATGAGTTCTCTGATGTTTACTAAATTGTGAGTAAAACGTAAGCATTTTTCACATATATCACATTCGCATACGGTTGGTTCAGTATGTGTTTCCCGATGTCCAATAAACTTCGAAACATTGTCAAAGGTACCTCCACATGTATTACGTTCAAAGTAGTTCCCTGGAGTATGAGTTGTCTTGTGTCATTTCAGGGTTGTCTGTTGACTAAAGGCCTTTCCGCATTCATCACACTGACAGGGTTTCTCTCCAGTGTGAACTCTGATGTCTAATAAAGAACGAGTGTAATTGTCATGCGCATCATGTTTGTGTAGTTTTGGTCCTGTATGCTATGTCTGATGTTGCATAAACTTTGAAGCTCTAGTAAAAGTATTTCCACGATCATTATATCCAAAAAGTTGCTCTAATGCATGAATGTTTTGGTATTTGTATGGTTTCTCTATGGTATGAATTTTCTTAGGTCAAGTACAGTGGTGTGAGATGTTACCGAATACCTTTCCACAATTACCACACTCGTGGTTTTGCTGACAGCGTGATGTCTTTGCTGTACATTCACACGCGAACTCTTTCTGAAGGCACTCATGGATTCATTCAAGCCAGGAGAAAACATCCAAAGTTGCTTGGCATGCTAATGGGGACACAGTAAAAGAGTAAAATCAAATTAGACTCTCACATCATAATACGAAATTGCAGTAAGTTACTATTTGTGTGTGTGTGTGTATGGAGGATACAAGGATACAGTGGTAGGTTAGAGAGGTGGCATGTGTCATTGGGCAGTGGCAGCATGTCAGGGCGAAGGGTCAGAGTGCAGCTGTGCATGTTAATGGTATCACCTAAACGTCAGTGTTTTTGTAAATAATAAGGCACTGACATCATTCTTTCTTTGAACTGAAAATAATTTTTTCTCTAACAATCACTTATTAAAATTTTACAATAAAAAATGTTATACTCAGTAGATAAAG
Organism: Lyroderma lyra; assembly: GCA_004026885.1. Lineage (NCBI taxonomy): Eukaryota > Metazoa > Chordata > Mammalia > Chiroptera > Megadermatidae > Lyroderma > Lyroderma lyra. Next base: position 77,879 of record PVJL010002472.1, on the reverse strand, counting down.
TGTTAAATAGGATTTTACTTTCAAGTTTTTCTATTAGCCACAGATTTTAATGAGTTAATATGTGATTAAATATAAATATAGTACAATGATTTTAATGCTACTTGAATCCTAGCAACTAGAGTGCCATACTAGACTTACCCATTGAATAATTACATGGAATTTGCATTGTGTCCATATGTTAACTTAAAAAGTGGTCCACTAACTTATATATAGACCTTTGTGAATTTAATCACCAGTATACTATATTTAAAGTACTTTTAAAGAGGAATCTCAGTTATGTAGTTGCCACATTTTAAAGGCACAAAATGTAAGTTCTTGTCCATTTGTACTCTAAACTCGAATATGTACATGTGTGTATCATTACTGTCATTATTTCCGCAACTTGAGTTCAACCAAATTTTATATTTTTGCTAATCTGAAACTAAGTTTTATCATTAATATTTTTATTTGGATTTATTTAGTTTCTAGAAAAATGTGTTTGGTGTTTGCTTCATGAGATAACACGAGGTAAGTTACAAAGATATAAAGTAAGTGTTAGGACTCTATCATTAGTAGTAATTAATATAGTAACATTCTGTCCTTTGCCTGCATTCTAACCATGGATAATGCTGCTCTAGTCTCAAACTATTGGATAAGATATTGCTACCATAAAATAGGATCAAGAAGTAATTTAAAAAATAAAATTACTGGGTATGAATGTAACAGATAGTATAAATAGAAGAATAATACAGGCAAAGACAAAATAGTAAAATGGGGAGTCTCTGAAGAATTTAGAAAAATCCAGATTGGATTTTAAAAGAATATTAAAACTAAGACGAATGTAAAATAAAAGTACTGTTATTTACTGTCAGAAAAAATTAAAAAATTAAATGCAGAGGAGAAAAATTATAGAATGTCTGACTACTTCCCAGAAATAATATATATCTTGGTGGACAAATTTCTATTCTGTCAGTCCTTTGAAAGTATCATTCCATTGCTTCTGGACTCCATTGTTTTTGAATAGTCAGCTGCAAATTATATTGTTCTCTTGTGCACAATAGGTCATTTTTGTCTTGCTGATTTCAAGATTTTCTCTCTTTGGCTTTCAACAACTTGATTATGATGTATGTACTTGTGGAATATTCTGTTTTTCCTACATGGAGTTTGTTCGGCTTCTAGGATATACAGATTATTGGTTTTCACCAAATTGGGATGTTTCTGGCCATTATTTCTTCAAGTGTTTCTTTCTTTTTCTTTCTTCCCTCCTTCTAAGACTTCTATTATGCATATATTGGTATGCTTGATGGTATTCCACAGGTCTCTGATGCTCTGTTCACTTTTACTCATTCTTTTTCTTTCTGTTCTTCAGATTAGATCATTTCTATTGATACATCTTCAAGTTTGCTTTCTGCCAAATTCTTTCGTATACCAGTTCAAATCTACTACTGAGCCCCTCCAGTGAAATATCTACTTCAATTATGGTATTTCAACTCCAAAATTTTCGGTATTCATAACTTCTCTCTCTATTGGTGTTCTTCAAATCCCAGATCTGCCCTGGAGGTGCAATCTGCCCTTGAACAAGTTATTTAGTCTGTGTAATTCTGTTTCCTCTTTCAAAAATGAGGGTGTTGTTATGAATATTAAATGGTAAGAAGGAAAAGCTTTAGCACTTTGCTACTCAAAATGTGGTGGGGGACCAGAGCTTGGGTATCACCAGAGATTGCTAGAAATGCAAGACTCTTTTATTCAACCACATTGGCTGAATAAAAATCTGCATTTTAACAAGGTTACCAGGTTGCCCATGGGCATCCAATCCATGTTCGTATTGTTAGTACAAACCTCTTTTGATTCTTAACTATCTCAGCCCTTAACAAGGCATGAAGCTTAAATTCTTATTTTAGTGAATAGGTAAACGAAGGCTCATTGAGGTGAAGTGAAGGTCATAGAGCTCTTGGATGTAGTTGCTGAGATTCAAATATTTTACTCCAAATTGTATTATTTTTTAAATACATGTTTATGCCTCAAATAAAGAAAAAATGTCTGCATCATTTTATCCTTAACATCAATGTAACCCCGATGCTAAGTAATTATGGAGAAAACATTCAGTTAATCTTACTGTTTCTAGAAAATAGGGTGTCCTCCTTGGCGTGGTGTCTAGGTTCTTGGTATCTCAAGCAAAGAACTGAATGAGACCCACACCAAAGTGTAGAGATGAAACAAAGAGATAGTTTATTGAGGGAAAGAAGCGCTCCAAAAAGGTAGGAGCGGGCTCGAGCAGGAAAATGGCTCTAGAGCCCCGATTAACGATTAAGGAGGCTTTGGTACTAGTTGTAAGGGGTTAACACCCATCGGGGTGTGGGGCCTCTTGATTGACATCTTGATTGACATTCTTGATTGACAGGGTCTGTGACATCACATTTTTATTGCCCATGTTTCCTTTCCAAACTCCTACGATTGTATTATCTTGGGGCAGGGATTACTGAAAAAAGGTGATATCAGGGTTGTGATGATTCTAGCAAGTTGGTCCGGTGGGAGAGGTCCCAAGATGCCCCTATCTTATCTGCCTGTTGTACTTTTCAGAGGGGTGATCCCCTAAATCTCTATGGAAAGTTGAGGGATGGGAGGTCTCATCTTCCGTAATTATTTCTTGCTGAGTGTGGTCGGTCATTGATCTGTTGTCTCTGCCTGTCGGGGATTCACAGCGCTCTCACCCTATCTGATTTAAAAGGAGGAAGCCAGGGGTTCCTGGTCGCATAGTGGCTAGGCTTCAGCATTCTCAACGCAGAAGCCTAGGTTCGATTCCCAGCCAGGGAACCACCACCACCCCTCCAAGAAAGGGGGGAAGGGGTCTCAAGATTTCTTTAGTCAGGATGGGCTGGAGGTCCTTAGATAAGGAGAACCAGACCCAGTTAATAGATCCCAAAGCTTTGGCCTGAAAAGCATGCCTCAAAGCCACCGCTGCAGGGTAGCCTGCATTCCGCTGACTTTGGGCTCCGCGGCCACCCAGATGGCACCGCCTGTCCAGAAATGGCCTAAGGATGATACTATTAACAAGCACAGATTTAAGTCCACCAGGACAATTAGCTAAAGTCTAGCAAATCCAGCTAAGTAAAGTTTTATCATCACACATCACAAATCGTAGGATGACTGATCAAGGATGTAGACATTTTGGAAATACAATTAGCAAATACAAGTTACAAGTTTTTCTCTGAATAATTAGCTCAAATCGGGGCAAAGGATATCTAGGAGATACAGGCTAAAAACCTATTGCTTAAGTTTTGGGGTAGTTGCCTAAAGCAGGAGGCAGGATGGAGACATTCCATGATTCAAGTTGTTGTTTAAGCTAGAGTTAAAGGAAAGCTGATTGAGAGGGTGATTAAGGCTGGGGACTAGCAACAGGTGAAACTGAGAGCTAAAGAACTAGGAAGAGGAGTCTATAGTGAGGTGGGAAGAGGGCTCCTTCGTTTGACCTCTATCATTACTGTGTGGTGATTGCATTGCCAAGGGTCAGGCAGTCAGGGTTCTGAGTCCCTCCTAACCTCTCTAGCCTGCCTCTATCCTCAGTAGCTGTCTAGAGGTTATAGCCCAGTCTGATGTTTAGTTTATAGCCCCAGTTGGAGGTTCTAGATCAAGTTCATTTGATTCCCAGGCCCAGGTTCAAGATCCACAGAAATGCAAGCGCAAGAGAAGAAGGAAGGAGAAGGTTCTAGAAGTACCTTGGAGAGCACCCACTCTAACCTGAGACCTTATAGGGTAGAGTAAGAGAATCCCTCAGATAGTTAGGTCCTAGATAGCTGGGTCTGAAGCAGTTCCTGATTCTCCTACTTATAGTGAGCAAAGCCCAGATAATATCACCACACCCGTGGGCCATCAAATACTGTGTGACAGTAGAAGCGGTGAGCAAACTTTGAGAGGGGAGAGGTAAGCCAGGGCAAGAGGAGATGGGTAAGGGACAGTCTCTATAGGGAAATACACTCTACTGTAGGATATTTGAAAAGTTGGTCTTGGAATAAGAGCTCACCAACCCCAGCAGACCAAATGCATTGCCACTTCTCCCTAAACTGTGCACCAGCTCCATTTCCTGCTGCTGCTTTCCAAATTCTGGGTTGACCCTATGCCCTGGTATTATCATATCTGATTGATACTTTTTTCTCTCAATTTTGGCCAAGGTGAAGAAAAACTTTTCCTCTCAGCTATCAAAGAGCTGGAAGGTAGTACTGGAGTGCACTTTACAAGTTACCTAACATCTTACCCCTTGCTTAGAATAACAATAAAATTAGGGTAGAATAAGTAAGTGACTTGTCTAGGATAGCATATATTGTTAGTGACAGAATTAAGTCTAGAAATTGGGAGGATCTTTCTGCCAGGGTTTTTATATGAAATGGATGAATTTCTAGAAAAACATCACTTACCAAAATTGATAACAGAAGAAATGGAAAATCTACATAATTCTTTAATTATTCAGTTGTTTTCAAAATTGAATCTATAATTTGAAATTTAGGGGCCCAGACAGCATCACTGATTAATTCTACCATATATATAAGGAAGAGTAACTTAATCTTACAGAAATTGTCCCAGAGAATAGAAAAAAAGATGACATTGTCCCAACTTATTAATATTTTATTGGTCAGCATAATCTTGATATCAAAACCAAAGAGGGATATTATAAGAATGATACATTAAAAATCAATCTCATTCATGACTAAGAGTTTTAAACAAAATGTTAGCAAGTAGAATTGGGCAATATGTTTTCCAGTTTTATTGAGATATAATTAACATAACATCACTGTGTAAATCTTAGGTGTACAGCATAATGACTTGATTTTCATATATTGTTATAAAATGATTACTATAATAAGTTTAGTTAACATTCATCATTTCATATCAACATAAGAAAAGCAATATTTTGAAAAGATAAGGTCATGACTAAGTTGAATTTAGATCAGGAATGCAGTATTTGTTTCACTTTTTAAAAAAGTAACCAATGAAATGAATATAAACGTCATAATAATAATAGAGAAGATGCATTTGTTAAAATTCAAAATCCACTCTTATTTTTAAATTCATGATTTTAAAATTTCTTAGTGAACTAATAGCAGAAGGAAATTTCCTAAACATCACTGATAATGGACATCTATAAGAAACCTCCAGTATACTAATGTCTTATATTAGGTACAAATTTCAAAATACTGAAAGTTTTCTAAAGTTTACAAAAAATTGTAAGGAACCACATAACTTATGAGCAGTAAAGAGTGCGAATTGGGAACTGTGTGTATGTTACTGAGATTTGGCTATATCGCTTTAGCAGATAAACTAAAATTTACCCATTTAACAAGCCCAGGATTGTTACTGTTTTTGAATAAACACTCTGTTACTAATGCTTTAGAATATTTTGAATGATTTTATGACTTTAGGAGTTATTTTAACATTCACTGTTGTTAAATTTTTAAATATTTTAATTATTACTACTCCAGTTACATCCAAATATTCATTAAATGGTTGTGCTCTTAGGGGGCTTAAAAATTTATGAAGACCAATTATTTTGAAGTGGAAATTTGATGTTATAATATACTACAAAGACACTCAAACAAACACGACAGTGCACTGTGCAGTTAATTGAGTGGAGAGCACTCAGTACAACATCAGAGCTGACACTGAGAACATAAAAAAAGCAGCAATAGAGCAGATACGGCCCACAATAGATGTAAATTTATGCTCCCTGCGAATGAGTCTTTCCTAGTTTATGTCTATTACTATGGGGATATTAGTATTGAGTGGTGCAGGTTTTGAATTCTTCCAGGTCTTTATAAACAAAATCTTTGCATAGATTGCTCTGCTGTTATGTATGAGAGTAAAGTAATTTTGGGATTTTTTGGGGGGCGGTTTTCAGTTTTGTTCTTGCAATTGACTTTTACATTTGTTTTTATACCCTTAGAGACATGTGATGTTTAAAGAAATAAATTAATTAATACTTTATAGTTTTGTGTAAAGAGCATTTCATTTTAAAATATATTATAATCCTCCCATTAATATATTTCTGCATTATAATTTTTAATGGTTACCTAATACCCTACCTTATGGATTTCTACATGTCAGTTTTCTTTCCTTTTTTTTTTTTATTTAGATTTTTTGACGATGTGTTTTTTTTGTTTAATATGAACTGTAACAAATGCACATATATCCTTGGACAACTGTTTCCTTAGGTCATATTTCTAATAATAGAATTGCTACATTAAAGTGCATCCTCCTTTTACATCTTGGTACAGAGTGGCCTCCAAATTGTTTTGTAAATTATATTCCAAATAGAAATTTATGAGAATGAACATTTCCCCAAACTTATGCCCACCCTGGGTATCATTTTTCTTTAAAATCTTTGCCAATGGTAACGGCCAAAAAACATTTGCATTTTTTATTTGTAGTTTATGGGCTGCTTTCACATCTTTATTCCTCATTTGCATTTTTTTCTTTTATTACTTTTCCCTTCGTAACCATAGATCATTTTTATGGCAGTGTGATCTTCTTATAAATGTGTGAGAGATAATTAAATGAAGTCAATAAACCATTTCTTTTATATACTTAACAAATATATTGTCCAAGTGTTTTTTACTTAATTTTTTTTTTCCTGAAAATAAGGTTTTAAATTTTTCTCAAGTTCGGCAGTCATTTCTTTTATGGTTTGACAGCTTGCCATTACTACCCAGAGATTAAATGAGAAAATTATTTTATGTTTTCTCTAGCTACTTGGTGGTTTACTATTAAACTGTTAAATCAAGAGTTCTTATGAAATTTGTGTTATAACGTGTAGGAATGAGAAACATCATCCTCCCCTCTCCCACATTGCCTCCAGTTTCTGGGTATGATTTTCTGACTATCTCATTTCTTTCCTCCCCCAACTTGGAAATTCTCCCTTCATCATATTCTAAATTCTTATCGACTCTCGGGTTTGTACCAGTTAGAGGCAACCTTTTGACTATTATATTAACATTATACATATTCATGTCTTATAGGAAATACTCTGTTTTGTTTTGTTTTGTTTTTAAAGTTTTGGCTGTTATCCTAGGGTTTTCTTCTTCCAGATGAAATTTAGATGTGTTCTAAGTAAAATAAAAGAAAATTAAAAAATTAAAAAACCCACATCACTCAACTTACTGAGACTTTGAAATTTTGTTAAAGAATGTTGAGTCTTCCCATCTAGGAAAACAGTACATGTCTCCATTCACACGTATAATGTCACACAATAGAGTGTAATAGTTTCTTTTGGGTAAGTTCTGCCCAATTCTTGTTAACCTAAATACTGAATGCTGCTGGGAATGGAACTTATTTCCCATTACGGTCATTGGCCTAAGAGAATCAATTGATATAAAAGTATATTGACCTGCACGTTATCTTAATCATAGGATCAAAGTTAATATTACCAAATTGACATCATATGTATGAAACTGATCTGGTGTGATTTACGGAGACGAACATTACATCCTTATGTTACGCCAGGAATTGTGTAACCTGAATCTAATTGTGAGGAAACTGTCAGCCAAAGAATGAAGTAACATTCATTAAAACAAGTAGCCTGTCCTCTGCAAAATCAGCAAGGTCATAAAAGACAGAGAAAGGCCGAGGAACTAGATTAAAGGAGTCTGGATGTAATGAAGAACTAAATTGGATCCTGGATGAGAAAAAAAAGCATTAGAATGTATATTACTGTGAAATGGGTGAAATTTGAATAGGGTCTGTGTATTTGATAATGTTATATCGATGTTCAGTTTCTTGACTCTGATAATTTAACTGTGGAGCCTGCCTGTGTCCGCGTCTGCGTCATTCAGAGACGGGGTCCCGCAGTGAAGGATGTGCACAGAGCCTAGTTTGGAGGGCCGCTCTGCCAGGCTAGGGGCAGGTTTGTGCCCACACCTGGTGGGCGCAAAAACTTGTGCGAATCCCATGCAGGCTGAGACCCTACAGCCCTTGTTCTGCAAATGCCCCTGGAGAGAGCCAAGTGGCAGGGCTGCGGACCCGCGGGTTCCACAAGAGGATGAGCGCATAGGTTTTTTGGTCAGAATAAAGTGCACCGAGCAAAAGCATCCAAATGTTAAAGGACCGCTTCCAGAAGCTCCTCGGATTTGCATGTGCCCTGGCCACCCTGTCATTAGCAAGTCAAATCCATGACCAGCGGGGATGAGCATGAATTCTTATAATATTTATCATATGCCTGCAGGCTAAGGGCAGGTGCCGGGTCTGCAGTACAGCAGGCTGATTTAAGAATCCGAGTTTTAACTGAGGCGAGTTCAAATTCGAGCTCTGCCAGTGATCTGCATGGGCAAAAGGATGAGCCTCCAAGACTCAGTTTCTCCATCTGTAAATTGGAGTGACGCCTAAAACCTGTCTCCAGGTTGTTCTGAGGAGTGGGCGAGGTAGCACCTGTAAAGCACTCAGCCCAGGTCCTGGCACTTACTGAGCACCTGGCCAATACTCAGAGTATTGCCTTTCTCACTGATCTTTTCATTAAGTATATTTGTTCTCAAAGACCCCGGTCTTGACAATCCCCTGTTAACCAAGAAGTAAACCAGGACTCTGGGGGTGAAGTCTTAGGGTCAGTAACTGAAGGAGGCCCCCGCGGGGTTTTGTGCAGCAGCACGTCCCCCGCAGCACCTGGCAGAGGGGCACATCCCGGAGAGCCACGAGGGAGAACCTGGGGGGTTCGAGGACCGAATCTTCCTTAAAGGCTCTTGGAGATTTCTTGGTATTTACTCATAACTCTGGAGTCACTGCATCGTCGAGGGTTCTAGACCATTCCATCATTGTCCATCTGCCCTGTGCCCTCAGCAGTTTACGGACTCGCAGGTAGGTTTTCTGTCAGTGGTTCTCAAGCCTGCATCCGAATCACTTGGAGGGCTTATGGAACCCACCACTGGCTGGTCCCACCCCCAGAGTTTCTGACAGAATTCACATTTCTATCACATTCCCAGGGGGATGCTAAGGCTGCCGGACTGGGACCATACTGAAAACTGCTGTTGCTGGGGCTGGTGAGACAGTTGGGGCCTGGACAGAGGATTCCAGTTCTTTGAATTTACCTCCTCCAGCCAGGTCCAGTTTTCCTGGATCACACAGCTCTTGTAAGGGAGAAAGGTGGGCACACCAGGAGCAGGGGTCCCACCTGGGAGAGGCCCCCTGGGAGAGCCCCATCCTGCCCTGACACAGGCCACCACAGCTGCAGGGCAGAGATCGGAGAAGCAAGCAAGTCCCGGAGTTGCTTGCTCAGAGGCTCCGAAGTAGGTGACCGAGGATGCCCAGAGGATGCCCAGTCACCCAATTCATCAAGTAAGGCGGGCGCTCTTAACGACAGTCCCAGGGGAGGGGGCGCAGTCTTACTGGATCTTGTTCACTTCACCTCATTTCTTCCTTCATGGAACCTAAGTGCTCCTTTGCATTTCTAATGACCACGATTCCTTGTCAATTGCTGTTCTTCGGTGGTTTTCATGTCCTGATGTTCCCCCCTGCATTATTCTTTTCTTTTCTTTTTCCCTCTTCCAATGGTTGGGAAGGTTCTGTTTTCTTTTTATTCTATGATTGATTACGTTTGGTGAGTTTAACACAGATGTAAGCATGTTTCTGTCAACATCAGGAATTGTTTTTATAGTGTCATCTGAATAAGACATACGCCTCCTTCATCACCGTTTTTGTGGAAACCCTGTATTCTTTTTTTTCATTTTCTTTTTACATAATATTATTTTGGGAATTCTTTGTTAACAACTGCGTCACACCTAGCTACGTGGACCATAATCATGTGAATTTCAACATACATGTTCTGGTTGGTTTTGCTGTCCCAAGTTTGAAGATAAAGTGACCAAATAGTAATAGTTGGGCAGTTACAATAATACCTACAACTTCCAGCTGCTTTTACGTCCAGTCCCTGTTAAATCCTTTACCTGGAGGTGACGACTCCTGTATACTTGTCACAGCCTCAGCAGTTTCCAACACGTGGACCATTTTATTTCAGCTTGTTTCCCCACTGCTCCAACAGGAAACCTCAAGTCCAAGTCCACTGCACGCTTTCCACCCACTGTTGGGTGCAAGTTACCTTCTGTTACGTTCTGTCTGGCCCAAGAACTTGGACTGGGAGAGCTTTGAAGACACAGGGCACATAAAAGTATATCTTGCGTGGGACATACTTCACTAAAAACTTACTCGTTGTTTCCCTGAAGTTCACATTTAACTGGGTGCCCTGTGGTATTATTCACTATGCCTGGCAACCCTCCCTAGGGAGAAAGCAGGTTTGAGGAGCCCCATGCTGACCATTAGGACTGGCAGCTCGCCCCGAGGGCCCGACCTGCTCTGTCTTCGGGGGCTGATGGCGTGACCCCATTCCTGATGGCCTGTTGTTGAACCTGCATGGCCGGCTGTAACTCCCCCATCGTCCCTGTAGCAGCTCCTCTCCTAAAGGTCAGGACTTTGCAGGCTGGTTCCCCCACTATGTAGCTTTGTCACAAAATGTCAAACACTGCCTGCCGTCCCGTTACAAAGAGCTTTTTGGAAACCATTTCCCGTTGAGTTAGCCCCACACGCTCTTCTCTTTCGCAGTCCGTCCATCACCCACGCGCAGCCCTCTCTGGTCCATCAGGACCCTCTTCCGTCTGTCTGTCCCCCACGGTTTCCACACGCCATGTCTCCCTGCTCAGATTCTGCTGAGTTTCAGTAGCGGCCCCCGGAGTATTCCACAGAATGACGGTGCGACACGCCGTCTGTCCCGGTGGCTGCGCGCGCCTTCGTGCTGCCCGTCCCGTGGTGAGTGAGTGGCGGGTTAGGGGATGTCGGTTTGGGATCCTTTTCCCGCGGGTGCTATGAGAAGACAGCATCTCCATGACCTCCCGGCATGTGGGCAGACTGGGGAGAAGCCGGGTGGCCGTTTGATTCGCGTTTCCTTCTTCTGTAAGTAACCTGTTTTATTTTTCCGTCCTGCAAGGTTTGTCCCCCTGGGTTTCAGCTATGTCACAGGCAGCATCTGCTCATCTGCTCTTTCTCCAGGCTGCCTACCTGGTAAGGGGGTGGCTTCTGTGAAGATGGGGACAGTGTGCTCTGGCACGTCTCCAGTTATCGCTGTGATCCCCCCACCCCCGGGCCCCGGCCCCCGTTCTGGGCGCCCAGAAATCCCGGCAGGCTGTCGGCGCCTGGCCCGGCCGGCCGTCTGTGTGCCATTACTTTTCTTTCATTTCCATTTTTCCGTGTGCGTTCTATAGGTTGAGAGAGTTTGCTCATTTTTTTAGTCATATGTGTCATGTTGTTTTCAAGCCTTCTCTCGAGAGTTTTGTTTTGTTTTGTTTTGTTTTCATACGTGAGCAGCAAAATAGTACCCGTGGGCCTCCCTCTTTTCTCTTGGCCTACCTCTCTCATTGTACAGGCGTAAGACTCTTACATCAATGTGGGGACACCAGGTTGAATACTTAACAGTTATTCCCTTCAATAGCTGAATTAGACTTGATTTCGTAGTCTTCAGTCCATTCGTCTTGGTCCTCAGACCTGCTAGGCTGTTGCTTTTCATTGGCACTGAATTTGTTTGACAGTCGAATCTGTTCTTGAGGCCTATTTTTCAGATTGTTGCCTTTCCTCCTGCATGTGGGCCTCTTCTGCATTCTGTGCGAGTAGAAAGGTAGCACCCCACTTAGATCAGTATGGGCAGCAGATGTGTGTTCACCTGACCGCGTAGACGTCTGTTTCCTCCCTTCGTGGAATGGGGGGACTGACTCGCGGCCTTTCACGTGAATTGCTGGGAGATGTGCACAGACAGCCTTCTCTTTAGTCTGCACAGAGCAGGGCAGGGTTCAAGGGGACCCCCCTTCCCACTGCCAAAGGGGCCGGTACCTTACCTCCTGGCAGAGTGTGTCAGTTTATTTCCGTGGAGCTGCCTTCAAAGAAAAGCCGTGACCGTCTCAGATACTAAGTACAGCACTCTGCTGCTCTCTTGGGCTGCAGAGCTCACACAGATGCCTGGAAGCAGATCCCTGTTCTGTTACAGGGACCCTTCTCCTAGCATTCACTCTCAGCCACCCCTGTGGGCGTGAGGGACCCCCACGGAGTGTGGCAGCGCTTCTGCTTCCACTACCTCCCTCCCACTCTGGAAGCAGAAACGAGTCAGATTTCTCCCTTGCTGACGGCCTGTTTCCCAGTACTCCTCTGCTCTGATACACATGTTAGTGTTTTTATGTCTGTCCCTGCTACTTTTGGAGGCAGAGGAGATAAAGGTGTGTGCCCAGCCCATTATCAAGTTAGGAGTATCACTTATTCTTGAAATTGCCACCACCAGTGACTTTTGAGACTTTCCATTTGTTTGACAGCTGCTTATTGAGCTCCACTGTGGAGCAGGACTCTCTAGAATTCAGTGGTTCTCAACCTTCCTAAGGCCGCGACCCTGTAATACAGCTCCTCGTGTTGTGGTGACCCCCATAAAATTATTTCCGTTGCTACTTCATCACTGTCATGTTCCTACTGTTATGAATCGTCATGTAAGTATCTGATATGTGTTTTCCGATGGTCTTAGGCGACCCCTGTGGAAGGGTCGTTCAACCCCCAAAGGGGCCGCGACCCACAGGTTGAGAACCGCTGCTCTAGATACTGCAGATACAGCTGCTAACTGTGGTCCCTTTGTGACCACCAGGGCCGACTCTCCTGCTGCCGCTGTCCCCTCTTGGTCTCCATGTTCTTTGTGAGCAAGCTCCCTATTCGGTTGGCTTCAGCCACCACTGAAAAATACTCCTGCTTTCCAACAGTGTGTCCTAATCTGGAGTTCTCCCCTGAGCTCTAGGGCATTGTATGCAGCTGTCACCCGGACATCTCTACCTGGATGTGTCACAGATGTCTTCAAGTATAGCATGTCCAAGATGGGTCTCTCCCTCCTGCCCACCCTATTTCTTCTCCTGTTTTGTCATTCTCAGGATATGACACCAGCATTTACCGAGCTGCTCTCGCCGATGACATGGCGGTAATACTCCATTGACCCCTCATTCCATAACCAATTACTGATTAATTCCATTTGCAATCAGTTCCCCCTTCTAAATCCTTTTGCTATTATACTATATAAAAATAGATGGTCACCTTTTATAAGTCTGTTACCTTCCTCTCTGACTTCCCTTGAAAACTGGCTTTCTCAACTTCAATACCATTGATATTTGAGGCCAGACAATGCTTTGTGTAGAGGCTGTCCTGTGCATTGTAGGATGGTTAGCAGCATCCTTGGGCTCACCAGCTCTATACCAGTAGCACCCTTTCCTCAGTTGTGACAACCAAAAGTGTCTCCAGGCATTTCCAAGTGCCCCCGGGCAGGCTAGTCATGTCTAATGGAGAACCACTGCTTTCACTGTCCACTGTGCTTCTAGAGCATAACTCTCAAAATATAAATCTGATCATGTCACTTATGCATATGTCCCCGTTGTCCTCAGAAGTAATCTCCAAAGTAGGGGTGTCCACCCAAGAACACTGCATAATCACGTCGTGTATGTTTGTAAAGAAAAGAGTAGAATGCCTCTTCTTTTGTATCCAAGAAAATTAAGCAAATTAAGCTTTCCTTTTGGTGTATGTCTGGAGAGTCATATGCACTAGTATAATTTATGAGTAAATGCACTGAGGGACACGCAGGAACTCTTACTGATGAGGTGACTAAAAATTGGAAGGCCCCTGGGCACTTCTCCGTGTCTGACCACTAAGCACGTCTATTGCTCGTTCTCTCCTCAAGCCCGCAGCCTTACCCAGCACACCTGCAGGTCCCCTCATGTGCGTTTTCGGTGTCTCTGTGCCTTCGCGTATATTGTCGTCCCATGCTCACACAGCACTCGCTGTCGATATGCAGTCTAGTCGTGATCTCCTCAGTGAAGCACGACTTGAAAAAGAAAGATTTTGTAACCTTCCTCCCCCTTTATGACCTCGCTCTGCCTTGTACACGCCTTTCTTCGTGGCTCCCGTAATTCATTACTGCGTGTGTGTGTTTATGTAGAAAGTCTGCTCGTCGGTCTGCAAACTGCTTAAAGACAGGACCAGTGTCTTATTCGCCTTAACGTCCTCCAAAACTAGAACAGTTCTAGGCATGTAGAGAAACGCAAATTGTTTTGCGAATTAATAAATAAATATACAAGCAGAATATTTCTATTATGTTCCCGTTTTCTCCCACAAAGTAACACGAAGGAAGGCACACAGACATCCTTCATAATATTTTCTGGCAAACTCCTAACAGTGACTACACAGGATTAGTTTTCCTGTGTATCTCCCATGCCCTCTGGTCTTGAGCATTTTGGGTTGAGCAGGGTTGGGCTTTTGCAGGGACCGGTGTTGCTTGAGGACATATCCGTGGACTTCTCCCAGAAGGAGTGGCAGCTGCTGGACTCTGTTCAGAGACTCCTGTACCGGGATGTGGTGCTGGAGAACCACAGGCACCTGGTGGCCCTGGGTGAGCAGAGCGTCCCATGCCACTCCCAACAGCACGCGTGTCTATCATAGAAACCTGATCGTTGCAGAAAGTAAGGAATTTTAGGGCTGAGGTTTTGGATTCAAAGATCCTTTCAGGGAACTTGAAAGAATGTTGTAGTCTTACCTCTAGCTTAAGGGCCTTTGATGAAGGCCCCATCATTGTACAGCTTCCAAAGCTTCCTCCTCCTGATTCTTCAAAGGGCCTGAACCCTAAGCATTTGCCAAGGTCCGTGTCATTTCTCCTAACAGGACACTGTGTCACTCACCATACCTGAGCTGCTACTCAGGTTGGAGCAAGGGGAAGAACCGTGAATGCTGAAGACAGAACTCCCAAGTCAGTTGCCCAGGTGGGTTAATGCCATCAGACAGGGGTGCCTGGGGGAGCTCATCCCCAGGGCCCAGTTGAGGGGTTGGTGTCTCTGCAGTGTGTTTCAGAAATCTCTTTTAGAGACTCACGGCTTTTAGACGTGACTGAAGATAGCGAGCAGCATGCCTTAGGTATTAACCTCCAAATCTATCCTTTTTAGCTCTCATATGTAATTTCTTTTTGTTTTCTGTTTAATATTTGTAGAAAGATTTGCTTGGTATTTCTGGAGTCCAATTGCTGCCTTCCTCATCCTAAACCTTTATTTCTTTGTTTTCCTCTCTGTTCAATAATGGCTGTCGTTCACCTTCCCTCCAGTGCCAGACACTGTAGATATGCATTTATTAATGTAATTTTTATTCAACAAATATGTATTAAGTTCCTGTTATGCACCAGTTACGTTGTAAGCACACGGGAAAACAAAGTGTCTGCTCCTATCAATAGGTCCATTAGCAAGCAAATACGTAATATGTGCTGGTGATCGCATTCTGAAGAACTAAGCTGAAGGGGACAGAGATTGAGGTAATTGTATTTTGGAAGGGAAGTCAGGGAAGGCCTCTTTGAGGAAATGAACGTTTGAACAAAAAAAGTGGAATGGAATTTAGAATGAAGGGGTGGAGTGAGCATGGGTTATTGGGACAGCAGGTGCCACAGGCCACCATGTGGGCTTCATGAAATCCAGAACAACCAGGAAGCCAGTAGGATCAAAGAGGGCTTGCTGAGGAGCAAGGAGCAAGTGGCGGCAGAGAGTTCGCTGGGGCCCAAACTGTACAGGCCTGGTAAAGACTCGGGAGGTGACAGGTATAAGGCGAAGCCAGTACACCCTTAGGCACGGCATTTGGAGTCAGGAAAACACAAGGCTCTAGCAAGGGAGACCGAGAAGGGGCGCCCAGTGTGCAGGGACAGAGCCAGCAGGAAGCAGTGTCCCGGAGCCTCGAGAGCACAGTGTTTTAGAAGGAAGGAGTGAGTTCCAACATGCAGAGGTGAGGTCGGCATTGCCCCTTGTTCTCCTGAAAATCATCCAAAGGCCACGAGGAAAATGTTTTAAAAGGCAACTCCATATTTGTTATAGGTTGTACACAGCTGAAAAACCAAATGTGAAAAGAAAAAGAAAAAAAAAGGTGGAAAAGTGCCCAAAGAAAAGGACATCAGCCTTGATCGTGAAAGTCGATGCAGAGAGAAAGCATCAAATAAGCCAGTGCTTAGACTGCGGTGTCAGCATCAGAAGAATTCAGCTTTGGAGCAGCTCCTTGAATATAATAATTGTAGGGAAAGCCTTCCACAAAAGAATAGGCTGTGTTACATATGTGAGAACTCACACGGGAGAGGGACCCTCTGAAAGGAAGGCATACAGAAGAGCCTTCATGCAAAAGTTGAAGTTCAGTGCTTGTCTGCGAACCCTTAGGGGGGGAAAAGCCACGTAAACCATATAAATGTTACAAATGTGAGAAATCCTTCTGCCAGAAGGCAACCCGCATAGTGCATCAGAGAACTCACACAGGAGAGAAACAGTGTTAAGTGTAACGAATGTGGGAAAACCTTCTGTGTGAAATCAAATCTTACTCAACATCAAATGACCCACACAGGAGGGAAACCCTATAAATGTAATGAATGCTGGAGATCTTTCTGTGTGAGATCTTGTTGTGCATCAGAGAACTCATACAGGAGAGAAACCCTACAAGTATCCAGAATGTGGGGAAACTTGCTGTGAAAAGTCAGCACTCACAAAACATCAGAGAATTCACACGGGAAAAACCCTATGAATGTAATTAGTGAAGAAAAACCTTCAGCCAGAGGTCAGCCCTCACCAAACATCAAAGTAAAACGCAAGAGGAAAACTCGCATCAACATTCTCCACATATAGAAGTTTGCCTCGACAAGTCAGGCTCACTGAACATCAGCAAAGTTGCAAGGCA
This sequence comes from Lyroderma lyra, assembly GCA_004026885.1. Classification (NCBI taxonomy): domain Eukaryota; kingdom Metazoa; phylum Chordata; class Mammalia; order Chiroptera; family Megadermatidae; genus Lyroderma; species Lyroderma lyra. The sequence continues at coordinate 61,175 of PVJL010002472.1, read as the reverse complement.
GAAAAGCTAAGGTGTAGAAAAGTCTTTATCAGTAGGTTATAGTTAATTGGAATTAGAGGATTAATATAGGAGTGAAACCCTATAAATGCTTTGAATGTGAAAGCTTTCAACAAGTATTCAGAGATATTGAGGGGCAATATGTCACTTTAAGGAATATGGATTAAAATATTCTTGTAGAAATATTGTTTAACTGGAGGTCACACTTCAGATGTGACACCAAACTTATTACAGAAAAGTTAACAAAATATTTTGTTCTTAATAGAATGTGAAATGCGGAGCTTTTGTAAAAGCATGAATAATTTAATTCAATGACAGTACAGCATTAAAGATATATGTGAAGACTTTCTGAGGCCTTTTGGGCTATATATGAGGAGTGTGCTATATAACATGAATTACATGTATGTTGGATTTGCATATGAAATCCACCACTATCTCTGGATCTCAACAATACATTATAAATGAAAACCGAGCAATCACATAACTTGTGACCCAACAATTCCATTTCTAGATACCTACCCTAAAACAATAGTTCTCAACCAGACATCCTAAAAGGTATTTGAAAATATTTGGGATGGTTTGAGTGTCACTATGACTGAGGGTTTAGTAGACATTTAGTAGGTAGGAGAGCCAGATGCTAACCGCCCTGAAATATGTCAGTGGAAGGACAGGATAAAGAGCCTCATTCAGAATACCAGTAGCCCTGGGAAAAATCGCACCTGCAACCACTCACGTTACACGAATGTTTATCTCAATGCTTTATGTAATAATGTTTTTAAAAGCAACGAGTGTCCTTTAAGGATACACTAGACAAATAAATGTTGGTATGGTCATGCATTGGGAATAATATATACCAGTGAAAATGAATTAACCTCAGTTAAACACGTCAAGATTATTATATCTTAAAACAATACTGTTGAATAAAAAATATAGATAACCATGTTATTGCATTTATATAAAGTTCAAAAACAGAATTCAGCATATATTGTTTAGGGGTACATATGTAAGAAGTAAAACTACAAAGGAAAACAAGTGGATGATTAACACGAAATCTAGGATAGCAGTTACATCTGTGGGGGGAAAAGGGTTTATATTTAGGGAGAGAGTAAGCTTCATGTTTCTTAGTTGGGTCATGAGTAGATAGGTGTGGCTTTTAGTGTTTTTCTTACCTGTGCATATACCGAAGGTGCCAAAAATGTATACACATTTTAAGAGATGTTGTCTACGTATTACTTTTCGAAGTTGAATTGAATTATGGTTACAATGTGTAGTATCAAGTTTGCTCAAAAGATGGTGTTAATCAAATGAATGCTAGTGTCACCAAGTGACAGGCAGGACAGTTAAAGAAAATGGCAGAAGCACAGTTGTTTGAGGAGCTCAAGACCATTTGGAAGTGGTATTTGCAATTTGAGAATGTTGTTTGAGTTTTCTCCACGTTCTCCTGACTTAACACCCCTTGACTTTTACGTATGGGGGACCTTAAAGGATGTGGGGTACCATAGAAAACCGGCTACTGGCGGCACTTTAGGAAGAAACTGAAATGGCATGTGCCGTGATACAAGTGGGCACCTGGGTCAGCGTGGCTCAAGCAGTAGTTCACCGTCATCAAAAGTGTCTGGACGCTGATGGTCACCTCTTGGAAGACCTCTTGTCATTGTAGAAGTCAAATGTGACTTATATTCATCTTTTGTTTTTTGATATATATTGAGTATTACAATTTTAATCGTTTTTTTCCTTTCTTAAAATGTGTATACATATTTTTGGCATCCTCTGTATATACACATATATATTTCTGTTTATAAACTATTTCATTTTCAAGAAATGGGCTTGAAATAATTTCATGTGAATGTTAGTCAAGTGATATTTTGGTGTAAGAATCATAGTTAAGATTGTTTCCTTTCATTTATTTTTCTGTACCCAAAATCTCTGTAATGACTTTTTCAGGTATCCACACCACTTGTCATTTGGGCCTAACCTTCTTAATTGTATTTTTTCCTTTGTTTCCTAGTGAAATTTCTCCAAATTTTTAGTATATGTGCAGCCAGAGCAAGCACCCCAAATTTTTAAAAATAATATGAACATTGACCAAAATAGAACAAGTAAAGAAAGTGAAAGAGAACCAATCCAGGTATAGTAAACAGAAATAAAAATGAAAAATAATAAGTTACCACAGATACAAGATGAATCCTATCATTAAAAGCAAGAGTTTAATAGTTGGTAAAAAAAAAAAAACACAAAAAAAACAAAAAAACCACTAAATCCGACTATGTGTGATGCGTCCAAAAAGTGTTCAAATCAGGTGCCAAAGAAAGTTTGAAAGTTAAGGGATGGGCAAAACTGTGTTGTTTTTGAAACATTCATCTGCTGCAGTATCACTCACTACCTAAGGGTGAGTCCTGTGACTACACCATTTAACCCCACCGTGCTCTTAACCGTCAGGTTCTTTAGCCTCTTACCACACACGACCTTGTAAGGAATATTTATAGGAAAATACGTTCAGGCTGTACTTCTTTTCTGTCTTACACGAATGTTTTTAGGCCTCTTAGTCAGAGAATCCGCAGGAAGGCCCAGAAATCTCAGCGAAGGGAAAACGCTTTCAGACGAGTGTGTCTTGGGGTTGATGGCCCTCCTTGGTTGTCATTCTGATAGGAAACTTTACTAGTAATATGCCTCCTTTTGACGTTCTGTGGAATGATAAGCAGAGCATCGATAATGGGGCAACTTGACTTCGAATCTTGACATGGCCGCCCGCCCAATTTTATTCATCTTTAAAAAAGAATGGCAAATTTAGATAATGCTATTGTATTAGTCTGTGTGGGCCGCTGTAACAAGGAGCAGGTTTGTAAACAGCAGAAACTTATTTCTCACAGTTCTGGAGGCTGGGAAGACCAAGGTCATGGTGCCAGCATGTTTGCTGTCTGCTGAGGACTCACTTCCTGAGGCACAGACGCTGTCTTCTTGCTCATGAAGAGGGGGCCGAGGGAGATCTCTGGGGCCACTTTTGTAAGGGCATTAATCCTCTTCATCACGGAATCCATCCGCAAGACCCAGTCACCTCCCAAAGGCCCAGCGGCTCTTAATACCATCACATTGACGGTTAGAATTTTAACATGAATTTTTGAGGGACATTCAGTCCATAGCAACTATAATGTTTTTTCCAATATTATCATCGGCAACTTTGTTTGTCAATTTAGAGGCATATCATTAGAGGCCAAAGGTGATGATCTAGAAAGAATGAGGGAAAAATAAAGAAAGCACAGTGTATCTCTTTAGAGAGGATTAGAGATCGAATTTTCTCACCTGGATCTGGTGACACCCTCCTGCCCAGATTGGGCCCTTGCAGACGCCCTGTGATTCTGTCTCCTGCAGTTCACTCAGCTCAGTTCACTGAACGTTGCCCACCTCTTCCATTGTCACACAGCCCTGACTGTCTCTGCAGAGGGTAGCACTGTGCAAACTGCACACTCTGAACAGGAGGATCGAGAATTGCTTCCAGCCCAGCTTCTGTCTTGGGGCCCCTCTGCCTCTGCCCAGAGCATTGACAGTAGTCTCACTTCAGTGTATGCCCCCCTGTTGGATTTTTATTCCTGGGCTCTCCTCCTAATGAACACGAGCCAACATATTCATGTGGAGTTAGTGTGTCGGCCTCAAGCATAAACGATCTTAGATGGAACCTCCACCCTGCTAGCCAATATCTGTCTGACGGCACCCCCTGGCCGGCCCCTGGGATCTCAAACCTGACTTCTAGAAAACTCAAACCAGGGTCACTAAGAACAAAAGCAAGCTGGAGAGTCCAGGAGCCATCCTGAGGCTGCAGGAGTACAGTTTGACCTCAAACTCCACAGAAACACCAAGAAATCCTTGGATTAGGAGGCAGGAGTCCATTTTAATTTGACATTTATTTCCTGGGGTCACTTCAGGGCATGTTGCTGGACTGAGTGCTCTGAAGCATTCAAAGTTGTTTGAAGTGCACGTCTAGGTTTTAGGCAGTGGGATATTGAGAAAGCATGAAATGTGAAGGACAGTATTTGGGGACCTAATCCCAGGACTGCCACCTAGTACCCTTCGATGTTGGAGGACTTCACTTCACTTCTCTGAGCATCAGTTTTCTGATTTGTTAAATAAAGATGGTGATACGACCCTTGTGGTAGACATTAGGGTTCATTGAGATGCTTAATTAAAAGTGCCGTGCAGTGGTAGCAGTAGTAGTAAGAGTATCTTTTAATAGGATTTGCTTATAGCAAGCAGTGAAGGAGGGTTTTGCATGCCCTATCACATTTACTCTTTGAAACTGGCTCATATGAGGTGAGTTCTCTTTCTGTGCCCACTTTAAGGATGAGGAAAACAAGGCTTATAAATTGTTCCCTAAAATTACTGGAGCCATAGAGAAAACAAGTAGCAGACCCTGGTGTCGAAACCAGGTGTCTCTGGCTCCTGCCAGTTTTATTCACCCCTGCTTTCTTTTGATTCATGTTTTCCTTTTATCTTTTTTCATTCTTTTACTTTTAACCCACCTACATAGTTTTATTTAAAATGAGTTTCTTACTGATGGTATGTAGTGGGGCCATGTTTATCCGCGCTGCCCATCTCTTTTAACTGGTGTATTTAGACCATTTATAGTTCATATTAGAATTAGCTCTGTCATTTTCTTTGTTTCTGTTTGTTTTCACTTCTCTGTTTTCTTTTCCCTGACTTCCTATCACTTAGTTGAATATTTTTAGAATTCCATTTTCATTTACCTATAGTGGTTTTGAAAGTATCTCTTTCTATAGCTTTTTAAAATGCCATAACTTATCCAAGTCTACTAATTTAAAACTCCCAAAAAGGAAATCTCCAGGCACCAAAATTTAAAATACAATATCATTTTAATACCCAGAAATAGACTCTCACAAATAGTCCCAGCTGATTTTCTTTTTAAACCAAGGTGCATTGGAGGAAGGACACACTTTTCAACAAATGATGCTGGAGCAAGTGTGCACGTATAGGTGACTCAGTGAACCCTGACCTCCAAAGAAGAGTGTGGGCTGTGGATTCGGACAAACCTGACTTTGAATGCCAGTTTTGCTGCTGACCGCTGTGTGGTTTTGACTTGGGGTTTTTTTGTTTGTTTGTTTGTTTTTCCGGTATGTGGGTAGCTCCCTGACTGGGAATCGAACCCAGGCCGCCGCGCTGACAGCACCAGCGCCGAAGCCTTAAGCCACTACACCATCAGGGAACTCCCCTTGACTTGGTTATTAAACTTTGCTGAAACCCAAGCCTAGTGCTCATCTGTGCCACAGGGATGCTGGGAAGGCCCCCGGCCAAGGAACGGGCTACGTTCAATGTACTGCCGTGGTCTCCCAGCGGCCAGCAGAGGGCTCTAGCCGCACGCGAGAGACCACCACGGTGCTCTGAAGACTGCCTGCCCGCCAGCCCTCCGCGCCGCGTCTCAGCCTCCGGAGCCACACCGACGGCGCTTAGTGCGGGAAGGTTTCCCACAGTTACGTCTGTCACTGCGTTTCCGTCAGAGAATACAATCCGATCGCTTTAATTATGACACCGCTTTTTCCTTGCCTGCTTTCATTTGTTTCCTTATGGGACAGGCATGCCTTCTCAATACGGGCAATATTGCCTCCCAGGGGTTGGAAATTGGTTCTTGGGGCCTGAAAAAAAACTTAGATATTACAATGAAAGGACAATAGTACATCAACAAATATACAGTATAGCTGTGGTATTAAAATTTAATGCGGGAGGAAACATTTAGGAAATAAATACCTAAAAAGTCTTGGGGGCAGGGGGCTATGACTTAAAAACTTAAGCCGCAGCATTCCATTGTAATCACCCCCACAAGTTTCCCCATGCACCCTCATACTAATTCCCTCCCTCCCATTTCCTGCCCCTCCATCCCCAAGCAACCACTGGTCTGCTTTGAGACACTGTAGATTGACCTGCACCTTTTCTAGAAAGTGTTACGTAAAGGACAGCAAACATTCTGTACTCTCTGTTCTGGCTTCTTTCAGCATAATTATTTTGAGACCCGTCCATGTTGTTGGCTGTATTAACAGTCCATTCCTTTCTATTGTTGAGTCATATTCCACCATTTGTTCCTTTATTCACTTGTTAATGGATATTTGGATCGTGTTCGATTCGAGGCTGTTGTGACTACAGCTGCTCATACGCGTCCCCGTTAAGCCTTTGAATGGACATGTGCTTTCTGTTGACTAAATACCCAGGAGAAAACCGCCGAGTCGTTTGGCAAGCATACGTCCCCCTTTGTAACGAAGGGGCTGGTCAGTCTCTTGCTCCGAGAATGAGATCCCTTTCCATACCTCTGGGAGAGACCACCTTCAGTGACTTGAAAGGGCTCTTTGCTGGGGAGACTTCTTAAGTGACGCTGGGTACCCACACCCACTCTCTGGAGAGTAGGGACTCGACAGCCGCTTCCAGCTATGACAAGGTGATTTTCTGCAAACTCCCTCCAGAGAAGGGAAAACACGCATATGCACGTGTAGTCTGTAGGGTGGCACAGTGCACCTGCTATAGTACAAAAATGCGGAAAATACGGAGCATGACAAAGAAGAAAATTAAAACCATCAACAATATTGCCGTATCACCGAGAGGTAGGTTTGGCTAATAGTCCACTGTTTTCTTTTAGACTTTTTCCTACGTAGTATACATAGAAACCTGGGACCCTGTGTCTCTTCTACACTAAGATACATATTTTCACAGTTTAATTTTGCTGATCAGGTGGTTGGCCACTCCTCAAAAAGTCACAATCCCTCACTCAGTTTCCAGACCTGAGCTGGTTTTAGGATTTCAAACAGCCTGACTGAGGAGAGGCTGGCTCCCTGGAAGGACTCTGAATGGCCATGACAGATATCCACGTGCTGGGGCAACAAGAACACGTGACCGTTTTAAGAACTATTGGCGCAAGACCCAAGCTGGCATTGATACCCAGAGACCCAAAGCATCATCGTGACCTCCCTATTAAATAGAGGGCATATGAGGTGCAAGAAGTAAACTCCTGGCCTAAGTCTGGCTTGCAGTGAGTCCACCAGGCCCACTGGCCAAGCCTGTGGTCACTTCTCCAGTCCCATTTGAAATAGACATATCGGTAACTGGCACGACTCCCACATTGATCCCTCGACCTATGGGGCGTGAGCTAGAGTGAGGAAGGCCAGTGGACAACTCTGAAACAGCAACCCCCCAACCCAGCCAAGAGAGAAAATAAAAATATCATCACATCCCAGGAGAGATGGCAGAAACCAGTGCCACCCTTAAAAACCCAAATGAGGCTGATGTGGTAGTCCCCGTCCCGTCTTGCTTAATTCATCAGTCTGGCCCCTGCAAAGCCCAGACTTACCTGGAGGATGACAACAGACTGCGGCAGACTCAGCCGGACAGTAGCCGCAATGCAGCCGCTGGGCCAGACGCGGGATCTTTGCCCGCGTCGACCAGCACGGCCCTGGGGCGGCGGCCTGCAGCCCCTGGCCTGGCTAACGTGTTATTTTCCATCCCTACCAAAAAGGAGGGCCGGAAGCAGTTCCCATTCAGGTGGACGGGCAGTGGTCTGCTCGCCGTGCTGACTCCTCAGTCCTCTTCCGGGATGATGTCTGAAGGGACCTGGATAGGCTGGCCATCCGCAGACCACCACACCGACGCCCTGTCGGTGACATTTGCTAACTGGACTGGGTGAGGAGGCTAGAAGGCGGCGGCCTCGGTAAGACACAAGCACTCCGTCCGGAGGGTGAGACAAACTCTTCAAGGATGAGCAATCTGCCAAGTAAGTGCCATCCTCGGGGAGCGCTGGAACGCCCCCTCAGCTAAGGGGGCAAACCCTGCACCTTTCATCTCCCGCCGCAAACAAGGAGACACCGGGTTGGGGAAACTTCTTTCCATGCCCGGCGGCCTGTTCCAAACCTGGGAATACCCCGCGGATCCAGAGACTGGGGGAAAGGCAGGCTGCCATCTTTGAGGGGGACCCAGAGCTGGAAAGAGCTCTGCAGCAGGTCCAAGCTGCATTGCAAGTGGCCCCAAACTTGGGCCATAGGACCTAGCGGGCCCTGTGGGTTAGAGACACCAGTGGTGGGAAAAGACACCGAGTGAAATTTTGGGCAGGTCTCCATGGGGAAACCCCAGCTCAGAGTCAGGCTGTGTGGTCTGCAGCAGAGAACCGCCCACCTTTCAGTAAATAGCTCCTGGCAGGCTGCTTGGCCCAGGTAGGGGTGAAGCACCTGGCCACGGGAGATCAAGTAGCCGTGTAGCCAGAACTATCTACAGCGACTTGGATTCCGTCAGCTCAATCGAGTCGTCAGGTCGGGTGGGCCCAGACGCGTGCCAGGATGCAAGTGGTAGGACGTAGCCGAGGGGGACCAGGTGGCAGGGGTACACTGCCTGAGCAGGCAACACAGCCGCCCCGCAGCTCATCCACCTGCTGCCTCTCCCTCCACTTACAGCCATGGCTGAATGGAGTGAGGGGTGGGTCCCTCGTGACCTGTCATCAGGAGGAAGAAGCCTGCACTTGGCACACGGAGGTGTGGTACGTGGATCTGGGCATCCATCATGGCCTCAGAGGGGGGACACCATGGTGACCCGGGGGGTTCAGGTCCTTTAGGAATGAGGGTTGGGGACCACCCCCCCCCCAGGTAACCTGCTGTGTCCTGCAGAGGTGTTAAGGGTGAGGGGAACTTAGAATGGACAGTGGGGAGCAGAGATTTCCTGAGCGGCTGCCCCAGCTCTGCACTTCCTACCACCCTACCCCCTTGTTACACAAGGGACAATGGATTTCTTCTGTGTTTAAACCACTGTGAGTCGGGTTTCTGTTACACGCGCTCTGACTGAGACAGTATTTCTAACAATAGCATATGCTGAGCTTTTGTTCTTTAATCCTATTTAGCAGACTTGGGGTTTTAATAGGACAATTCAGCCCATTTAAGATTAGTGTAAAAAATGGATATACTTTACGTTATTCCTTCCATTTCAATTCAGGCTTACTATTTATTTTCCTTTGTTATTTCTCTCCTCTTTTTTCTTGTTTTTGCTACCTGGATAACAGAGCCATTTATTATCTTTTTTCTTTCGAGTTTTGGTGTTCTTCTATGGAATACTCTTACTTTTATTTTTAACGATCAGAACAAAGTACATAATCCCAATTATATAATCTACCATCCATGAAAAAATACCATCTATTATATTTCTCCACATTCAGATGACCCATTTATAATACTTTCACATCTCCGTGTTCCCAACCCCCAAAGAGATTTAATGCCTTTTTTCCTCCATCACCACTGCCCCTCCCCAAATACCAGTCTGAGATTCTCCAGGACCTCTAGTTCCATATTATTATTGCTCTTTCCCCTGAGGTTCCTTTTTTCTCAGCAGCCTGTAGACATTAGTACATTATCATTTGCTTCCAGTGTTGCCGATGAAAAATCAATGTTTGCTTCCAGGGTTACAGAATAGAAGGTCAATGCCAGTTTCGTGGTTTTTCTTTGTAAGTGACTTATTTTCCCTCTCTGGGAGCTGGCAAGCTGAGTATTTATGCTTGGAGTTCAGTGCTTTTTCCAGAACATGCCTAAAGGGGAATAGCATATTTTATAAGTTCAGTTTGGAATCTGGTAAACCCTTCGCGATTTCAGATCACGTCTTTATTGAAAAAATCTCAGGGAAAAGTTCCTTCATTATTTTGTTTCATTATTGCCTGTCTTCTGTTTCCTGTTTCATAAATTTTTATTACTCCAATCACAATAACAATTCCAATATTGAGTAATTCCACTATACAACTATTTGGACACCTGCATCACCCCCTTGAAGCTATTTCATTTCACCTCTCATCATTTCCATCTCTTTGAATTTTTGATTTGTGTTTTATTTCTCCATTTGGTATTCCAGGACAGGTTTCAACAGTGACCATCCTCACCCTCGATTCATCTCCCGAGTGTGTTTGTCTGCACGGGAGATTGTCCTTCGATTCAGAATGTGTGTGTGTGTTAGTCAGTGTGTGCACAGTGCACTTGTAGCTCCTTAGGTGCTGTGTTCATCGTCGACTTCTGCTCAGGCTGCCCCTTCTCTGTTTGCTGAGATGGACCAGTTCTTTCTCTTTCTCGCGTCTAGGTCCCCATCGGCACGTTCAGCTGCCGGGGACCCAGAGCAGAGGCAGGTACTCCAGGGAGTGGCGAGCCCAGCAGTCGTTGCGCTTCTGGGTCAGCGGCGCTCCAGCCGGTAAGTTTTCAGTCCCAGAAGGAAGCCCACAGCTCTCTATCCTTCTCAGCTGGCATCTCCTCAGGGAAGGGAGAATGCACACTTGTTGACTTTCTCACAGTTGTATGGGCGCCAGAGCAATGAGCCCAAAGGAACCTCCTGTGCTCAGGTGCAGCCCCTTCCTCAGAAGGTCCTTGGATTTCTCTAAGTCAGGTGTTCCCAGACTTCCCTGGGCCCAGGATATCGGTCAGAGTTCTATACTGGCTTCCATATTGCAATAGAAGCTGAGTCTGATAATTAAGCAGAAAACAAGTTTATCAAAGCTCTATTGAGTAGCTCACAATATTGCTGTGAGGACTAAAAAGCCAGACTCAAGGTTCATTAGTACCCCAAACCATGCCCAGTGCTGCCTGATGAAGGAACTGCCACTGCTGTCACCATGCTCTCAATGCCAGGACCTTGACCTTGAACCACTGCTGGGACTGCCACCCTCAAAGGTCATTGCCCGTGCCACCTGGGCCTGTGGCACTGGAAACTCCATGTAGAACTCAATTCCCAACGTAGCCCACTTCCCATTCGTGGCCAAATACACAAAGGCCAAATACACAATCTTAACAGTGAGGGAAGCTAGGAATTTGAGTTCTGATTTATTTCTTCAGATACAAAAACTGATTGCCTGGGACAGTGCTGTTCAGTAGAAATATAATGCAAGCTGTAGATGTAATTAAAATTTTTTCCAGTAGCCACATTAAAAAGAGTAAAAAAAGAAAGATGTGGAGTTAATTTTAATATCTTATTTAATCCAATATATCCAAAATATTATTACTTCAACTTGCAATCAATATAAAAGTTCTCAGTGAAACATTTTACATTCTCTTTTTTTTTGTTTTTATATCAAGTCTTGGAAATTGGGCACCTATTTTAAACATACAGCTCATTTCAATTCAGAGTCACACTTCAAGCACTCAATAGCCACACGTGGCTACTGGTTACTATATTGAGCAGTGTAGAGACAGAAGAAACAAAATCAAAACCATGTTGCACATTATTTGAACAAAAATAAATTCCAGATGAATTAAAGACTTAAATCTAAAACATAAAAGCATTAAAATCTTAGAAGAAAACCCACAACACTAGACCTACCTGGCACTTGATAAGATTTTTCTGTTCATCTGCCAGGCAGGTGGCAGATAAAGGGTTAATATCTATATATACAAGGAACTTTTACAAATTAGCATCAGAATAGAAAGTGTCAGAAGCTATCACTAGACTGGTCAAAGAACAAATCCAAATGGCAATAAACCTAAAAAGATGTTCAGCTCCCCTAGGAGTCAGGGAAATACAAATTAAATAACAATGAGATGTCACTTCACTCCCAGCAGACTAGCAAATCAGAAGCGTGGTAACACCTACTGCAGGCTAGGAAGGGACTGTGTTCACCACATCACAGTAGTTACGACCTTGTTGGAGAGCAATCTGGCAGTGTGTATCAACATAAAGCAACTTCCTATATTCTTTGACCCAGCAATCCCACGCCTGAGAGCTCACCCCATAGAAATAAAAGCACTCGAACATATGTGGATGTGGAGTGATCATGGTCACAATGAAACCCTAAAAGCAAGGTGTACTCCACCCAGAGGTAGAAGAATGGTTGAATAAATGGTGGTGCCTTTATAGCAGGACACGTTGTACTGTCATGAACAAAGACTTTCTGAAACTTCTATCGACTGACTTGCAGGGACTTCTATCTTCCCTTTCTGCAAGAGGCAGAGAAATGTATAAAGTATGATTCCATTTTAGAAAAGACAGGAAGAGAAATCTACTTAGGTAGGTAGGTATTTAGTACATCTTATTTTATGAGCATAAAGAGAGCTCTAGAAGGATAGAGTTACTCTGCAAGCAGGGTTACCTGGGAGGGGGAGGACCAAGCAGTGCTACAGAGAGAGAAATGAGAAGGGGAGGAGAGAAAACCATGAAACTAGGAGAAAAACAAACGGGGTGATGAAAAGAAATAACTATTATTTCCAAGAAAGGCACATCCTTACTGGATTTTTTGACCTGCAGATTTCTAATAGGTATATTAACGTTTCCCACAAAGCTGTGGATTGGTTGTTTTCTCTGGCAATTCTGTCACTTTTGGTGCCATCTAAACCTTCTGTTAGTAGGCACATGGAAGCAGAAAGGCTAAACTTATTGGTAGCGTCGATATGGTATCAGTACGTATTTTTTGTCTTTTCAAATAATGCTGATTATTTTTTGCCCTGAAATCCATTTGGCCTGATGCTCAGATCGCTTGTACCTCTTGTTTCCTTTCGCCAGCATTTCTTTGCCCCGTGCACCTTTTCCCATCTTTCTTACTGTTTCTGTTGTCTCTCAGAAGACAGCCTACACTTTGACTTTGTTTTTTACTCAATTCAAGAGCCTTGTGTCTTTTAACAGTGAATTTAATAAATTCACCTTTATTATGGTTATTGATGTGTTTACATCTTTCTACCAATTACCATGGGTTTTCTATGGGATAATGCGTTTTTCCTGGTGTTTTTTGACCCTGCTTTTCGGTTAGTTGATAGCATTTTATTTGTTCCCAGTTTATTTTTCTTCTAATGACTCAGAACATATGTACACCATTTCTACTATCTTTATAATTTTGACACACATAGTTAAGCATATTCTTTTTTTTGGTTTGTTTTGTTTTGTTTTTGCTTTTTGGTATGCAGGTAGCTCCCTGACTGGGAATCGAACCCAGGCCGCAGCACTGACAGCGCCAGCGCCTAAGCCTTAAGCCTCTACACCATCAGGGAACTCCCATTAAGCATATTCTTAATCAATATCTAGAGTTAATCAATATCTATATCTTCCCACTAAATAAATTGAGAAGCTTAACATGCTTTTAGTTCTCCTATCTCCTTTCCAGGATTCGTGCGTCTCCATCCCATCTTATCATCTCAGATTTTAGCTAATTATTGTGAGGAAAGATATTTATTTAGACTTAACAACAAACTTTGCTGGTTTCCCTACTTCCCTGTGCTTCTTATATCCCAAGTTTTCTGCCTAGATTCATGTGCTCTTTGCTGAAATATATCTTCTACACCAGTGTTCTCAACCAGAGGCTATTCTGCACCCCTTCCCAATGTGGGGTGTTTTGTATTGTTACAGCAACTAAAGAGAGGAATGCTACTGGCATTTAAAGGATAGTGGTGAAGGGTACTAAGCAACCTGTAGTGAGTGAGTCAGTCATACACAATGAAGAATTATCCACCCCAAATGCCAACAGTACCCTGTTGAGAGTGGACTATGAGCTGTAAAACTTTTTACTCTATTTGTGTCTTAAAATACCTTTATGATGCTCTCACATTTGTTTGATAGTTTGGTTGAGTAAAGAATCCTAAGTTCACAAGTAGTTCACCAGAGACCTTTGAAAACAGCATTCTGTTGCTGTCTTGCTTACAAAGTTGCAAATAAAAAGACCGATGTCTATCTGTCTCATTCCATCCTGGAACATTTGTTTTTCACTCTGGAAATATTCAGGATTTCCTTTAGTGTCCTGATATTTCATCATGATGTATTAGATATATGTCTTTGTACATCCTTTCTGGAAATTACAGGAAGTAATTCCTGTAAATTGCAGAGGGCCTGTAACTAGGTCCTCTCAATATAAGAGCTCATGTAGTTCTTAAGTACTAAGAAAATGTCATGAATAATTGTCTTTCTGCAGGGATTCTCCTTCCTCTGATTTTTTCCCTAATGCAGCTCATGTTAAGAAGACAGTGGAACTTACGCATCTGTCCTTCATGTCTCTTAACACCTTGTTCATAGTTTTCATCTATTTATTCCTTTGTGCTGCTTTCTGGGAGAATTTCTTAGCTTGATCTTCTGGTTCACTAATTAACTCTTCAATCCATCTTGCTATTGAGATATTTATTTTAAAAAGATTGTTTTTATTTTAAAACAAATTATTTTTATTTTAAAAAGAATTCGTCTTTTTAATTTACAAAACTTTGGGGTGCTTTTCAAAGAGTTGATGCAATAGGTTCTTTCATTTGTCCAAAATGTTAATGATACTTATTCTACAGTCTGGTTCTTTTTACTCTCTTAACTCAGGTTCATTATCTGTTGAACAGGAACAATAATACCTACCACTCAGAGTCACTGTGATGATTAGAGTTAACCTAACATGAAGACTGGCATGTAGTGCACTAAATACAGTAGACTCTCTGTTAACTGAAACTCAAGCAACCGGCACTCTCAAGCAAAACTGTTTTTGCCAGTTACTTGAGATTTTGCCAGATGTTTGAGAGACCGGTAGCTTGAGGTCTGGTTGAGGGAGAGTCTACTTACATTTATCCAGCATCTACCAATCCCCATGGGTGCCAGTTAACTGAGAGTCTACTGTACATATTTGATGAATAGAATAAAGCAAAATAATAAACATACCCTACCAGGCTCAGGCATATTACCATTATTATCATTATCCTCATTATTAGCATTCACTGAGACAATGACATTCAAGGAGTTTTTATTCTTGGTTTCGGTATGAGAATGCCACCACCCCTAGATCCACAACACGGACTGCTTTATGACTTCGCTGAGGCACGGATTTGAACTACAAGTTCCAAGGCTGGTGAGTGGGAGTGGGAATGTGCCCAGCATCTGTCTCCCCAAGTGGCTGTAGGCTGCTATTTAATATATGAAGCCAGCTAACCCACACCGCCACCCTGAAAGGCAGATGTCATTATCCCAGTTTAATAGGGTGATAATAAACCTGAAGAAATTACAAGCTCTAGTCACCAGGCCATGGTTTAGAAATCTGGGCTAGGCAGTCATACAGGTGGAGCCTCAGTTTCTTCTTCTGTATAATGGGGATTCCAGTGCTTCTTTTGTCCGTCTGCTGAAATGCTGCTCATCACCCCCCCACACACACACCCTTCAGTGCCAGTACAAATGCACTATGGCCCCTTCCAAGAATTAGAACCACTCTGACTGAACTCTCACCACGTTCTACCATGTCCTCTGCTCTTTCTTTCACTGGAGTCCTCACACAAGGCTGGGAAATCACCTAATTGCGTATGCATCTGCATCCACACCCTGCTTTGTGATTAGGAGCTGGGGTTCTAAGAACCGCCCTGTGGCTTTGCCAGCAGCTCCCTCCCGAAAGGGGGACACTGCTAAAGGGGTACTATCAGGAAGCTGCGAGCCTGCAGGAGGAAAAGGACTTGCTCCTTCCTGTTTGCTTTCTGTGGGAGTCCTGCAAACATCACCCCAGGATCAATTCTTCACCTTGGCAGTGGCAGTTTCTTCTTGTGTCACCCATTGGATCCAGCCTTCCCTTGACCTTGCAGACACCAGCCCCAGCTGAGCAGAGAGCCCAGTTCCAGCCTCCCAGGTCCTCCCTCTGGGCTCAGAATCTCAGCAAAAGCTGCCTGGTGGCCCCTCCTCCGAGGGCTGAATTTCAGGAACCTCAGGAACTGTCTCTAAGTTTTAACAATTCCACCATCTTTCCTTTGTCCGTTCAGTCTTAGGGATGGTGGGTAGATGCTTCCTGTGGTCATTACCTCCCCTGCTTACAACCTTCTAATGGATTCCCATTGCACATAGAACGAAACTGAAACTCTTCACAGCAGAGCTGACAAGGCCTTAGAGATCTTTTAATCCTTTTTTTAGGTACCTACTTAACAACTTTATCCCTAGTTAACAATTCTTCATACTGATTTATCTGTTTCAAATACCTGGTGTGGTTTCCATCCCTGGACTACATCCCGACCAGCACATCCCCTTGAAGGGGTAAGCCATCCGCCAGGACATGATAAGACTGTACACCTCAATGAATACATACAATCTCCAAAGGAAGGTGTCCTTCAAAAGGGGTCAGTCAGCCATAGAAGCCTGGACCGTGAGAGTCGGCAGCACAAACCCCAGCAGGACAACCTCAGCAGTGACTAATGGACAAGACCATCATGGTCCATAGCCCAGATGACCGTCAAGAGCTCTGTCGGAGTGAGACCACCACTCACTACCTGCAACCAGCTGAGTTTATTGCTTCCTCACGTACAGGAGAGAATGGCCAGTCAGGCACAGTCTTGTGAGCAAAGCAAACTGTTGATCTCACGTAGGTTTGGGGATCGGGTTGATTCCAAAGGCAGGAGTGGGTTGACGGCAGCCTTAGAAGCACATTCATTGCAGTGTGTCTGCTGTGGATTAGCTGATTTGCAAAGCATAGACATCACCAACTGGTTGGTTGGTTTTAGAGGCAGGATCAGTGAGATGAGCTGCCATTGACCTATGAGAGTTTTAAGCCCAGTTCTGGTGGTTACTTATTACCAGGGTTGTGGACAAAAATCAGTCTTTTCCTAGGCGTGTGTAGGCCTTATATTCACATCCTACTTGGTCTTCCTGCGTTTATTATTGTATCCCACTAGCCAATCTCAGTACAACCTGATCACAGCAACCAAGAGATCTTTTTGCAAAACTCAGATCAGATCACGTCATTTCCCTGCTAACAACCTCATAAAGGATTCCCACTGCACACAGAACAAACCACCAAGTTCAAGTCCAGATCTCTCCTGTCTGCAGGTCTTCCCACAAGGCTGTTCCTTCTGCCTGCAACACCCTACCCTTCACCCTTCACCTGGGAGAGTCCTGTGCATCATCCATCAAGTCTCAATACAATCATCGCTCCTCAGAGATGACCTCCTGCTTCAGTTGCTGGAATGTGGGAAAGTGGCCCTAATCGTGGGGAGCATAACGTTTATCACAGTTTAGAATAACACATGTTGTTTATTTGTTTGTTTGCTGTTTCTTTCCCATGGGGGGCTATGAATGCTGAGGACCATGTTTGTTTTGCTCATCACTATATAACCAGTGGCTGTCATACATTGAGCAGTCAACAAATGTTCACGGAAATACAGATGAACTCTCAGGTCGGGAGCAGGGTCATCCTATAAGAAATAGGAGCCTCTCCACATGGCCTCTGGCCCCACGCCTCCAAGGCTGGCCTTCTGGCAAGAGTGGACCCTCATTTCTTCCATGATGGCTCCATCAGCACCTTGACAAATGGGCAGCTGCTCTGGACAAACTAGACCAATTCAGTAAAACCTGTGGGGGTATCTGCTGGAGCAAAGCAAGTGCCGACGCATGAAGGAACCCCCTGCCACCACTCAGACTCCGATCTCTAGGGCTGGGCTTACAATTAGTGAGATGAAAGCAGGGGGATAGTGAGACAGACAGGTATGGGGTCAGCAAGGCTAACTCTCTTCCCCACTGCAAAAACCACAGGCACACACACCCACCCTCCACCACACACGCGCGCGTGCACACGCACACGCATACACACACACACACACACACAAACACACACGTGCGCATGCGCACATGCACATGCACACACACCTCTAGATGTTGGATGATAACCTCCTGTGCTAGCAAAGGGCTCTGGTCTCACTCAGGAGGCTTGAGCACACCCCCACTGGGGCTGACAGCTGACTGCTCACCAGAGGACTGCAAGTCCCGACTCTCCGCCTCTACTCACACAAACACAGGACAAGTCCCAGTTCCTGGAAGAACCATCTGCACAAATTAAGTTATCGTGAGTTATGTGAACCCCCAACCTGCAAGAGCTGATGCTAGGCTGGCTGGCTGCCTCCTGCCCTTTGCTTCCCACTTAAAGAACCAAGTCACCATGAATTTTTCTTAATGATACTTTATGCGCCTGTGTTAGTCATTTTTCTTCTCTTTCTATCTGAGGCAGAGTTGTCTTCACAGAGACAGCACAATGTTGCAGAAGAGACCCAGGCCTTGAAATGAGACCAGACTGAATTGGAATAGTGGCTTCGACACTCCCCCAAATAGACCTGGGAAAATGTCTCACCCTCTCTGTGCCTCAGTTTCCTCATTTGTATAATAAAGGTAATAAGAGTATGTACCATATGTACCATATAGGAGTGTAAGGATTAAATGCAATAAATCATGTAAAAACCTTAACACAAAGTCTCTACATATCTAGCCTTAAGTGTTTTAAAATGAGAACAACTTGAAGGATGAAATGAGCAGGTATATTGTTTTCAGTAGGTAGTGTAACGGGAAGGTACTTTGAAGTCAGACTAACTTGGGTACCAACCAACTAACTTGCTGGTGTGGCCTCAGCAAGTTTGTTTGCATCTCTAAACCTCAGTCTCCCTCATCTGTAAAATAGGCACTCTAATACTCAATAGAAAGTAGACAGTTTTAAATGAGATAATGTATATAATAGTCCCCAACATAACTCTTGGCACAAAGTAGACCCACAGTAAATGCTGTGTTTGTTTGTTTGTTTTCTTTCAGCACATAAAGACATTTATGAGTCACCATATCAGAAATCCTTCTGGTGTGGTGACAGGGAATGTACTTCACTGATAAGTAGGTGAGAAGGATCACACTTAATTTGTGAGTGTTTAGGAAGATTCAAATATAACAAGTGTCAAGTTCACAGAGACCCTTCATTTACCCATGGTTTCCTTTTAATTGTTTCTTCAACGATGCAATAAATAAGATAGTGATCACATATTATGTACTAGATGTGCTCTAGGTGCTGGGGATGTAGGTAGAACAAGACAGCCAACATCCCTGCTGCCATGGAGCTTACAGCTAATGGGGAAGTCAGAAAACCAAACATTAATATGATGTCATGTGCTATGAGGAAGAGTAGAGCCGGGGAAGGGAAGAGTGTGGAGTTGGAGGGGCTGGGTTAGAGACGTTGGGGGAGTCAGGGAATACCTCTTAAGAGGTATTAGAGCACCAACTGATGAAAGTGAAGTAAGCCATCAGGTGGAAGAGCATTCTGGGGGAGGGAACAGCAAACGCAAAGGCACAGAGGCAGGAAGAAGCTACTGTCTAAGGAACAGCAAATTAGACCTGTCAGACTCAAGCAGAGAGAGCTAGATGGGGAGTAGAAATAGATTGAGTCGAAGTAGTCAAGTGCCAGCTCATCTAAGGTCTTATAGACCATGGTGGGGATTTTGACTTTTTAGGCCCCCAGCACTCTATTATGTCACAGGTGGATTGCTGATGGGAATGACAGAAGTGTTGATGTTATGGGGGTGAGAAAATAATGGCAGAAGCCAACTTTCTGAGTAGGTGAGAGGAGATGAAATCTAGGGTGCACCTGCAGGGTTGCCCTTACAGAAGGTCAGAGAAGGTACATTTATGGTAACAGAAGAGAAGGTGGAGCTCTCCATCTACCTGCTGATGCATTTGGTGGATTTGGCAATGAGAAGAGGAGATGGTTTTCTCCTTGTTTCTTTCCTGTCTTTCTTTCATCTTCTGTCAGAGAGAGATAAGAAGTTCAGCCAGGAGAATGAGGAGGTGAAGGCAGGAGAGAGGAGAAGATGTGAGATAGCCTCTGACTGAGTGAAAGTGAATTAATTGGCTAGGGAAGTAGGTATTGTAGAATGGCCCCATAGTAGGGATGCCCACTTGAGCCAGAAAGGTCCGGTGTTTTCCTCTGGCCCCAGTGCATTACTGGACACATGTGTGGAACAGGTGGAGACTTGGGGTTAAACAGAGTTGGGATTTTCCAGGTGAATAGATGGAAGGAGAATGGCGCATGCACATCGAGGGTGAGCACGATGGAGTGATTACAGTGAACAGCAAGGAGGAGGGAAGTGAGGCTACACAGGGAATGACTGACTATACGAATGTGAAAGGTCAGTAGTTTAGAGAACTGGGAGAGGCATTTTGTTACGCTCCAGTTTCAGATGTGATTTTAGAGGAACTCAAAATATTATAGATAATTCACCCATAAAATTAATACTTATTAAAGACCCACTATAATTTTTTAAACGACCTGCAATTTATTGAGCACTTACTATGTGCCAGGCACAGTGCTATTGTACATTTACTGTATCCCATTTAATTCTCACAACAATGCATTGAGGTCGGTACTCTTACCATCCCCATTGTACAGACTGTGGCTCAGAGTAGGCTGACCAGACATACCACGAGACAGAAAACAATAGTACTGTCCCATTTCAAATGGTACATATGATCAGCCTAGTCCCACTGGGGTAAATTCAAGGTGTTGGTAGGCTGACCATATGTGCCATTTGAAACGAGACAGTACTGTTGTTTTCTGCCCCATTTAAAACAGTACATGCACAGCTGGTGAGCACGTTCAGAGAGCTCTGTATGATTATAAGGCCCAGGGATCTTAACTATTCTGCTCTGCCATGTGCCAGACACTGTGTTGGCTTTGTGTAATCATGACATTCAGCTTCAGGTACTTCTCCTACTTAATCCCAGCCTGAAAATAGGGCATCTAGCCTCAGCTACCCAGGGGTGGCAGCTGGGAGTGGAGGTGGAGGGATCTGGAATTCTACCCTTTGTACAGTCTTGTTAGAGTTGTCAATCAAGGAGGCCACTCTCCTAAGCTAAAAGGAGGATGAGCTACCTAAGTTCAGCCAATTGGACTCTTGCTCCAGGGACTTTGACTCTGATCAAAGAAAGATCTGATCAAGAAAGGGGCTGTCATCCCACAGCACCTCCTCATCATCATAAGGTCAAGGCTGGGCCTAGCCAGTGCCAAGAAGGAGCCGGGAGGAGCACTGGGCTGGTCTCTTGCTCTGCCCCTCACTAGCTGTGTGATCTTTGGCCCTCTCAGAGCATCAGCTTCCTCATCTGTAGGAAGGGGATCAGCATAATACCTACCTCCGAGTGGCTATGAGTATAAAGGGAGATAGCACAAGTGAGGCTTTGGCGCGGTGCCGGCCTTGTTCCCATCGCAGGTGCAGTGACGAATGCCACCACCCACGGGTCTCTACCAACAGCACAGCTGAGCTGTACGTATGTACCCCTCTGCCTCTGCTCAGCGCCCACGGTCAGCTCTGGGTGTCGGTATAATTAGCTGCATCTCGGTGGTGAGCAGCCTCTGACACGACTGTCACCTCCCACTCAGTCATCCCCACTGTTGAGTGTGCGTTACTTGCCCGCTGGGCACGGGGCTGAGTGCCACCAGAGGACAAGCTTAGCCCTCAAAGCCTCTGATTTGTCATAAGGAATCAAAGTTTTTTCTTCACTCCCGGGATGTACCAAAAGAAAAGTTTGAGGGGGGGAAACAAACAAAAACGGCTGCCTCTTGCATTTGCTGAAAAATTCCGTCCTTCCTGATCTGAAAGCCCGCGGGGAGGGAAAAAAAGCAACTGTTTCTTTAAGAGGCCTCCGCTAGGGGGCGGGGACGACCGGCGTTTCCCCCAACAGCTGGGCCCGCCCTTGTTTGGTTGACAAGCAAGCAACCCAATTGAAGAAAGAGAATTCAGCGTGACGGCGAAGCGAAGCAATAGAAGCCCGAGTCAGTCCATGCGGGGCGGGGTCAAGGGAAGGCGGGGCGGGAGGAGGCTCGAGGAGCCGGAGCAACTAGACCCGGGCGCGGGAGCTGGGCCTAGGTCCGCGCCCTGGTGAGTGAGGGGCGCGCCGGGGGCCGGGGCGTGGCGGGCCGCTGAAAGAGGCTTGGCCCGAAGGACGCAGCCAGGAGAAGCCGGGACGGGAATGGGTCCGGAGGCTGCGGCGTGCTTCTGCCCTGGGGGCTGGAGGGGTTGGAGAGGGCGGGCCTGAGCTCCACCGAGCCGGTTCGGCAGGCCCCCCGAGGGGTCGCAGCCCAGCGGGCCACGGGGTCCCTGACCGGGAGGAGGCGTCAGGTGGGGAAGAGGGCGAGCCAGGCCTCAAGGAGAGGGGGCTGGGTTGGGCAGGGGTCTGAGAGAGGAGGAGGGTGGGAGGATGGACCTGGGACGCGACAAAAAAATGGGGGAGGGAGGAGATGGGAGAGGGACGGGATGGGAGAACGCTTGTTGGAGCCCAGGGAGTATGTGGGGCTCGGTGGCACGCGTCCGAAACCCGGGAGCCTTCCTTGACTTCGCCACCCACTTACACTGCTCGTCACCCCGCCCTGTCAGTCGGCCGGCTCAGTCGCCTGCAGTTTCATCTACTTGCCATCTCCACAGCTTTCGCCTCAGTTCAGGCCTCTGTCGCCTCTTATGTGGACTCTCCTCGTGTCCTAAGTGATGTGCCCACATGCACTCGGGCCACTCTCCTGTGGGCCTCGCCCCGTGGCCAGAGGGGTCTTTTCAAATGCAGATCAGATGCGGACACTCGCTCTTATAAACTGGCGGGCATCCCAACTCTCGCAGGATCAGCCTCAGATCCTCACCCCAGCCCGGCCCGGCCCCGCAGACCTCTCCCTCCTCTCGGTCTACCAGTCCCTCTTGCTCAGTACTCTCCACGCACTGCAAACCAAACTCTGGCCCTTCTCAGGGGCTTGACACTTAGAGTTCCTTTTCCCTGGGCTTCCCGCCCATCTTAGTCCAGCAAACTCTTCGTCCTTCGAATCTCCACTCAAGTATCACTTCCTCCAGAGGCGACCATGGCCCCTGACTCCCCCGCCAAGTAAATTCCCCACTTGCATCACCCTGTGGACTTCTCCTTCATGACACTTGCACAGCTACGGTTTTACATGTACTTAAGAAAGTAGTAACGTCTGTCCATCCCACCAGACCGTAGGTCCACAAGGAAGAAGATGGTGTCTGCTTTTGTTCCTTGTATCTCCAGCATCTCCCACAGGGCCAGGCACTGTAAATATTTCTTTAAAATAATGAGCAGAGGACTTGGCTTTGGCAGGAGGAAGGGGGTATGAATCGTGGTCCCTGCTGTTCTGCCCGTGGGGGAAGGAAACCAGCACTGCCATCCTCTTTGTATGCCAGGCTCTGGGCTAGAGCAATGCTGTCTAATAGAGGTATAATGCAATATGTGTTATTTTTAAATATACACCATTAAAAAAATGTAGTAGCCACAATAAAAGAAGAAAAAGAAACAGGTGAAATTAATTTTTGTAATATATTTTACTTAACCTCTTATATTCCAAAATATTATTTTGACACGTGATCCATATGAAAACATTATTAATGAGATAGTTCACATTTGCGTTTGTACTGATTCTGAAATCTGGTGTGTGTTGTACACTTACAGCCCCTCTCAGTTCGTGGTAATGAGATTTCAAGTGCCCGATAGCCACATGTGCTATGGGCTGCTGTGTTGGGCTGTGCAGTGCTAGGAGCTTTGTACACCTGTGGCATTTAATCCCCTCTGGAGTCTTTTGAGGTGATTATTTGTTACCTGCACTTTACTAATAATGAAGATCCTAAAAATTTTTGCCTGCCAGTGATCATCCTAGAGTTTGTGAGTGGAGGAGGCAAGATTAGAACCAGGACTTGGGTCTGTTAACCTTGAAGTCTGGGTCATTCTATTCCCTCTGTTGCCTCTAGGAGGTGCCAAGGAAGTATAGGGACTAAACTTCCTTCAAAACATCGGCACCTGTGGGCATACTGTATATTCTGTCTTGCTCCATTTTGAGATAATGTGTTTGGACACATCAGTACCACCTGTCTAGGTGGCTCAGGAACAGGCATATTTGATGTAGTTGAAGGAAAAACCTGAGAGGCAAGTCCATTTTTGACCCAGTCACCATACCTCAGCACAGCCCACACCTGCTCAGCCTGGTCCTGAGATCTGGGCAGAAAACTATACACACCCTGCAGCATCTCTCAGGTGCTGGGCGTAGGAGGCTCGATTCAAGTCTGGCTTTTCAATTCAGCAGTTGCTCACTGTTCTAGGCCATTTAGGATGCCTGGGGAGTAAAAGTCACAGCCTTTGTCTTCAGGATGCCTGTCGTGTACTTGGAAAGACAAAAGCAGATCACAAAGTGATTAGACAGTGTGCAAGACCCTGGTATGATAAAGGACCAGATTAAGTGTGTGCAGAGTCTGCAAAGGGGCTATCTAGACCAAGCTGTGTAATGTGTTTGAAGTGTTAAATGTGAGTTCCTTTAGGCAGTGTGGGTACTTTACAGTTTACCACAGACACTATATAGTTGTTGCATGGCTTATTTACGTACGTGCCTGGCTGCTTAAGGCATTTGAACTTGTAACCCCAGTAGACATGCTGGCTTTATTTGAGTCACTAGAAAAGGCTTGTTGAGCACCTATTATGTGTCATTATTATTGGCCACTGCTCTGGAACAAACCTAAAACTCTCCAAGGTTCTTCTGCTATAAGAAAATAATATACATCAGCAGTGCTTTGCCCTTTATATTGATTTTACTCCCTGATTGCCTTCACATATATATGTTCTCTCATTTTGTTATTAATATACTTCATCCTGGCAGGTAGGGCTTTTTTATGCTGGGGAAACATGTTTTTTGCAACTTCTTCAAGTTCACATAGGTGGAATTCTGCTTACTCTGTGTCAAGTAGTATGTGTAAATGATTTACATATATTATACTGCTTTAATGTTCATGATTGTATCCAAATCCAGATCTGTCTCAATTCAGAACACGAGCTCTTAACTGTTTAGCTATGTCTCACTAGAAGGTCAAGGTTGGAAGAGACTTCAAAAACATCTAGTCCACCCGCCTCCTGTAGATCAGGACCTGAGGTCCAGAGAGAGGCCGGTGCTCATGGCACAGCTGGGTAGTCAGTAAGGAAGACTAACCCAGAGGCCTAAGCCTTCTTTTTTCCCTAACTGGTGGTATGGCTTTGCCAAATTCTCTGGACCTTGGTGCCCTTATGTATAAAATGAGAGAAACTGGCCTGATTTTACGAGAACAATGCTGTGCTGTTATGGTCGGTATTGAAGGACTCAGGCCCATAGCGCGGGATTTCAGTCATAACCCAGGACTCGGGCCACCACACTCCATCCCGACCCAAGCTCCGCCTCCCTGTTGCAACCATGGTAGTCTGTTGAAGGGAAATAGTCTCTTAAAAGTTCATCTGTATTTTCTATCTCAGTTTCCATTTCCTTTTCCAAAAACTGAGGCAAGTGGTCTGTAAACACTAACCCATTCTAAATCCATCTCCTCGATTATTATAGTTAGGGATTTGCAAAGTTCTAGGCAATGGATGATCCTCTGTCATTAGTGCTTTTATTCTCTTTTAAGGGCAGTTAGGTCAAGGGGCCTGCTGGAGGGTATTTTTGGTGTGGAATTCCATGGGCACAGCTGTGTACCGGGCCCTGTGCTGTGAACCTTGGTTAAGAGTAGTTGGGGGCGGGGACAAGCTTGATGAGTCCCTGTCCTCAGATTGTGGACCGTCGTTAGAATCACTGGGGGCAGATTTTCAGTGACTGTGGGGTGGGCACTGGTGATGCACAACCAGAGTTGAGAACCACTGGTGTAGAGTCTGTTTTAAGAGGCACATGAACCTCCCAGCGGGTCTTGTTTAAAGGCAGATTCTGATTCCGTGGGGGATTCTCCGTTCCCGCAGCTCCCACCTGTAGAGAATTATCCATCGGTGGGATGGGTACATACTTGAAGGTGTGCATCGAAGACTGGGAGCACAGAGTGTGGTGTGATGAATTTTGCTTGAGGTGAAAACTAGGAAATCTACAGAGAAGAGTGATTGAGCTGGGTCCCTAAGGATGAGTAGCTGTCAGCTGTCCAAGGTGGAGGGAATAATGCACAGGGGAAGAGGGACTTAGAGACCTTGGTGTTCGAGGGATCGAGGTGGCCTGGTGTGACAGAGTAGCATGGGCAAGGGAGAGTCGGAAAGCCCATTCCACCCTGAACTGGGGCAAGTGGAACCCTCTGCTAAGGGGTGTGGGCTCTGTGCCCTTGAGCGGAGGGATGCTAAGGTTCCTAAGCAGGACGAGAGGAGCTGGAGGCGATTCCTGGGCGAGGCGGGAAGGGGAAGGAGCCCCAAGAGTTACCCTGTCCCCATCCCCTTCCCCACCGCACTTGGGCTCTAACTAAGCAGCTTTTATCCATGTGTTTGAGTGAGTCCTGTATTCAACCAGTTTTAACAAAGAGGAGAGACCTCAGCAGTCCCTGGCAGGATGGTCCTTGGAGTTCCTAGCAGTGAGTGTCAGAACCTGACTCTGCCAACCAGATTTCCCTCTTCTGTAGCTCAGAGCCTTGACCCCATGCAGTGGTCTGAACTAAGGGAAGTTGAGTCACTTCTCGGATGAGAAGATTTGAGGGAGAAGCCTCTGCTGAGATTGTGTTCTTGATTAGAAAGAGGGTGTGACCTCTGGTTGCCTTCCTGGTGTGGCATATTCTGCTGCAGGAAACGTAAACCAAACCTACCCATACCTCCCCCACTGAACCGGCAGCCGAACAACAGAACAAAAACCACTGGACAGTCCTTGTGCTAAAAAGAGTCGGGGAGGGGGACGCTGGGAACCTCTGGCATTCTTCATTCTGAATTCCATACTGATGGGGAGAGATCATCTTTCACTTCCTTTCTTCAGATGGGCTGTCCCAGCCTGCTGCTCCCCAGAGCAGTTACTGCTGGGGTGGTCAGGCAAGTGCCAAGGTGCTGATTTGATAAGCAGTACCTTCATTGGAGAGTTGCTGTTCTCCTGTTTCCCCAGTTTAGCTTTTGAAAACCAGAGCTTTCCTTCTCTCATGTCTTCTAGAATTATCTTCCGGTCATTGTGTTCTTCTCTCCTGCTTTTGTGGCATTTTGAGTTTTCCAAGTCATCTTATATATCTAATACTTCCAAGGGCGTGGAAGGGCATGGGATGAAGAGTTGTTTAATCTTGAAGGATATGTTACTTCTTTGCCTCCTGGGCCTGGATGTGGAGCTATAGCTCCCTTATCCTGTTTGCTATTGAACTCTATAATAGTGCTGAGTGGTGGAGAAAGAGGCTATTTATAACCCCGAGAATTTTGCAATGTTACTGAATTGATTCGACCTAATTTCCACTTCCTTTCTAAAAGGAAAATGAAAAGAGTAAGCAAACACGTGCTGGAAGAGTTCCCTCTATCCTGGGAAGAGTATACTTCTATTCTATCTCCTGATGTTTCTTTTGGGAGAAATCAGGGGGAGCTTTTCCCCTTATTTTAAACTAGAGTCAGGGCTGCTAAATCTGATTTTCCAGTGAGACATGTTCTAGTGTTAAATATGAAAACAAAACTTTAGACAGTGGGAAAACTGTGCAATTTGGAAGGTGGTGGGACACGAAGGGAACACGAAGCAACTAGGACCGTGCTTGCCAGTCCCTTCCCATTTAGAGCCAGCCCGGTTCGTGGGTGTTGAGCAAGTCAAAGCCAGTGGATCTGAGCAGAAATGGGCGCTTATTGGACCACAACTGTATGCCAGGCGCTGTACCAGGTTATGAGACTCCAGGGTTGTACCTGCCCTGGAGGAGGAGTTAGTGAAGAAGAGAGATGTGTAAATACATACCTGTAATAGAGTAGGACAAGAGCCTTCACGGAGGTATGAACAGGATGTGTGAGGGCTCGGTGGCTCCTATCATACTGCATTTTGCTAGGGAAAGGTGGGGAGACTTAAGAATGGTACAAAGAGGAAGTGACATCTGAGCTGGGCTGTGAATCTTGAATAGGAGCTCTTTTGACAGTTGAAGGAAGAGAGTGTGCAAAGGTGCAGGAGAAATGAAAGAACATGGCCTCGTAGAGGTAGCAAGTAGTCTAGAAAGATCTGGCTAGACTAAAGGACTGAATGCCATGCGAGGGAGCATCGATCACCTTCTTTACAATAGTGTGCTCTTGTGATACGGGACTCTTAGCTTCAGGATGCTTTAGCTTCGAATACTAAAATTCTCCCGTGAGCACCTACTGTGGACCAGGTGCAGTGCTGCCTGCTTTCTCCACCAGGCTTCCTGGGACCAAATTCTGTCTGTGCCACTTACAAACTGTGATGCTGAGCATGGAACTTAATTTTTCTGTCTCCATTTTCTTACCTGTAAACAAACTGGGGTGTAGTAATATACCACACAGGGTTGCTCTGTGGATTCAGTAACTTATTATACGTAATGCTCTTAGAACTGTGCCTTAGCATGATGTAATTTTTAGCGAATGTCATCATTGTTGAAAGGCAGTCTCATGTAGAAGAAGGAGAACTAACTTTGAGATCCTAAGACGCAGCCTTGAACCCAATTCTGATGTGATTTCTTTCTTTTTGGGGGCATGAGGGATGGGGAAAGGTGGGATGGAGGCATGTGGAAGACAAGTTTCTTAACCCATCTGAACTTCAACTGCCTTACCTATAAAATGCAGATGACTTTCAGGGTTCTTGTGAGCATCAGCTGTAATAACGCTGTGGAAGTGAGCAATCCACTAGTCTGCACATGACTATTATTTACAAGATGATTGCTGTGAAGTCTTCATAGCACTGCTCTGTTTTAAATAAGCCAGATTCATCTGAGTGGGTTTGGCTCTTCACTAATTCAGCCCCTGTTACCTAAGGGCCTGCTCGGGGCCATCTGTCCACTCAGACCTCTGTTTGCCAGTTCTTTCAGAGTTTGTCTTAGGCTTTTTAGTTGAAGTGAACAGAACGCGGGCTAGTTTAACTTAAAGGCATTTCATTGGCAGGATACAGGGGAATTTCAGGTACCCACAGTGTGTGAGATGCAGCCATGGAGTCTGGAATGTCGTCAGTCAGTGACTTTTTCCATCTCCTCCTGGGACTTGTGGTTTCTGGTTTCTGGCCTCCACTCATCTACACACTTCTGGATTCTTCCTTCAGATTAGCTTCCTCTGTGAGTCTCTTGGTTTTTGCTTTTCCATACCTTTGGCTTATGAGTAGCTTTGGCTTGCTATGGTCCCTTCTCTCGAGTTGAACATGACCTTTCTGCTCCAGGGCCCATCGCCATCTGGCTCCCTTAGCCCAGGTCTTTAAGTTCAAGAGAAAGAATTGGACTAGTTCAGCTAAGATTGAGCGTTCACCTCAGTACTGTCGGCTGTGACGTGGGTGTGGGGAGTGTCCTTCAGCTCCCATGGGCTGCCTGGGCTCTGTGGGAAAAGGCAGAGTCCCTGAGAGTAGGGTTTACAGTATCTCTTGAATAGTCCTGGTGGTTGTAAATCTTCAAGCTTTAAAATGGATATGAATTCCTGGAACAGCCAGGAATCATGCAGGGCTAACCTAAATAAAGACAGTCAACCCAGGAAATGCCACATGGGGTCAAAGTAAAGTGGAACTCTAAATTAATGAGCTTTAGAGTATCCAGAAAGTTCCAAAACATAGAACTTGTTGCTTAGGAGCCCCACTGACGTAAGGACATAGCTTCTTTTAGTGAGGACTTTCAAATGGGCAGTCTTCGTTTGGATTTTTAAGTTCTACTTTAGAATATGCAATTTTAGACTTAGAAGGCATCTTACACATGCTTTAGTCCCACACTCACACCTCATAATAGAAGAAAACTGAGACTTAAAAGGGACATGTACACATCACCCAGACACTTAATGATGCAACTGTGACCAGGTCCTGAGTCCTTCAGCTAGAAATCCAGTTGCTGCTTCCTCCCAGCCTGGCACTCTTTCTGTTACCTACACTGCCTACTTATTTTAAAAACAAGAACTGAACTAAATAACAAATGGTCTAAGAAGCCATACTGTCCAGTTCCATGTATGTAAAGCACAAGAACTGATCAAAGTAACATGTAGTAATAGAAGTCAGAAAACAAGTTGCCGCTTGGAGAGCTGGAAGGTGGGGGATTGACTGGAAGGAAGTAAGAGGGAATTTTCTAGGGTAATGAAAATGTTCAAAGGCTTGTTTGGGTGGTGATTACAGGGAGGTGTGTGTGTGTATGTGTGCGTGTGCGTGTGTGTGTGTGTGTGTGTGTGTGTTCCTATTTTATATATATTTATGTATACATACACCCCTATTTATATATGCACATAAGCTCTGTGCATTTTATTGTATACAAATGATACCTTACTTGTAAAAAATGATCTCACAACTGTTAGTTGTGCCCCTCATTATGGCAGATTTACTGATGAGGATAGAATGCCTGCCCCAGGCACCCAGTGAGTCATGGCACTGCTCCGCCCTGCTGGTCACTGGAACAGAACAGGTCAACCAGGAGTTGTTCTTATGGGGCCAGAGCCTATTCAGAGGTTTGCTGTGTTTCTAGGCACATAAAAATTATGCATGAAAATTTCTACTTGGAACCACAGGAGTTGTGGAAGCTCTAGGGGCTGTCGGGCCTGCCCACATCAGTCCCTTCAGGCTTGATCTAACTCAGTGGGGAGGAAGAGCACATTGGCCAAAGGCAGCTTCAAGTTCTGTCCTCTTTACTACTTCTTAGCTGGGCAGACTAGGAGACTTACCAAACTCTGAGTTTCAGTTTGTCATCTCCAAATGGAGGTAATAATCCTGTTCTGCCTACTTTATAAGGCTGCTAGAAGGAATCTATAAAATAAGTGAAAGCACTCTGAAACCATCTTTTTTTTTACACTGTCATGTTCTGGAAATGCTGGTGTTTTTGATACTTGACTTCTGAAAGAGCCCACCCTGATCAGGAAATGGTTCTGAGAGCTTCCCTCTTCCTGAGACCTGCATTTGGTAGGTGAAGGGCCTTTTACCCCCTTCGCTCATACTTACAAGGCTGTGAGGACTGACATTTGTGTTTGGGCTGACAAACCAATAGCATACAGGAAGCACAGCTTAGCAACGGCTATGCTGCATGTTCCAAGAGCATCAGGCGGTCTCCAGTTAGGCGTGAATTGTGGGCGAGTGGCTGAACTTGGAGGGTGCAGGAGAAAGGGCTTTTTCATTAAGAGAGAGGCCTCTCCTGAACCCTGTTGGCAAGAAGTGTAAATACATGCAAGATAATCCATCAGTTGAGTGAGAGGATGCTTTAGCTACTGCTTGCAATACCACTAAGCTAGCAGAGTTGCCTAGGATACCGGTCACATGAGCCCATCTTCTAGACTTGTTCAAAATGATTTATTTTCCTTTATTTTGCAGAGAAGTGGGGGATGGGGTCAGAGGTACTTCCAAAGCCTGTGCTCCCTATAGAGGGGCCTTTGTGTGTGGGTGCCCTACACTTGAGCTCTCAGCAGCTCTTGCCCTTGGCAGTAGGGACTAAAATAGCATTTCCTGTCCCAGCTCTATTCCCATATTCTGAACTCTGCATCATCCCACACAGAGGGGGCTCCACGTTGTGTCCTTTGAGGGGAAGGAGTGGCAGCAATAACTAGGGAGGAGGCAAGAGAGCATGTGGCCTGGCCCTGCTGACGCTGGGATCTTCCTAGCTTGACTGCAGAACAGAAGTAGGCTGGCTCCGTTCGCTAACTGCTCAACCAAGAAAAGGCTGTATCTATTCTTATTTGTCCCAGAGCACATGTCTCTCCCTTTCAAGGTCCCCAAGACACGAACCTGCAGTACATATGCTCTGCGACCACAGGGTCCTCCTGACCTCGAAATGAAATGCAACGTCGGCAAATCCCGCTACTGGCTGATCCGTTGTTGATAGATAGAAATATTCCATGTTTCTGTGTGCTGATCTAATCTAAAGAGACAGAAAGCCCAAGGAGAGATTGTGGTGTGATCTAGAACTCTTCCAACCAAGTAGTCCTGTGTGTTCCTTTGGATACTGTCTATCTTTCGAGGGTCCAAAATGTCTAACGAGAGTGAAAGGGGAAGATGAACTCTGAGATTTTTTCCTCCTTTCTGATTCTCTCTCCCCAGGCACCTGAGTCTGTGTTTGTGTCTTGGAGAAGTAGGGCCCATTGGGAACAATGCCACCACCATCAGACATCGTCAAAGTGGCCATTGAGTGGCCAGGTGCTAACGCTCAGCTCCTTGAAATTGACCAGGTAAGCTCCTGACATGAGAAATAGTGGTGCAAGGAGAGGGAGCTGGGAAGCGTGTGGCACAAGGTGACTGGTGGAGAAGGGGGTGCCCTCAAGGCTGGGGACCGTTGGCATTGGTAGTAGGAACCGGAAGCAGGAAAGCTGGGGCCTGCCCTGTTCTGTGGCAGGTTGGTCAGGGCTCGGGAAGGGCTGCCCCTTCGGCAGAAGCTCTCAGGGAGGGAGTCCGTGCTCAGTCCCCAGGCGGATCCTGCTTGGCAGCCCCTTCTTGTCAGAACCTTGGCACAAATAGGACGTGGTCAGAGGACCTCTCTCTTTCTTTCAGAAACGGCCCCTGGCGTCCATCATCAAGGAAGTGTGTGATGGGTAAGTTGAAACTGCCCTCATTTTGGATGAGGGCAAGCCAAAGACCATAGGAGCACTGCCAGGCCTGGAAGGACTTCTGGTGAAGGTCCAGTTAGTCAGGTCCCCGGTCAGGGGCTTTGTGTGTCACTGTTTTGTGAAGGAAGTATAGCTGATGATGAGGTGCCTTAGTCCTCCTGTCAGTCTTCAGTTTTTCCTTTAAGTCCAGGAATGTCCTACCTGAGGGCTGGTGGGATCTGCTGTGTATGGTGGCTCACGCTGGATTGTATGTACTGTGTGTCATGGTGCTGATCTTACAAAAGACTGAGGAGGTTATTTTTTCAACATCTCAACATAAAGCTTTGGTTTTTGTTTTGTTTTGTTTTGTTTAACCCCCTGTCCTCCAAACGAGCCACCTGATCCTTTGAGCAACTCTACTGAAAATGATTTATTTGCAGCTTCTAGACAGGCCCAGAGGAACGACCAAGCAGCTGCACTGTTTTTCTCTTACCTAGGTGGTCATTGCCAAACCCGGAGTATTACACCCTGCGTTACGCAGACGGGCCCCAGCTCTACATCACCGAGCAGGTCAGTAGAGGGACAGCCATTCTGCACAGTGAGCCACCCAAATGACCATGCCCTTTACCTTGCTTACATGTGGGGAGCTTCCACTTACTGAGGAGAGAGCTGCTGCCTGGGCAGCTGAGGCAGCCCAGCCCATGTTCTCCTCTAGTGGCTGGAGCACCGTGGCTTTTACTTCCTGGGACCCAGGGCGAGGATCTTAGAAGTTCTTTGGCAAGAAACAAGCAGGAGGAAAGGGCCTGACTAGAGTCTCCAGTTACAGCTACTTTTAAAACGACAGGAAGCTCTTGTTGATTCAGCATGCTTGCGCAATGCTAATGCTTTATCGTGGTTACTCTCTTCTCCTTGCTCCCCAGACTCGCAGTGACATTAAGAATGGAACAATCCTACAGCTGGCTATCTCCCCGGTAGGTACTCTGCTTTCCTGAGGAATCAGTTTATTTAACAGACATGTGAGCATCCACTATGGGCCAGACTCTGTTGTAGAAACTAAGACTGTGGAGATCCAACAGTCATTCTTTGCTCTCATTGCCTGGTTGGAGAAAACAAACAAATACAATATAAGGACTCTCTTGAGGGTCTTGACAAAAAGCTGTTTAGGAAGCGGTAGGAACTCAGAAAAGGGCCCATCTAACCCAGCCTGAGGATCCCCAAAAAGGCTTCCCAGAGAAGGGAATGTGTAGCACAGATGTTGGAAGATAAGCAAGAATTAGCCGAAGAAAGAAGAAAACAGGCGTCCCAACATGTGCTTTGTGGGGAAGGCTTCCATCCGGTGGCAGTCAGCAAGGAGGCGGAGTCCGAAGGTTCCTGGGGGGCCTGCTTCTGGGATTGGATTTTATCTAGAAGGGAATGTGGAGACACCAGAAGAGTTTAAGCAGGAAGATATATTATGTTTAGATTTATATTTTAGAAAGATCACTTTAGTGACAGGGTGAAAGACGAACTAAAAAAAGAAAGGTTGACAGCAGGAAGAATCTTTACAAAGCTGATGGAGGAGTGTTAACAGCCCATGAGGGCAAAAGGCAGTGGACCAAAAGGATGGTCACAAAGACTCTTTAGAGGTAAACTGGATGAATTTGGTGATGTGGAAGGAGAGGAAGAAATCCAGGATGAGCCCTGATTCCTGCCAGAGCAGCCCTTGAAGGTAACTAAGGAAGCGAGCAGGAGACGGGGAAGAACCCCAAGGGTGGGACATGGCTCAGGAGCTGAGCGCAGGTGGAGAAGGTGGGTCTGCGAGCAGCAGAGAGGTAAGTCAACTGAGAGCAGAAAGGCTGTCTATTGACCTGGGAAGTCAGTGGGTCACTGGGGAGCTTCCTGAAGACCCTCTTGGTGGGGTGACTGGCTGGCAGCTAGATTGCCATGAGTTAAGTAAAAGGTGAAAAAGTAAGAACCTCAAGTTTAGCACATCATCAAGAAGCTTGGTTATAAAAGGAAGTCGATGGAGAAGGTAGTAACTTAGAAACATGGAC
Source organism: Lyroderma lyra (assembly GCA_004026885.1). NCBI lineage: Eukaryota > Metazoa > Chordata > Mammalia > Chiroptera > Megadermatidae > Lyroderma > Lyroderma lyra. Next base: position 27,036 of record PVJL010002472.1, on the reverse strand, counting down.
TCGAAAAGATAATGCTTTTTAAAAAGAGGTAAAACATTCATGTGTTTCAAAAATCACAAAGTTCTGGCAACGATACAGTGACAGGTCTCCCTCCCACTCCTGTCCCTCATCTACCCAGCTCCCTGCCTCCTCCAGCCCTTCACAGTTGGTAACTTCTGTTGCAATTTTTTATGGGTCCTTGAAAATATGTTAAGATTGCAGAGAGAAGGGTTGACATTACAGGCAAGAGACAGTAATTAACAGAACAGGACCTTCCTGGGTCAGCTCAGGAGGACCCCACAGTCTAGGAGGAGGGACTCACCCTGACTGCTCGGCCCTCAAGAGAATAATCGATTTGGGGCAGCGTGGGTGCATTTGCAGAAAGGCTGCCAGAAAAGTAAGAGCATCATGACACCTGTTTTCTTGAAGAGAGAGACCAGTTCACCTCCAAGGAAGGGAGGCATGGAGTAGTAACAACAGCCGACATGTACCGAATGCCTGTGTTTGCTGAGCACTTCGTACACTGCTGTGTATGGGCACTCTTTAGCCCCACTGCGCAGACAAGGAAACCAAGACTTAGAGAGGTGAAATCACTTCCCACTTGTCACACAGCTCAAAACACAGCAGGGCTGGCTCTCAAACCCAGGTCTGTCTGCCTCTAGGCCAGTATTCTCGCCATCATGTTCCTCCTCTTCCCTCTTCTCCTGAACTCATCCTGAGGACTGTGTTATTCCCCCACTAAGCTCTGCTAATTTAATATGACAGCCTGGGAGTTACTTGCATTTAATGAAGCGCCGAAGCATTTTGCAGACCTCTCGCTCAGAATACTTGACTTTCCCAGAAGCACATCTCTCTGGAGCGGGAGGCAGCAGCCCAGAAATGCTGTCTCGGGAGAAACATTAACATTGGGAGTTGGAAGTCTGAGTGTGATACAGACCAGTGCTCTTCAAATTGTTCCCTCCTGTGACCTTTTCTCCTGGCGCACATTTTCTCCACCGTGCAGATCTTGAAGGATTTCTGTATCATGGAGAGCAGTGTGCGTTAAAGGGCCATCTTTATAATAGTAATAGAGGAGAGGCAAAGGGCAGAGACAAGAACAGGCCTGACTCCCCGGCTGGCAACAGAAACTGGTCTCCACTTCCTTCGCACTGTCAGAAAAAATGAAGACCACAGCAATGTTTTTGCTCTCAAAACCCTTCCAGTGCATTAAATGAGAGCATTAAATGAACACACCAGAAATAAGGAATGATGAAATGGTGAATTGTGAGGCACTGACTGCAAAGTCATTACGTTCAGCGTGAGCACAGTCAGTGACCACTGGGGTTGTAGGTGTAGCTGTAGAACAGCGGCAAGCATTCTGCCAGGAGAAGTTCACATGCTAGGAGTTTGTAGGCTTTGTCACCACCATCATTTCAAAAAGCCGTTTAGAAATTAGCTGCTTCCCACTCCTTGATAGTCTTAAGGGTTCCCCAGGACTATCACTTTGAGGAACAATGATGTGGACTTTGAGAGAAAGTTAAAAAAATTGTGAGGCTTTGCACATTTTCAGATTGAAAGGAAACTTCGGGGTCATCAGAGTGAATTCGCCACCCAATACAGGCATCCTTTCTATAGCAGATGTGATGGATGGTTGTCTAGATTCTCCTTGATTGCTTCCAGTGACCGAGAGCTCATTACTTCAAGAGACAACCTCTTCCACTGTCTGATGGCTTTGAGTGACAGGAAACTCCTATATGGAAACAGTATCTGTTTCTCTGTGCTGTGATCTCCTAGATCACTCTTGTCTTTCCTCAGTGGGAATTTTTTGACTCCACAGACCAGAATGGCACAGAAAGGATGCAGATGACTGCAGAATTGGTCTTGGCATCCTGGTAATTCCCTGATTGACCCAGTAAACATTTATTTAGTGGTGGAAAAACGAGTTCTGCCTCTGGCTTGGAGGGTCACAGGAAGGCCGCTCAGAGCTCTGCACGGAGCAGTAACCAGCCACGAGGAGCAGATGGCCTATATCTTGTCCCTGGTTTTACAGTCCCGGGCCGCACGCCAGCTGATGGAGCGGACCCAGTCCTCCAACATGGACACCCGGTTGGATGCCATGAAGGAGCTGGCCAAGCTCTCGGCTGATGTCACCTTTGCCACCGAGTTCATCAACATGGATGGCATCATCGTGCTGACGCGGCTCGTGGAAAGCGGAACCAAGCTCTTGTCTCAGTGAGTATGACTGAGGTCTCGTTGGGGGCTTTCAGAGGTTCACTGCTCTCCAAAGGGCGTCCTCCTCTCACTTCCACTGAGTGAAATGGGTTTATTTATACGGAGCAGATACCACACGAGCAGCCACACAGAGGGACAGAATTTACTGTGTGGTCCTGAACCTTGTCGTCTAGCCACGTGTCACAGATCACATGGCAGCACAAAATAGTACTGTGCCAAGTAAGCAGTAGAAATAGGGGTTCAGAAGTCAGGAAGAGAGAGGCCAGCTCATGACAGACAGTTGATTTTTGGCAAATGATGGGCCTGATGGAGGCTAGTGAGCAGACTGTCTGTTATCTTCTAGAACAGGTGTCTGTCTATTCTTAGCCACCCCTGCCTCCAGCCCTCTCCCGTCACCTCCCCACCACACACGCACACACACGCCTCCCACTGTGTTTACCGTAGGTCCCCCTCCCCATTTTCCATCTCCCTACCCCCATTTTCAAAGGGTGCAGGAGATACAGAACTTTGCAGTATGCCACGAACATCTTTTCGCTGCTCCGGTGTTGAGATGAGTGTGCTGGGCCACTGCCTTGTCACGATCGGCAGTGAAGAGACAGATAGTTTAGTTTGCCTCTTAAGCCTTTGCAGCCTAAGCTGGCAGAAAGGGAGTCAGAAATCTTTTGCCCAATGGATCAGCCATTGAAATTTTCAGCCAAACTGAGCGACTAATCATGGGTATTTGTTGTAAGTCTTAGAAAATCCTAAAACCTTCGGCTGTCATCAGCATTGACCTAAAAGTTCTGCATTCTCCTGAGAGAGTACAGGATTAGAGGGACCTTTGTATCCTCCTCTTTAAAATGGGGTAATACCTGCACTGCAGTACTGTCATGAAGAGCATTGTTAATGAGAATGGATCTGAACCTACTTTGTCCTTGGGAATCTACTTGGTTGATTACAAAGCACTCTGCAGACGTATAAAGGATTAAATGTATAAAGAGGAGAGACAAAGGAGAGAAAACATTTTCATCCTTCTCCATCAGCCTGATGCTGAGGGCTTTGCTACATTGTCATCTTGCCCTCACCACAACCCTGCACAGTTAACGCAGGGCGATTAACACGGTTTTACAGAGGAAGAAACTGAAATTTGAAAAGATAAAACTTGCGCAGCCACGTGCCAAGCTCATACTTTTTCTCTTGTACTCTGCTGCCTCTTGGCCTAAAGGCGAATGTGGGTCACAAGCTTCCTCAGGCACCCCCACCAGGCATTGGGGTTTGACAAAAGTCCGATACCTTTTTTTGTTCTTGGGAAATGGGTGAGTGATTCTGGTTCCCTGAGATGAGGCAATCCAGAGAAGGAGAGCGTAATCACTCAGCAGCCCTTTCTCAGGGACAGATACCTGGACAGCATCTGCTCTGCGTCGGGCTAGGTGTGCACATGGGCGCTCACTCCCAGATGGGCCGGATGGTTTCTGGTGTGGTGCTTATGTTGAAATTTTACCCCTGTGGCTGCTGTCACCCCTGCGCGCCGGTTCTGAATCTTTGTATCATTGTGTGTGTGTGTTTTACACATGTCTCAGCTACAGTGAGATGCTGGCATTCACCCTGACTGCCTTCTTAGAGCTCATGGACCATGGCATTGTCTCCTGGGACATGGTTTCCATCACCTTCATTAAGCAGGTGAGGCCTCCAGTATTGTCTCTTCCCTCAGTCACCAGTGCTCTAGGCTTAAGGGGAGATGCAGGCCACACGGCCATTCTGGTGAGCGTCGGCTTCCTATCCCTGAGGCTCTGGCCTTCCTCTGAAAGGTTCCTTTTGCTGTACTCTCAGCACCTGCACTGAGGGGATGGAGCTGGACTCTCAGAACTGTATACGGCCAGGGTGGCCCTGGATGGCCAGTGAGACTTGGAATAGCACCAGCTGGAAACCAGCACCACCCCCAAGTCCTCTGATCTGCTTCCTGAGCTCTCCCTTGTCTTTGATAAAAATGTTCATTTCATCTGCCTTATATTCATAAGTCTGCCTTCTGTTTACAAATCGGCGAGGCAGCCTGTTTGGGCCGTCGGATTGAACTCCATGGGTGGGGTTTTGCCCGCCTTTCTTCTATAAGAAGAGGCAGTGTCAATTCAGAAAACTGAACTAAAACCAGTGACTACTATATCTGTTGACCTGTTCATTGTCTTGGGACATTTGGAACTTGATGATGCTGGAGATATTGAGGCAAAAGTGAAATGACCATGTGTCAAGGATATTATGATGGGGATTAAGAAGAGGAATTAGATGACAAAACTTTGAGGTCCTTCCTGTCTCCAAGTTGCTGCTGGTCTGCATGCATATAGGGAAGTAGTGTATGTCGGGAGAAGAGTACCTGGAGATAAAATGATGTCCCAGCATCAGTAAGATCCTCTGCTTTCTACAATCAGCTTTTTTACACCCAAACCCTTATTTTGAAAACAAAGGAGTAAGCCCTCAGATTTTGAGGACATACAATTGACTAGCTATTGTAATTTGAAATTGAGTTACCCGTGCCTATGGAGTCCCTGGCTTCTTGGCCAGTGCAACCATGAACCAGATAGCACTCCCCGCCTAGGGCCAGCTGCCCAAATGTGGGTAGCACATCTGAGAGGAGAGAGCCTTTGTGGGGTAGCATCAGAAACTCGGCTGTCCAGCTCCCCTGGGCCCTGAGCGCCCTCACTGATTTGCCCCTCCCTGGCTTTAGATTGCAGGGTACGTGAGCCAGCCCATGGTGGACGTGTCCATCCTTCAGAGGTCCCTGGCCATCCTGGAGAGCATGGTCCTGAACAGCCAGAGTCTTTACCAGAAGATAGCAGAGGAGATCACTGTGGGACAGCTCATCTCTCACCTCCAGGTGTGAGTAAGACACCCCGCACCCCCATCTGTTCTCTTCTCTCCTCTTGGTCTTCTTGAGTCTCCCAATCCGACTTCCCCTCACACGTGTTCATTCCTCACCTTTTCCACACTACAGCCTATTCCTCCCACAGTTCAGACCTGATCTTGTTATGCTCTTGCTTAAAATCCTCTGTCACTCTCCTTGCCCCTTAGGATCTGAAGTTCTTCCCAAGCTTCCTGTACCACCATGGTACCAGACAGAATTAAATGCTTTCTCCTCTGTGGGCCAAATAGTCTCTGTTTGGAGTATGATAATTATATTTATATATTAATAAAATATTGTACTTTTTTCTATCTCCCATTTTTAAATTTTGAGCTCTCTGGGAACAGGGACCAATCATTTTTGTAGCCCCTGCTTTGATTTAAATAGAAGCTCAATTACAATAGTATTTATTGAATGAACACTTTTAAGGCCTTTGAGATTTAGCCCCACATTATTATTTGGTAACAATCTGTGACTGATTTCATAAGCCATCTCTAAGCGTTGTCTTGCTGGTCACTCTTCTAACGTTCCTCTGTCTTCTCTCTCCATTAACACAGCTCCAACCAGGAAATTCAGACCTACGCCATTGCCCTGATTAACGCACTTTTTCTGAAGGCTCCTGAGGACAAGCGACAGGTCTGTGGCTGTCTTTTCAAGCTTTTCATCTGGGCTATTCCAAGAGAAGAACTCTCCCTGACCCACCCTTTGCTATCCAGAGAGCAGAAACCCAGCCATCGTCCCAGGAGTCCTTCCGCCCATCCCCCTGTGATCAGAGCTGTAGGGGTGGTTTGGCTGCGGAAGACCCAGGGAAGAAGGGGTGCGGGGAGGCCAGCTGGGTGTGGGGTCAGAGCAGGGGCCTGCAGATTTGTTCTTCTAGACGACCAGAGCGTGAATACCTTTTGCTTTGTGGGCCATGTGGTCCATGTGGCAGCCATTCAACCTGCCGATGTAGCCAAAAGCAGCCCCAGACAGAACGCGTGTGACTGTCTCCCAGGAAGGCCTCATTTTCACAGGCGGTAAGCCTCATGTGGCCTCAGTTTGCAACCCCAGTTAGAGCATCAAAAAGGCAGAGGAGACCCCCTGGGCATCACTGTTGAGTCCAAGAGACCGAAACACATGAGATCCTTACTTAAGGAAGCGAGAGCGGAGGGGCACAGCCTGAAGTTCCCTGTACAAGGGTCCTCTGGTCCAGAACCTAAGCTGTGGCTGGGTGACATTATGCAAATCGCTCTCCTTCTCTGAATCCCAGTTTTCTCACTTGTTATGTGGGAGCAACAGCATCTGCTCTGTTCACTTCACAAGGATGTCATGAGGAAAAACCAGACCCCTGTTTTGCAAGTGAGGACACTGGGAACCAGCTGGGCAGTGGAACAAGCCCTGACCTAAGATCCAGCACCCTGGGGCTGGACATGTGCTTTAACCCCACTGGGTCTCAGTTTCTCTTTCTGTAAAATGAAAGGGTCAGATTACTACGGGCCCTTCCAACACTAACATTCTAGATTTCTCTGGGAAGAGCCCAGGGGGAGTACAGAAGACCGACATCTTTTAGTCCTCTCTCAGTACCCTGGGCTGATTAAGTTGAGATTGGGTGGGCTCTGGTGGGAGGACCTGGAGCATCTGTGGTTGTATCTGTCGTCTTTTTTGGATGGCTTTGCTCTGTTAAACCCTTCCTTCCTAGTCCCGTTTTGAGTGTAAGCTGAAAGCTCATCCTTCCATCTGCTTCTGTCTGTGCTTTTTGCTTTCCGCCGGCAGGACAAGCATCTTAATCCTCTAGAACTGCCTGTCACTGTAAGTAGCGTCACTGTGGGGAAGGGGCCCCCACTCTCTTCCAGGTGGGGAGGTCAGCGCTGGGCAAGAATCTCACATCCGATCTGGGTGTTCAGGGAACTCCAAGACACAGGAACAGGTGGTGTGCTGTGAGTGTCATTTTTTGGGACACTTGGGCACTTACTGCAGATTAGAGTCACATAGAGGATTAAGGGGGTGCCTGTCCCAATCATTCCTTCGTAACTTGCCTTTATGTGGGTCTGTGTTCAGCCAGGGAAGATCAGGTTCAGAAGTAGCCTGTGACTTTGATCTATGTGATTCTGTGCTGCATCACAAGGTGTAAAGGTAAATCCATGTCCTTTGGACGCTAACTATACCATGGGGCTTTGAAAAGGTTTAGACCTTTGACAAAAGGGACTTGGGACACTCACTTCTTGGTCAGAGGGAGTTTTCAGGAGGTCAACTGTACGAGGACCTGGAGAAGAGTAAGTGCTGTCCCCTGGCACCACAGAGGAGCTTGTGGTCTGTGCCTTACATTCTAGCAGTGGACACCTGTCAGTTGCCTACTTGGTAGCTATCAGCCAACCTCCTGTAGCTACCAGGGAACTCTGTAGGCCACTTTCTCTCCCTCCAGCCAATGTGTGCTCAGCGGATGCAAACTAAAACAATGTCCCTGGCAGCCTCAGCCATTTGGAATCCAGCTAGACATCTAGAATTGAGAGACAAGGCCGTTCAGCACCCAGGGGGGACTGCTGCGTTGGAGAGGTGTGACAGCTCCCTCAGGCCAATTGATTTAAAATTATCTGTAAAATTAAATTAAGGCAGCAGTTTAGAAAGTGAAGTCATACTAATTAACATTATGAGAAGTGATAGCTGACATTGGAAGGAGACAGAAGAATTATGAAAAGCTGTCAGGAAAATTAGAAGCAGAGTAACTAGGACTGTTTTGTTTAGAGGAAAAGAGCTTCAGATTTCATTAGCTCCTTCAGGGTATTGCAGTGTCACAACACAGAATAATCACCGATGTTCTTTTTGATGAAGCCGAGTCCTTGGCGGTGATTAAATTACAATCATTGGAGTCTCTTCTGAAATAAAGAAATGTATATAATACATTTTTAGTAGATTTGCATAGGAATGGTCAAGGTCATAGTTCTGAGGGGACCCTTAGAGTTTGGCTCCCTGCAAGAGTCACTTGTGTCGTCTGAGTGTGCTAAATAAAGGGTGACATCCAAATATGAACCCAATGTCATAAAAAGGTGGCACTATTATGAAAAATTACCCAAAAGCACCCAGCATGTTGTTCTCTCTACCGGTCAGAAGTGACTCGGGGACGAGGATGTCTGTCCCCTGCCCTGCTGGGGTGGTGCTGGGAGGCTGGAGAGCGCCAGGGGCCAAGCCTCCTGGGTTCGGGGTCCTTGTTTCATCAGAGCCCCTTCCAGCCTGGGGGTGGGTGTCTGCCTGGGACCTTGTGTGTGGCTTGGGAACCGTCACGCTGCTGTGTGCTCCATGTGCGTTGTCCATCGCCCCGCGTCCTCGTGACACGGTGTCTTGTCCTGAAGCAGTCCCCGCCCCTCTTTGGGGATGGTGTGGTGGATGGTACCACTGGGAAAGGAAACCCTGTTTGAGTTAATTTGCGCTCACGAAAACAAATGGGAGGGAATTTTTGAGAGTATAAAGTATATCTGATGATCTGTGGATTTTTGTTTTCAATTTGCCCACTTTTCATTTGAAAGGAAAAGGAAATATAAAGCTAAAGCTCCAGAGCTGACATCACTTCCTCTTGATAGTCGTCACCGCTGTGCGCCTGGCACCCGGCCTTATGTCTACTTGTTTTTCTCAATAGGATATGGCCAATGCGTTTGCCCAGAAGCACCTGCGGTCCATAATCCTGAATGTAAGTTCCCGGAGCAAGCTGTATTTTGTCACCATTGTTGCTTTGTTACTGTTAATAGCTGTGATTACTGTTATAGTTGTATTATTATTACTGAAATTACTACTCAGTGGGGAGGGCACTCAGAGAGAATTTACAAATAGGTACTGAACACTTTTTAAGGAGAAAAGCTCTTTTATTTTGTAATCCTCTGTAGCACAGTTGTCTCTAGGAGGCCATACCTCCAGGAATTGTAGAGCCTCGAAGGAGATGCTACAGCCAGCTGTACTGTTTGCTGCCCTGCAACTCCAACTGGAGGGAATGTGTTAAAATAGGCACAAAAGAGGGAAGTGATGCATTCAGCTAACACCAGCTATGAAACTGAGTTGTGTGGGGCACAAGCAGGGGTGAATGGGACAGCGCGTTTGCTCTCGGAGAACTCTGGTCCAGTAGGAAAGGCCAGTGGTCATAGCACCTATGGCCAGGTTCCACAGAGCTTCGTGGTTTTGGAGATTTCAGAGGTGGGACAGCCAGTCCTGTGTTGAAGGGGAGGTGTCAGGAGGGACATCTTCAGGGGAGGCTGAGGATAAGGAATTCCAGTGAGGGGGCAAGTGGCTAGAACCAAGGAGTGGGTCTCTGGTGAGACTGCAGAGGTGGCAAAGGCCAAGTCAAGTAGGGCCATAGTCTTGTTCCCAAGGGCAACTGAGGGGATTTAATCAGGATCGAGAAATAAGCAGACTGGCATTTTAGAAAGATCTGCTCCAGGTTCTGTGTATTTCCTGAGGGGTTATTGAGGGAGCAGCAGGAACTGGGGGTGGAGTTGAGGGGAGGCATCTGAAAAGAGGCCTTACTCCCTGCTACCAGGGTGGTGGTGCGGGTGGGAGAGAGCTGAGGTGGGAGCTAAGGGTGGTGGGAGCCGGGAAAGAGAGCCAAGTCCCATCTAGATTGAAAGGAGGCAGTTTTATCAGTTGTGAGGTACAAGGGAAAACTGGGAGACCACAGTGAAGGAAACGGCGTGAGAAATTTGGAGTCAAGTGTGAAAGGCTTATAATTCTGAACATAAACTTGGGAGTCACCAGTCCCCACTCTGCCATTAACCAATCTTTGATCTTGAGCAATTCACTTAGCTTCTATGGGCTTCCATTTGCTCATCTGGACTTGAGGACTAAATGAGCTGTAATACATATGCAGTGCTTAGCAGGGGGCCTCATGCGTGCTGCACTCCTGCTGGCAGTTCTGTGACTGTGAGCAGGATACAAAGGTGATAGAATTCAGAAAGTCCGCTCTGAGCCCTTGTGAAGTCCAGTGGTCTGACCATGTAGAGCCTGTCAGACTTCATCTTGCAGAACTCGCTCCTGCCTGCTGGCCATTTCCTTGGTCACGGCCCCACGGCCAGCCTGGCAGGCAGGACCTGAGCAAATGCTTGGGCACCGTGCCGGCAAATGACAGGAGCACACAGATCCCCACACACTCCTGTCCACATTCCTGAGCAGCGGTCCTGGTGCTGCCCTCTGCCTGTGGCGGGGATTTAACGAATTTCGAGGCTTATCCTTTATCTGATTGTCCATTTCTGGACAATCCTGTGACAGCAGAGATCCCACTACAGAAGATAGATCAGCATCTGCGAGGAAATGGTAAACTTCACGAACAGCAGTGTAGGAGAGAGAGGCAGGAGGGGGACGTACAGGGGTTGGACAGGAGTGTTGGACGCCCCTCTGTGTGTAGGTGTCTCCATATCTTGGAAAGAAAATGACCTTTTCTAAAGCCTCTCCACTTGGTGAGGATACCCAAAACATTTTATTTTTCTAAGGAGAAACAGAAGAACCATGCTGTCCAGGTCTATAGGCACATCTCCACACATACTGTTAACATCTGTTACCTCGGATGGAGTGATTAATCTCTTTAGACCTGTGCAGTCCAATTTGGTAGCCACTAGCCAGCTACATGTGGCTGTTGAATACCAGAGATGCGGCCAGTCCCAATGGAGACTGGTAACTCCTTTCCTGCTTGGATCCGCCCAGCTGCTGGTCTCCCACGTGATGACCCCTCCACTCTGGCGAGGCCAAGTGCCACCTCCACCCTTCATTGCACCTCCCCTGCCCAGGAGGTGCAAGAAAAAGGACGGTGCCCTTTGGGCCCGCAGGGGTCACCTCTGCCTGAATCAGGCCCGTTCATGTTCCATCCCCTTCTAGAACATGAAGTCCCCATGTGTGGGAGGAGAGCCCTGCTCCCTGCCCAGCACAGGTCCTATTTCCACCAGCACGGATGTGACTCCTCAGTAAAAGAACATCAGCTCAGCCCCCTGCTCCCTGCCTTTGCTCCTTCCAGCACGTGATCCGGGGGAACCGCCCGATCAAAACGGAGATGGCCCATCAGCTGTATGTCCTGCAAGTCCTGACCTTTAACCTTCTGGAAGAAAGGATGATGACCAAGATGGACCCGAATGACCAGGTAGGTGCTGAGTGGGACGAGCTTCCCGGCTTACACTGTGTGCTGCTTCCCACCCTTGGGCTGTGTGTTGAGCACGTGCCGTGTGCCAGGGGTCATGCTTGGTCGTGTCTGCAGACGTGGTTTGTGTCTGCTCTGGGAAATCGATCTGTGCGCCTCGCTGTGACCTCTCACAGCAGGGTGACCCTCTGGGCCAAGTCTGCCTCTGTCTGCTACGGCAGAGGTGCTGCCTCCTCTGATCCATCAGGGCCGGAGTCCTGCCCAGAGAGCTTGACCAGCTCTTTCTTTTCCTTGGTTAGCTGCTTTACTTGCTGACTTCTGTTCCACTCTCAGGCTCAGAGAGACATTATATTTGAACTGAGGAGGATTGCGTTTGACGCAGAGTCTGATCCGAGCAGTGTCCCCGGGAGTGGGACTGAAAAACGCAAAGCTATGTACACCAAGGACTACAAAATGCTGGGATTTACTGTAAGTTTCCCAAAGCACGGATGTTGTAGGCCTCCTCCCCTGACAAGAAGTCAGAGAGCCCACCCAGACCGAGCCCTAAGAACCCCTCGCTCATCATGGTGACCCTGGAATAATGACACTGAGAAGCTGGAGGGGCCTTCATGCTGGGTTTGCCTTGGCGGTGGCAGGTTCACACGTTTATGTGCAGCATTTGGCCCTGTGAACAAACTGCCTATAGGAAGGCCCACAGGTCAGCCAAATGCGTAGAGAAGGGACCTCTCACCAAAGCAGCAAGGTTCTTTGAGAAGCTGAAGTGGATATTTTGTGATAGGATACAGCTTAAGAATAGCAGCCATGCAATTAAATATATATTGTGTACCTACTCAGTGTCCAGTATGCTAGGCGCTGGGGTCCAGGTGAGTGAGCCAGAGCCCTATGATCAAGAGCTCACTGTCTCTGATAGAGATGGGCGTGCGAAAGGGCTAGGACAGAGGTGGGCACACAATGCTGGTGGCATGCAGAGGAGGGGCAGCAGGGCTTGCCCTCAGGTGACACCACACACAGGGGGTCTACCAAGTCTCAAGTCGGGTTTCTTTATTTCTCCAGAACCATATCAACCCAGCAATGGACTTTACCCAGACTCCTCCTGGAATGCTGGCCTTGGACAACATGCTATACTTGGCTAAAGTCCATCAGGACACCTACATCCGGGTAAAGGCTGGGGGCTGGCCTTCTCCATCCTGGTAACCTTATCTCTGGCTTGCCGCTCTCCTCTCCCTAATCCTCCCTTCCCTCTCCCCGCCAGATCGTCTTGGAGAACAGCAGCCGCGAAGACAAGCATGAATGCCCCTTTGGCCGCAGTGCCATCGAGCTTACCAAAATGCTCTGTGAGATCCTCCAAGTCGGGGAGCTACGTAAGTCTGCGCAGCTCCCCCCTCCTTCAGCCAGTCCTTGCAATCATCCTGGTGGGGCACGAGGCTATGAGGCTAGGTGCCGGTGGGGCTGGGCCACCTCACCGTGCTTTCTGAGTGAGCTGTCACCCACCTTACCCTGTCGGTAGGAGTCTTGGCTGTTGCTTTCTTTGAGCTGGCAATTTGAGTGTGTTCAAGATGCCACCACCTACTTACTCCCGTGCGTAAGGACTAGCTGAGTGTGGAACAAGGTAGAGCCAGAGCAAGAGAAAGTGCCAGAGAAGAAAGCTAAGGAAGTGGGGAGCGCCCCCACCCTCACACTCGTGAGGTCCAGTCTTCACTCTGGCTCCCACCTTGGGACTTGGGTGCAAAGGAGTCACAGTTTCCAACAGCGCTCCCAGCTCATCCCCTCCATTTCCTTTCTTCTCAGCAAATGAAGGGCGCAACGACTACCACCCAATGTTCTTTACCCACGACCGAGCGTTTGAGGAGCTCTTTGGCATCTGCATCCAGCTGCTCAACAAGACCTGGAAGGAGATGAGGGCAACAGCCGAGGACTTCAACAAGGTGGGGGTCACAGAGCTCCGAGGCCCCCAGGCTGAGACCATCCCGTGGCAGTCCGGGATAGCCGGCCAGGGCCCGGGGAATCCCTGGGCTGGAAAGCCAGCTTGTTCTGCAGTGCTGAGTCACAACACTGATGCCCCGGGGAGCTTTGGTCCCCTCTGGTTGTGCTTCCTCTGTCACCTTGAGCAGTTGTTTTCTCCATGGTGCCGGGGGCCCCTCATTGGCCCAGTGCAGCCAGTCCTGCCCGTCCTGTCCTCCTTAGGGCGCAGGAGGATAAGTGTAGCAGTAGTAGCTATGGTTTCCCGAGCACTTCCTATGCAGGGACTGTCGCAGTCTCGTGAACTGGAAATGTCAGAGAGAGGTCCCAGTGGGTGGGCCTGATGGTGTCACGGAAGTCATTCCTCCATGCTTCCCGAGTCCCCACTCTCTGCAGAGCACTGCTAGGCCCTCAAAGCCGGTAATCTAGCAATTGAGTATTTTGAAGCTGCTCGTCTCATCATAAAAAATTATAAAAAAGAAAGTATAAAAAAGTATAAAAAAGAAAAAGTTTTCTATAATTCCAAAACCTGGCGATGATCATTTTTATGTACCTATATAATCTGTTGTGACGAATTTCATTGATTCAACTATACACCTACTTTTGGGCCACCCTGTACATCAGAAGATACGTCTTCCTTTCTTTGAAGAGTGGGTGGAGATCTGAGAATGTTATGTGACTTGCTCAAGGAACAGTCAAGATCTGAACTCATTTCTCTGTGACTCCAAAACCCGTGCTCGCTTCACCACGTCGTTGACTAATTGAAATTGATGAGAAATGAAGCATTTGTCACCATCAGTCATTTGTCCTACATAACCATCAAAGAGGGTGGCCTTAGAAAGTCTGCCCACAGCGGCCTGTCCCTGCATCGGAGCCGGGGTGAGGTGACGCCGCCTTCCTGTCCCCCTAGGTTATGCAGGTGGTCCGAGAGCAGATCACTCGTGCTCTGCCCTCCAAGCCCAGCTCTTTGGATCAGTTCAAGAGCAAACTGCGTAGCCTGAGCTACTCTGAGATTCTGCGACTGCGCCAGTCCGAGAGGATGAGTCAGGATGACTTCCAGTCCCCGCCGATTGTGTAAGTGCCATCCAGGGAGTGTGTGTGTATGTGTGTGAAGGGCAGGGACCCTGGCTCTGCCATCCCTCAGTGGCTCCACCGTGACCCTCTTTCCACTCTGCCACATGCCCACCCCAGGGAGCTAAGGGAGAAGATCCAGCCCGAGATCCTTGAGCTGATCAAACAGCAGCGCCTGAACCGGCTCTGTGAGGGCAGCAGCTTCCGAAAGATCGGGAACCGCCGCAGGCAAGGTGAGGGGGCCTGGGGCACTGGGCTGGGCCTCACCGCCTGGCCACCGCACGCAGGGAGCAAGCCGGGACCGCCGGCCTTTCCCAGAGAGGTTCGTGCTCATTGCTTTGTGTCCCTTGTGTTCCAGAGCGCTTCTGGTACTGCCGCTTGGCACTGAACCACAAGGTCCTACACTATGGTGACCTGGATGACAACCCGCAAGGGGAGGTGACGTTTGAATCCCTGCAGGAGAAAAGTAGGTTCATTTCGCTGCTGATGTGTCCTGGTATCTGGAGAGCTCTAGGTCCTGGCTGTTTTAAACTATCTGGTCTCAGTCCACTTATCTGTCTGGACTCATTGCCTCATCTGTCAGAGGTCACCTCATAGGGCTGCTGGAGGATTCCGTGAGCTCAGAGGTGGGTTTTGCAGACTGTAAAGGGAGATATGCGACAACACTGAACCACAGTGGTTAAGAGCAGACTTCCCGCATCGCGTCCTGGCTCTGCTGCTAAGGCTAACTCATCGCCAGTGCAAGTTCAGTCTCCCCTCTGCTTGGTTTCGTCTGTCAGATGGGAATCATAGCCACCCCTCCCTCATAAGAGGACTGAATGAGCAATGTGTGGAAAGCACTGAGAGTGGTGGGCAGATAACAAGCACAACTGTTAGCTGCTGCCACTGCTGTTTGCTGTGGTGTCATCGTCACCGGCTTTACCGTGAAGCGGAAGTGAGCTGAGTGTCAGAGGCTCTGTGCCTTGGGGAGACAATCCAGAAGCCCTGAACTGACCCCCAGTTAGATATGACAGGGCCCAGCAGGCCAGTCCATGGGAAGTGACCATGGAGGAGGGAACAATGCCAGGCCCCGCCCCCTGAGCCAATACAACCCTTTGAGTCTGGGGGCCTTGGCTGCCCTGCTAGCACCAGCAGCTTTGCAGCATAAAGCTTCCAGAGACTAATCCCCTTCATTTATCAGTTCCTGTTGCAGACATTAAGGCCATTGTCACTGGGAAAGATTGTCCCCACATGAAAGAGAAAAGTGCTCTGAAGCAGAACAAGGTGAGTGGGGAGGCAGTCCTGAGTCTGAGACACTGTCACAGTGATACATGGAGGGGACTGACTGTCTGTGGTACATGCTCTCGCCCTCATTCTGTCTCCAGATTATTCCGAATATTCGATTAGGAACAGTTTTGAACATGGACACAGATAGAACCCCATATATGTATCACCCAGCTCAACAATCATGGCACATTCTTCCCATGTGCTTATACCTCTCCCTTATGACCTTAAAGAAAACTTCAAATATTATGTCATTTCGTCTGTGAATATTTAGAATGTATCTGTAGATTATAAAGATTTTAAAATAATCACAATACCATTATCACACCTAAAAAGAAATAAAGTTGTTACTTAATGTCAGATATTTCATTGATGTTTCAGTATCCATTCATTGTCTTATAAATATCACAATATCTCTATAAAAACATATAAATGTTTATATGTATATAGGCACATATACACATACACACACACACACTTATCCCTGTTTTGTTTGCTAAAACAGAATCCACATTGAGGCTAAACATTGTGATGAGTCTTTTAAGTGTCTTAATTCTTAAGTTCCCCTCCGTGTTTTCTTTCCATCTATTTTTTTTCTCTCTGCAGTTTATTAGTTGAAGAAACAAAGTTGCTTGTTTTGTAGTTTCCCAGAGTCTGAAATGTGCTGATTGTCTCCCCATGGTGTAGTTTAACTTGTTCCTCTGTCCCAGATCTTTGAATTGATAGAGGGAAGGAGGCTTGATCCAGTTCAGGTTGGACCTTTTTTTTTTTCTCCCTGATAAGATTACTTCCTAGATGATATTACGTTCCACCAAGAGACACACGTAATATGTGGCATCTCTGTTTTTGTGATGTTAGCACACTGTGGATGCTCCGTGCCTCGTTCCATTAGTAAATTAAGGTTTGCAATCCAGTGTATTCTAATGCGGTCAGTCCTTTTCATTTATTAGCTGAACTACTTCTCTGTGGAAAAACTTGCCGTCATCTGCTGTCCATCTCTCTGTAGTACAGTTTACGTAAGAAAGGAGGATAAATGCTTGCAGCTTTCCTTTTATGTGCCTACTTTTAAAGCAGAGTTAGCTTTGTGGTATTATCAGACACAATTTTGTGTGTGTGTAGTTTTAGTTTTGTTTTTTGGTATTTGTATCAACTCAAGAATTCAAGCATATTATATTTGTTTCAATCCATCACAGTTATGCTGTTGATGCTCAAATTGTCCCATTTTTGGCCACAATTTGTGTTTGTTATTGTGGTTTTTTAAACTGTTAAGACTTTCAGTGTAATTACCAAGCTATATATTAATATTTAAGGTAATATTCAATCATGGCCTCTGCCATTCAAAGCTTTGGAGTGTTGAGGGATGACTTTTCTCAGATCTTAAAAGTCATCACATCTTAGGCGGGACTTGGGTGGGGAGTGGGTCAGCTAAGGTTGATTGCCACTGGGCCCCACCTCCAGCCACTGATGTGTGTGCCCTGGGGCCTTGAGGATGTCACATCTGAATCAGCACATTTGGTGATGGTGCCAAGGTACTAGGACTTTGGCCAGTGTCTTGGTGTGCAGAAGCCCAGGCCAGGCCATTGCTCCACGTAACCGAAACCTTTCTCCTTCAGGAGGTGTTGGAATTGGCCTTCTCCATCTTGTATGACCCCGATGAGACCTTAAACTTCATTGCACCTAATAAGTACGAGGTGAGCAGTGTGGCAGCCTTGGACATCCGAGCCTGCCCTGTGACTCTTCAGCTGGAGGGGAGGAGTGGGCAGAATAGGAACGTCCCCCTGGAGGCTGGGTGCCATAGATGGTCATGAAGGCTGTTTGAGGACCTGCCATCTGGGGGTCCTACCCCCTGAGCCGAGTCTTCCTAGTGACTCTTCAGCAGTAGCTGTAGGCTGTCATTAGAAAGACAGGGCTAACAAGGGATAATGTATTTGCCTGGACTGGGAAAAGTTTCCTCCTTTCAGGTTCTGTGTGGCCACTTAGTGTACCTGACAGGTCCTCCCTGCTCGGGGCTCCTGGCCACACGCAGCGGGGTCGGGCCTGGGCCCTGCTGCCACGGGCCTGCAGTTTTGTCTGCAGCACTGGGAGACACTAGAAGTTAAATGAATCCCTGTGGTTGAGACCATACATGTCTAGGGATCTTCAGGGGCCATCAGAGGAAGCTGGGACAGGGCTTCTGGAGGAGGGGACACTTAGGCAGGGCCTGCGCTGCCAGCAGAGTTTTACCCAGAAGAGGTGGGGAACTAGCAGGTGGGGAGACAGGCAAGCAATGGCACGGAGAAAGGGGATCAGGAAGAGTTAGGGAGGGATGGGCTGATAATTCCCCATTATTCCCTCCTGTCGTCCCCCCAGGTTTCACGTCTCTAGTACTTAATTTGTTGGTGGGTTTTTTAAATTTCTTTTTTTAAGCTTAATCAGATGGTGACTTTAATTGCAGCTGTTTTTAAATTTTTATTTACTTTTCTTTGAAACAAAACTGAGGTCTCACAGGGGTTCCTTTTGTGTCCTGCTTCTTTCACCTAAATTGTATTCATTCCCCTCCCCCATTACTAATTTCAGGGGCAATTTCAGGTACTTGATGCCCCAGTTCTCTGGTCTTGTTTTGCTGTAGTCTTTAAATGCATTTTAAAAAGCATATTTCATGTTGTTTGGGGGAGTTTACTTGTCAGTTCCTCAGACACACCAAAAGGTCATTTGAGAAAGTGAGAGATCACCCCCCTGTCGCACCTGTGCTCTTACCCGCCCCCTCCACTTACTTCTGCCTGTGCCGAGTTGTACCCAAAGAGAGTGGTGGGAGTCCTTCTAGAAGAGGGACCTTGGCAGGACCTCCTGCTGACCAGGGGCCACCAGGTGATGTTTTGCATCTTGCTCCCCCGCCCCAGTACTGCATCTGGATTGATGGCCTCAGTGCCCTTCTGGGGAAGGACATGTCCAGCGAGCTGACCAAGAGTGACCTGGACACGCTGCTGAGCATGGAGATGAAGCTGCGGCTGCTGGACCTGGAGAACATCCAGATTCCCGAAGCCCCACCGCCGGTGCCCAAGGAGCCCAGCAGCTACGACTTCGTCTATCACTATGGCTGAGCCGGGAGCCAGCGGCGATGGTACCAGGCAGGGGTTTGGGGCCCAGGAGGAACACTGAGTCTGGTGCCTTGTCTTTTGCTTGTACAGAATCTGTAATGCGGCCGGTAAATGCCAGCTATTCCTCGAACCCAGTGCAGACCGCCGGGAGCGTCCTTGCTCCCTGTCCACAAGGAGGCCCGAGGGCAGTGCGCCCCGCCCTCCCGTCACTGTGGAGCCTGGGTCGGGGCCATGAAGAAGGAACAGCAGACACCCTTGCCTTCCAGGCCAAGAAACTGCTTCTTGAGCTGCATTTCACAACAGCCACTCACTCACCTTTTCTTCCTGAGCCTGCTCTCCAGTTGGCTGGGTCCCCACGTGACAAGAGCTGGCCTAGGAAAGGCTGCCCACAGAGGACAGCCGTGCTGGGCATGCCGGGAGCCCTGGAGAGGCTGTGCCTGCGTCTCCGGTCTAAGTAGAGGCCTTGCCCGTGCTTTTGCCATCTTTGTGAGGGTTCACTCCAGCCTCACAGGGGCCAGCGTGCTGCTGCTGCTGAGGTTTGGCTCTAACACCTCTGGTCTCTGGGGCCACCAGGTCCCTCTTGTCCACACAGTTGTCTGGGAAGACGGAAGTTTCTTTCTGCAAGCTCTCAGTCTCTCATCCTGGCAACTCAAAAGACATGAGGGCTAAGCCCCACCCTCCCTGTCTCAGGACCTCTGCAGAGAGAGCCCAGAAGAGCCTTGGCCTGGACTCTGGTGAGGTCACTTGATTCCACTCACCTCCCCCCATACTTCTCTCTCCCCGCTCTTCCAGGAGAAATCTCACACCTGCCTTGCAAGGCAGCAGTTGGCTCTCCTTCGGCCTTCCAGACCTCAGGAAGTTTGCCTTCCCTTCCCCCCGACTGCACGCTGTGGTTCCTGCCATTGGCCATGACTTCAGGGAGCTGGCTGAGGCCACAGCTATGCCAATGGGGCGTCCCTGGTGCTGCCGCACTTGTCAACCACACGCACAGCCTGTCTCCTGGGGCATGATGGACACAGTGGCATTCAGTCTTGGTAGCCTGGCATGGTTGGTACTGCCCAATGGAGAGTGTACTATGTGTTTTCTTTACTATAGGCCATACTTATAGAGACTTGTATATATATTTATATAAGATCTACTTATCCTCTGATGGAATGTTTGGGGGAAATAAAATCGGAGGCCAAAAAACAAACAAAAAGTAACACCCCACTTATGAGCCAAGGCTGTAACCTCAGAGCGGCCCGGAGCTTCCTGTCGGTAACCACGTTTTCAATAAATGCTCTTTCGTGTACAAACTGTGGTTCCTCCTAACAGCTCTTTCTCTGTCACTTGCTCTCTGCCCAAGGGAGCTTTCACCTTGACACCCCTTCCTGTCATTGTGTCTGGGAGACTTTGGAGAGCTCCAGCTGGAGCCCTCAGCCACGTCCCCAGGAGCCCCTGCCTCCTACACACACACACACACACACACACACACACCCTGCGGGAGGATGCTCACAGATTGTCACATCAGGACAAAGTGTTTTTGGCTCAGGCCTGTCGCATACAGCAGGGAAAGGCATACTGCACACCCCCGAGAACATCGCCACCCTCCTCTCCCTACCAGGGACACAGCTGGGGAACAGCTGGGGTACTCGTGCCTTACAGGCAAGGCACACCTTCACCCTGTGTGCCGTGGAGCTCGGTGCCCGGCCTTCCAGCGGGTGTTTCAGCACTTGCTCCGAACTTCAGCCATGGTAGCTGGGACGATTGAATGAGGCGGTGATGAAAATAGGTACTTTCTCTTGCCTCAGAGAAGGGGGCAAGGACAAGCTTTTTCAAATAGCGTGACATGCAAGCAGCACAGGCCTTGAGGACTGAATAAAGCCAAGACCTTGGACAGCCAGAGTGCCACTGTAAGTGGTTGGTAAGGGCCAAATGAACTAATGCCTGCGAAATGCCAGCTGCCTGTTGGAGTGGGGGTCACAGGCTTTTGCTTAACGACCTGCTTAAACGCTGGCCTTGAGCCTCCCTGGGGCCAGCGAGCCCAGCTGAGTCACTTGCAAGGATCCATGTTTGCAGTTGATCTTAAAGCCAGAGAGCCCAGAACGGGCTTGGGCGGGGGGAGGGGGGGGAGCAGGCAAAAAGCCCCAAACTGGGCTTCAGTCTACAACCCTAGCCTGCCCTGGCCACCTCATGGGTCTCCCTCTCTGCTGGCAAAAATGAATCCATTCTGCAAAATGAATAAGGTCTAATCTCCCTTGCTGGCCTTTTTGAGACCACTGCAGTCTGCCCCTTGGCTACTTTTCCAACCTTAGTTTTTGTTGCTCTCCTTATAAGTAACTGGGCTCCAAGCCAGGCTTCGTTCTCCCCTCATTTCCTCTGTTTGGGACGCTCTCCCCTTACTCGACGGGTTGAAATTGATCCCATTCTTATAAAGGTGCTGACACACAGAAAATGTTTATTATGTATTACCACCCAGGGATGTTCTAAATTCTAAAATGTCATGTCCTGACTTAGTGCTCCCCAACTGGCTTGAGCAACCAGAAGAAAAAGTCTGTGAGAGATTTATCTTTATAGTTCTTTCCACGGTTCCACTGGATTAGAATTAATTTGTTCATTAGAAATAAGTAGGTGACTATTTTCTGGGTGCCCCGCGGAGCGCAGCACTCTGCAGCAGGTACCGGCGCTCCAGAGGGGGGCCCTGATGGAGCACAGGAGACACAGACACCCTCTGCACAACAGGGTGTCCAGCGCGGAGCTCCAGGGGCTCCCCAAGGCGGGCACGCTGCGCCCTCGGCCTGCCGCCCCGCCTCCGCGGCCGCCGGCCCCGCCCCCAGCGGCTTCTGGCGGAAATGCTCCCCTCGGCGGCACGGCGCCGGGCCTCGCAGTTCCGGCAGCAGAATCCCGGCCCTGGGCGCCCGCGGCCGAGGTGAGTGAGCGCGCCGCGGGCCTTCCGCGCGCTCCCGGGGGCGGGCAGAGCGGGGGCTGAGCCGGGGAGCCGCGGGCCTGCGGGGAGCGCGCCCGGGCCCCCGGGTCCCCGCCGTGGAGGGGGCCGGGGCCTGCACACGCCCTCCTTTGCCGCCCGCTGCGCGCTTCCCCGGGTATTTCCTGATCTCCCGCGACAAGCCGGGCCTGGACCCCAACGGCAATCACGCCTACACGGCTCTGCCCGCGGGGAGGCTGCGTCCCGTGGTGGCGTGGGAGTGGGGGCGGTCAGGAAACTTGTGGACGTTTCCTTACACGTCAAGGTGGTGGGCAGTACCCGGAGGATGCAGAGGGGGCCTTCGAGGAGAGGTCAGCCAAGCAAAGATCTGCCGAAGAGTGTTCTAGGCAGAGGGAACAGCAAGTGCAAAGGACACAGGCTTGATGAGTTTGACAGACCGCCCGCTGCCGGCGTCGTGGGTGCTGGGGGAGGGGTTGCGGACGTCAGCAGAGGTCAGGTGGTTGGGAGGCTTTCCTCTCCGGCCTCCTGAGGCTGACGGTCTGCTTTCTGTGCTTAAACCATCTTCCCAGCTGCTTTGCGGACTCCGGGCTGCATGGGGGCTGGGGGGTGGGGGTGGGGCGGCGCACGCAGGGACACCAGTTAGGAGATGAAAGATAAGTACACTTGATGGTAGAGTAGAGGTGAAGAGAGTAGATGAGTCAAAAAAGTCTGTGGCGGGGAGTTCCCTGATGGTGTAGTGGCTTAAGGCTTTGGCGCTGGCGCTGTCAGCGCTGTGGCCTGAGTTCGATTCCCAGCCAGGGAGCTACCCACATACCAAAAAGCAAAAAAAAAAAAAAAAAAAAAAAAAAAAAAAAAAAAAAAAAAAAGTCTATGGAGAGGGGGAACTGACAGGACAAGATTTGAGGAAGGGGGGAAAAGAGTGGTCAAAGATGACCTTGTCCTTGATTGGGGGTTTTAGGCTTAAGTAACCAGGTGTATTATGCCGGCTCTCATAACTTTGGAATCGGTTGGGGGCATGAATCAAGGGATCAGCTTGGGACATCTTACGTTTTAAGTATCTTGAGTGGAGCTACAAACAGAAGTACCAGCCTGTAGCTCGCAGAAAAGGTCAGGGCTAATGTAAGGAGTGTAGAGACCATGCCCTCTGTGGGCTGGGGTGGCCATAGGGACGTCCCAGGCGTGGGGAACCTGGACTGGCTCTTCGAAGGAAGGGCAGGACTTGACCAGTGGACAGAGGGCATTGTAGTGTTGGCACAGGAACAGCAGCAAAAGCAGAAGTTATGAGACGCTGACTCCCAGGAGGGTGCAAACTGCCTTGGCTTGGAAGCCATGTGCAGGAGCCATGGGGAGAGGGTGCTAGAAGAAAGCTCTCTTGGTGCCTGCAGTCACCTGTGTGGTGTTAGCAGTCATTCTCAACAGGGAGCAGTTTTGCCCTCAGGTGGTATTTGGCACTGTCTGGAGATGTTCTTGTTTGTCACCACTTGGGATGAGGGGAAAAGGTGTCACAGGCATCTAGTTGGTACAGACTGGAATGCTGCTTAACACCCTACAGTGCCAGGACACACCTCCCCCCGACGGAGAATCATCTGGCTCCAAACGCCAGTAATGCCAAGGCCGAGAAACCCTGGTCTGGAGGAAGGCGTCCAGGCCTTGCGATCGGTGAGGCCCCGCTCTCTGGCCGCGTTGTCAGGAGTCTGACTGCGGGGGCAGCAGGGAAAGCCACGCGGGACTGGTGCGCTGTGCGCGGGAGGGCTGGCGGAGGTCCGACCGCGTGAGCTTACTTGAAGATGGAGCTGACAGCACTTGTTGAGGGAAAAAGAGGACTCAAGGGTGAGAACGAGGTTTCTGGCCCGAGCGGCTTGGTGAGCGGTGGTGCTGTCGGCCGCGGTGGGAAGAGAGGCCGGTTTCCATAGAGGGCGGTGACGCCCGGAAAACCCGAGTCTGCTCCGGGCAGGCCGGATGTGAGATGCCCGGCGTTGGCCATCCCAGTGCAGGACGCCCGTAAGCCGTTGGATGTTCTGGAGCTGACCGGGGGTGGGGTGGGGGGGGGATGAACGCTGGGAGGTGTCAGCTTAAAGAAGGCATTTTCAGGAATGGGCCCACACGAGGTCGCCTAGCACAGCGGCTCTCAACCCCGTGGCTGCAGCACCCTCTTAGTGACAAATATTTTGTTAAACAATCCTCCGTATCTTAAAATGAAACTGATGGTTCATAAAAACTGCCTACACATACTTTTTTTAATTGGCAATGCTCTAACCGTAATATAAAAGAGAAATAAAAGGGAAGTAATTGATAGTAAAGTGAAATGCCTCAATGTGTAAGTGCCCGGCCACAAGGACCCTGGAAGCCGCAGTGAGACAGTCGGAACGTTCACGACTCCCTAAGCCTCCGCGGGCCGCGGTGTGGTGTGCCCGTGCTGGAGCCCTTTATTAAAAATGGTTCCATCTCCCCGCCCCATTCCGGTGTACACGGCACGTGTGTTCCCGTTGGAAAACTGTGCTCTTACCTGTACCGCCGTGGGACTCCGGGGTCAGGCCATCATAAGCAAATCTTATACCCACAGGGATGTCAGTCGTGCAGGATGCTAGGAGTGCCCCCCTAAAATACCACCCCAGGTTTCCAAAGTTCCCCCAAAGAGAACTACAGCCCCGGGTGGCCTTTGGGACTCAGCCTTGTGCCAGCTTTCAGTTTGCCTTGGGGGAGGGGAAGTGATAACTCAGGTTCCACAATACAGACGCAATGTAAATACTCCCTTCAGAAGGGGCCAGTGGAGAGGTCGGGGCATATCTGCTCAGGTGGTGACCGTGGTGGCATCTCAGCAGGTGGGACTATCTCAGAGGAGGGGATGGGCAAGAGGGGCACACAGGTGAAGCAGCAGGAGGGATAGGGCTCGCCCCGGGGTCTGCCCGGTCTCCCCAGGGCCAGCATGTTCTGGGCACTCACTCACTGGGGCTGGCTGGGTTGACAAAGAGCCAGGCAGTGATTTTAGTTGGGCACCGCGCCTGTGGGCGTGGCTGTTAGAGGCCAGGGGGAGCTAAGGGGTGGTTTCCTGGTCCATTTTTAATAGCAGATCAGTGAGCACGTTAAAGACCAGAGGAGCCCCCTGAAAGTCACAGGCCCGCCCTTGTGCATTGAGTCCTCCAACCATATGGAGAGCGTGCAGTGTGCCAGGTGTGGTGTAAGGCTCACATGGACACGTGGCCCCTGTCTTTGTGGAGCTCACGGCCTCCCAGGGTCACGCAAATCATCACACACCACACAAGTTCAATGAAGGAGAAGTAGGGGAGCTGCAGGAGCAGCCTGTATGTCGGGGACCTGGCAAGCAGCAAGGTGGTCCCCGAGGAAGCAGCATCTGAGCTGAAGCAGGATCAGCTGAGAAAGGCATGATGGCAGCCAGCAGGAAGCCCGGTGTGTTTGGGGATGAAAGGGCCGTGGGGATTAGGACACCGAGAGTCTGGATCTGAGCTGGAGTCCGGCAGGGGCCTGATGGGACCTTCTCGGCCACAGGAAGGGTTTTGATCTGTATGGCAAGGGCACTGGACGCCAGAAAAGCGCTGTAAGCAGCAGTCTGACGTGATCAGATTGACGTTTGTAAGAGGCCACTTCGGTGCAGTTGAGGCAATAAGACATGACAGGGCGCTCTGTGGCAAGCACCTGCGCTGGGCGTGGGCCCCTCCTGCTGTCTCATCTGCTCTGACCTGCTCCTGTGGGTCAGGGGTGGGTGGAGGGAGCCTCCAGCATCACCCTGCCTTCCTTCCAGCCTTGGACCTGGAGACCTGTGAGCCCTGCAGCCGGTTAACCATGGAGAGGGTGGGCTCGGGCCACCAGCCCCTCAGGTGAGGACTCTGCCTGGGGCTCCGCTGGCCATCCGGAATCATGGCGATGAAGAGAACGCCTCGAACCAGGCGACGTTCGTGTTGACGGTCGTGGCCCGGCCCAACCGGCTCTGCTGTGGCCTGTGCTCTGGAGAGGTGCTGCCCGTCGTGACCCCGAGCCAGAGCGTTGCCGCTTCCCCGGATGGGGAAGTGGGCCCTGGACGTGGCCTTTGTGTGGAAGGCGGTGCTGACGTTGGGGCTGGTCCTTCTCTACTACTGCTTCTCCATCGGCATCACCTTCTACAACAAATGGCTGACCAAGGTAGCTGGGGGCCTAGCTGCGGGAACTGGGTGGGAGGTCCCGGTGCTGCCTGTCCTCATTGTTCTGCAGATCCCCCTGCAGAGCCCCCTGCAGTGCCCCGTTAGCAGGCAGTGCCACCGGGAGGGTGGGAGCTGGAGGCACCAGGCGTGCGCTGCCGTCCACACCGCGCCCGCTGTGCTTTGGGCTCCGCACAGAGCTTCCACTTCCCCATCTTCATGACGATGCTGCACTTGGCCGTGATCTTCCTGTTCTCCGCGTTGTCCAGGGCGCTGGTGCAGTGCTCCAGCCACAGGGCCCGTGTGGTGCTCAGCTGGACCGACTACCTCAGAAGAGTAGCTCCAACAGGTGTGTGCCAGGGGAGGCCCGGCAAGAAGAGGGTTGTCCTGGGAAGCCAACGGCCAGAACAGATGGAAGCCTTTGGCCTTGAAGCTTAGGCCCCTCTGTCCCAGCCCCACTGCCCCACGCTTCCTCTTTCTTCTCTGCCTGCCTCCCCACCGCCACGTGAGCCTCTTACAAAGTCCCCATCGTGCCACTCCCCCACTGCCATGTGTGCCTCTTACAAAGTCCCCATCGTGCCACTCCCCCACCGCCACATGAGCCTCTTACATACTCCCCATCGTGCCACTCCCCTGCGGTTCCGTCGCCCTGACCATGACACTGGGCCATGAACCACAGCCTGGGGAGACTGGGGAGTGGAGCGCACAGCTCCTACCCCTCCCCGAGCTGAGCACAGAGGGGAACCCACCACGGCCAGGCTGGATGCCCAGCAGGGAGGGCACGCTGTGCCCTGGGGAGTGGAGGGTCCAAGGACCCTGAGAGCTCTGTGCTGGTGGGAGGGCGGCAGGGCTCAGCTACTGGGGGGCCAGGCCCTCCTGCGTGACCACTCTGAAGAGCCTTCACTGAGGGACCAGTAGGATCGAATTGATTGCCCTCCTCAGGGGGTGTTCAGAACATTTAACCCAGGCCCCCCAGTCAGAACAGACTGCAGCCTGGATGCGGGAGCAGACCCCACACTCACGCCCTGGAAAGCCAGGGCCAAGCAGTGGGGCACGTGGGTGCCTCGGGGAAGTGCAATAACCCCTGGTGTCCCCACACTGGCCGGCCCGGTGGGCGCCCCTTGTCTCCATAGCACTGGCGACGGCGCTTGACGTGGGCTTGTCCAACTGGAGCTTCCTCTACATCACCGTCTCACTGTGAGTACCGGCCACGCCCGGCCTTGGGACCAGCCCCGGCCCTCAGCGCCTCCCTGACCCCCAGCCGCTCCCCGGAGGCCGAACGCTGTGCCTGCCTGCCTGCAGGGTGGCCTGGGGAAGCCAGGGGCTCTGACAGAAGGCGGTCCCTGCGGGGAGAAGGAGCCTGCTTTCTTAGCTCCCCTGTTGTGCTCAGAGAGTGCAGTCGCTGCCTCCTCCCCTCCTTCCTCCTCTCCTCCCTCCTCCTCCCCCCTCCCCCTCCCTCCTCC
>PVJL010002471.1:106064-196836 GCA_004026885.1 Lyroderma lyra | reverse complement strand
CCCGCGCCAATCACAGGCGCAGCCAGGAGGGGTGCGCGCGCATAGAGCTCGGGAGGAGGGGCGGGCCGGACGTCACGCACGGCCAATCGGGGCGCCTCCCCTTCATGACGTTAGGCTCTCCCGGGAGCCGAGCGCCAGTCGGCCGGGCCGACGGGTGAGTGCGCGGGCGCGAGGGCGCGCGAGGCGGGACTTCCGCCGAGTCCCGGAAGCGGGAGCTGTGTGTTCTCATGCGAACGGGAAGGAGCGTTGGGGCGCCGGAGTCGCGAGGTTGAGACATTTTCGGGCCCGAAACGGGAAGGAGCTGCTGCTGCCCGCCGCCAGCCCGCTCCGGTCCCCCGCCGCTCGTCCGGCCCGGCCGCGCCCGTGCTCCCGCCCCTCCCTCACGGCCGGTCCGCGTGTGGCGCGGTCGCCGGGCACCGGGGCTGCGGCGGTCGGCGGCCGGGCGGCGGCGGCGCTGACAGGTGAGCACGGCGGACTGGCGGCCTTGAGGCCCCCTCCCTCCACCCGTTACCCCCCTCCCGGCTTCCGCCTCGGACCCGCGCCGCGCCCGCCTGTCACGGGCCGCCATCTTCCCGGAGGACGCGGCCCGCAGGGCGGCGGGCAGGACCGGGCCGGACAGAGCCGGGCGGCGCAAGGTGCAGGGCCAGAGTACAGGGCGAGGCCAATGTCTGGGTAAGGCCGGGCTCCAGATAGGGCATGTCAGGGGTTTGAAAGGACCGGGGCTCGGGAATGGGCAGGGCCAGGGTCTCAGCCCGGAGTCTGGGCATTCTCAGGTCCGGGCAGAACAGGACCGGGGTTCAAGCAGGAGCAGGGTCAGGTTGCAGCCCGGGTTCCGTCAGGACAGGCCCGGGTTACGGTCCCTGCCGCGGGTCCGGCCCACACTGCGGCGGCCTCGCCCCACCCTTCGTCCCGGAGTTCGGGACTGCGGGTCAGATGGGGAGGGGACGGGGTCATTTGGACCAGGAAGTGGGGATCTTGTTGCTCGGTGTGTGTTTGGGGAGCTCCCAGTTCTCGGTAGGCTTGAGCAGAGGCAGATTCTGAAGAAATTAGAAATCAAATCTAAGTACGTCCTGTGTTGGAAATAGGGCCAGGAGACACAGTCGAGAAAGGGACAGGTCAGGAATCTCTTACTCCCTGCTCCTCGGTCATGTCAGGTATTACGTGCCCTAATCCTAAGTGGAAATCTGAAGTTTTGGATAACTGAAAGAACGGAAGGGTTTCCCTGGACTGTGCAGGGAAATTAGTGTTTAAGTGTGAGGGTTTTGAAAAAAGGTAATGCCAGCTTGAAGACAAATATTGTTAAGTAAGCAGATACATTTTTTGAAAGTTTTTTTTTCTCTTTTGGTATTTAACTGGTCTCCTAAGTTGTGTTAAGTATTTAAAATGCACTTGAAGTAGGTGCTAAGTTGTAGTTTGACCACGGGAAGGTGGGGGAAGAGTGATGTTCACTTCTCTGCCGCGGTCAGATAGTATGTGCAGTGTGCAATTTCCGTGCTTCCCCACCTGCCTGGCTCCCTTTAATTTATAGCCGGGGTAATTTACAGAAGTTGAAATGGTTGTGGCTCTTCAACTTTTCCCTGTATTTAATATACTGAAAGGCAGTTTTATAATCAAGCTGTAAGAAATTGCTTGACCCAAGTTTGCTTGAGTTGCTTCAAGTGAAATACATTCTGAAAGGCATTAGATTATCAAGTTTATTATTCAACCTTAACTTTGATTTGTGTACTTTCCTTTGATACTTATGTTTGGTTAGAAATAAATTTCATCCTGTATTTTGAACAGTTAATGTGAAATTACTTGTTTACATGAAAGAACGGCATAGCTTCTTATTGATTAGAAATTATCTTTTGGGTGCTTTATTAATCTGTAAAAGGGGGATAATAATATCGCCTTCATATGGCTGTTGTGGTACTGTGATGTTGGCTGCTTTTACTCTTCTTTTTCATTACTGAGGTTCTTAGTAAGAATTTTGAAAATGTTGCTTACCTTATTACTGTTTTCAGTATTCTTTCCGTGACTTGTCAATTTTAATTTATTAGTGGAGAGGAAAAAGTTTTTTTTTTTCCTTGATCATATTTATCTGGGCAGAGATACCAGGTTTTGAGGACAAGGCGTATTTGCAGAAAGGCATTACACTATATTTGAGTAGGAATCAGAGAAAATCAATGATAATATGGGTACAAAAGTTTCCTAGCACTCATTTTAACATGTTTTGTAGAAGAAAACTGAAATTAAATGGCAGGACATTCAGGGAGAAATGTGATTTTATTTAATGTTCCTAGGATTTGCATTTTTTAAAAAAGTTGCGATTTGGAGAATTTACTGAACTTAATATGATTTTTACAAATAAGCACAAACTTTGACAAATACATATTTAAACTTTGTGGGAACATTTTACTTAGTCACTTGTTTTTATAAAGCACTCTGCACATAATGTAAAACAATTCTAAAATACTTAAGTTTAAGTTGGGGACATCAAGATGTTGATGGTAATAACAATAAACCATACCTGCAAGTAGTCTCACTCTACATCAATTCGCAATAATACCAAGTTTTTCTCGTGCTAGATCTGTGTTTGATGTTACCATCCAAAAAGTGACTGACAAATTCCTTTCATTTTTATTTCAGTATCATGCTGGCGTTCATACTTTTCATAGTGATAACTAGGATTATAATCTAGGTCTAATTTTAGGAACGTGTTATCTTTATGATGGTCCCTTGAGATTGCAAAAAGCTGTATAGATATGTTACTTTAAATCAATTTTTTGTCCTAATGTTAAAGGCACACGTTTTAAACACATTTTCATTAACACATGCTTGTACCCTTGTAGAGTTCTCATGTTTAAGAACTTTCTTTTTAGATAGGTAAATGCAAGAAAATCTCAAAGTATATTCGTGGTAATTCCTCCTGTAAGACCATTGACTCAAACTTTTGCTAATAGAAAGAAGGAAATGGAGAGTTGTTGTGTTTATGGGAAATATATTGTTAAAAAAGACACTGCTACTGGGGTTTTGTTGCTTATGCTCTTTTGTAAAACTGTATTCCTGTAAAGAGTTCTCCTTTTTCTGTAAGCTAATTTTAGAGTATGCAGTAAATGAAGCACTGCCTTCTGAGAGGGTTAAACTCACCAGACCTGCTGTTAGTTTAGTTGTTTAAACTTTTTGCTCCTAGTTGTTGCACTGACTGATGTCTTTGGAGCTACTTTACTTCTGGAGTTAGCGTGATTAGAAAACGAATTTCTTTATTGGCATATGGAATTACAAGGTAGAAAGCCATTAAGTTCTCTTATTAAAATAAGGATGATAATTCCAACATGGAAATGTTTTTCTAACATCCTAGCAGTTTGTTGTCCCTAAGTGTAAAAGTTCTTGGGAACAGGGAAAATTAACTTAACTTGTGTTTCCTTATCTTCTTGTCCCCCTCCCCTGCCCTTATACCTTTATAAACTGTTTTCAACTTTTTTTTTTTTTTTTTTTTTTGTTTGTGAGGCTGTGGCTCCTATTTAATCATGATGGCTTACAGGTGAATGATGCCACTACTTTGGTGCCTTCTCTCAAGGGTCTGTTTCCTTTTGTTTCCTTCTTTAGTGTCAGCCCTCTTTCCTTGCTAGTGAGACCTGTTATTTTAGTTTAGTTTCAACTTTTTTATCCTAGTTGTTGCACTGGCTGATGTCTTTGGAGCACCTCTACTTCTGGAGTAATTGTGATTAGAAAATGAATTTCTTTCTTTCTTTCTTTCTTTTTTTAAATATGGGTAGTTCCCTGGCTGGGGAAAATGAATTTCTTTATTGCCGTATGGAATTACAGGGTAGGGCCACAGAGTGAATTGTGTAACATGGAGGATAGTTAATATTTACTTGAATTTGAAAGCATGCTACTTAATTTTTAGAGGGAGTTTGATAATCATTGAGATAAGATTTAGCCTTCACTGGAAATGTTCTTTATGAAATTCGGTATGCAAAAGTTTTGGCTTAAAAACTGATAAATTAGGATGGTATTTGCATGAGAAAAAGAAAATGCTCTCTCTTATTTATACACACCATTTTAGTAACATAGCCAGAGGTTACTTTAAAGCAGGCATGTCCAATCTGAGACCCAGGATGGCTTTGAATGCAGCCCAACACAAATTCTTAAAACATTATGAGATTTTTTGAGACTTTTTTTTTTTAAACCACATCAGCTGTCATTAGTGTTAGTGTATTTTATGTGTGGCCTAAGACAATTCTTGTTCCATTGTGGCCCAGGGAAGCCCAAAGGTTGGACACTGGTGCTTTAAAGGTGTATATATTCTGATTGTTAGGACCTTTTAAAAACTCCTCAGTTCTGTCCCTTGCCTAAATAAGAAGTGCCCAGGCCCCTGAGCCCAATGGGGCCTTGCCATCTCTCCCTGCTCCCTTCAACCATGGTGTTGTCTTTGCTTTACTCTCTAGTTTATTTGCCTGAAATTGAAGTCTGTCTGTCTCTTTCTCTTTCATTTGTTCCTTCTGCGCACTCGCACTGACTCTCTTTTTTTCTTAACTCTTTAATCCATCTCTGTAAAGGTATGTTAGGAGTCCTTCAGGAATCCTTGCCTTCATTTCTAAGGTCGTGTTGCATGCTTCCCTGTGGAGAAAGCATAGCACCTAATTAATGAGGAAATTCCTTGTGAGCAAGATCCTTTTATGTTGTAACCTCTTTGCCCAGCCCAGGGCTAGGTACACTATAGATGTTTAGTAAACTTTGTTCAACTAGAGGGACAAAGGCACACCTAAAGACATCTCCCACCTCAGTTTTTGAGAAATTATTTGCAGATCATATATCTGCATGCTTTCATAAACTTAACAGGAAGATCTTCAGTAGAAAAAGGTGCAATAGAATGTTCATAAAATTATATTTATAAAGTGTTAACTGACTTGATAGCTGCATCTGGTGCATACAGTACTGTTTCAGGTGGAGTAATTTAACTACATGACCTGGATTACACTCTTCTTCAGTCTTTAAAAATGTACCCCCTTTTAAGGGGGTTCCCTGTGGTGTAGTGGCTAGGCTTTGGCACTCTCCACGCCTAGGCCTGGGTTCGATTCCCAGCCAGGGACCCTCCCCCCACCAAAAAAAAAAGTACCCCCTTTTGATAAAAATAAATTTCTTAACTTTTATTTTGCTTTAAAATTAAAACAAAGTTTGTTAACCAAAACAAAGCAGTTATAACAGTGAATATGTGTTTTTATACTTCAGTTGACGCCTCCCCATCACTGTTACAGGACCTGGTTGGAGGTGGGCCACTGAGAAGAAAGAAAATGAAAATGGTTCATGCCTTCCTTGAGCAGGTGGTTTGGATCTATCAAACACTAGCAATACCACAGTGAACGGTACCAGAACTTCTCTCTGAGGCTGTTGTCTAGAATACATTAGGAAAATGAAGTGTTTTACTTAAAAGGAAAGCAGATGGGCACTTGGACTCTCTGAGCTTCTGTACATGAACTTCTTGATCACGCTTCAGCTCCACACTGCCTCGAGCAGCCCCGATAAACAATTACATCTGTTACAGTATGTTTTGTGGCAGGCACCCTTCACCTCCTGTCCCTGCTTTATTTTTTTTTTGCAGTTCTTGACTTTGTAACGTGCCCTGTAATTGCATATTTTATGTATTATCTATCTTTTCATACTTGAATATAAACTTTATGAGGTCGAGGGTTTTATCTATTTTATTGATGTAAACCCAGACCTTAGAATGGCACACAGTATGCACTAAATAATATGCATAAATCCCAGGGGTATAATGGCGTACAAAAGGGATAAATTGCCCACCTTTTTGGAAGTTGCATCCACTGAGGCAGGTAGACAAATACAGTGCTGGGTGATCATCACAGAGGCCCCTGGGGTCAGAGGCTTTCTTCCCTGAGGAAGAGTGAGTGAGGGAGAGATAGCTCTCTAGGCTGAGAGGGTGAGTGTGCGAACATTAACTGAGGAGGGTGGCGCACTTTGCAGGAGCTGATTGGAATGAGATTGAGTGGGGGAAAGGGCTGGGAGAGGCGGAGCTCTGTCCTACTAGGTCTGGGAGTTCCCAGTAGATAAGAACTTTGTTCTATATCCTAAGAAAAGTTACAACGTTTTAAACAGGAGCATTATTTGGCCAGAATTGCCTTTTTAAGTGATCATTCTGCTTTCTGGAGAGTGGCATAGAGAGGGAGGAATGGGCATACAGAGGCCGGTTTTACTTGGCCCCAAGGTGGAGGGCCCTGGTCTAATTGAGGAACCCTTCATTTATATTACAAACCATCACATATGAGGGCTGTCTGGAAAAAAAATTCAGCCATAAATGCCTTCGTTTTTCATATCACATGTCTTGGATACTTTGCGGACAGCTTTCGGATGTTTAAAAAAATACTTTAAAAATGTGCCTTAAATCTGGTAGCTAGCATTTGTTGTCACTTGTTAAAGTTGTTATTTCAGCTTTTATTAAGATAGACTAATTAACAAGATCCTTTTTTTAGAAACCTCTGAAAAATGAGAACATTCTGTTTTCTGGATTCAAAAAGCTTTGTTTTATTGTCCAAACTCAAAATACAGGGATAAAAACGTAGGGAATGAGCTTTTGATGTAGATTTACCAGTTGCCTCAATGATTACTCTTTCTGAACATGTTAAACATTCCCTTTACAAATTTTTTTTCTGAAAATATTAAGTCCTTTAAAAACTGTTCTTTAAAGACTGTACTTTCTGGACATTATTTCTCTTTCTCTTTGTTGATTACATTATACTGTCTGTTTCATTGTAGAGATTTTACCATCTGTTTACCATTTACACATGATCTCTACACAAACTATATCAGGGGTGTCCACCCTTTTGTCTTCCCTGGGCCTCATTGGAAGAAGAAGAATTGTGTTGGACCACCTGTAACATACACTAACACTAATGATAGCTGATGAATTTAAAAAAAAAAAAAAACAGTCGCAAAAAAATCTCATGATGTTTTAAGAAAGTTTACAAATTTGTGTTGGGCTGCAGTCAAAGCCATCTTGCGTCGCTTGTGGCCCACGGGCCAGACGAGCTTGATGTATATAGTACTGTAATCCATTGCTGCCTGGCTAATTACAACTCTGTGTAGTCAGAGAGTATCAGGAAACTTTAAAAGTAGACTTGAAGTTCCTGAGGAAAGTTACCTTTTAAAAATATAGACATTTGGAAGGCAAAAGCATTTTTTCTTGTGTTTTTAGCAGTAAGTAAAAACATTCAAATAATTGATAGTGTATGCTAGTTGTCATTTAGGGTGGAAGCTTAGTTTGAAAACTTTTGAATGAAACTTTCCTTGGCATTACTTATTGTAAGGTCCATGGTCCTTTTTGATTAATATCTGTATCTTCAGTGGTACTTGTTTCCGGTTTCCCTTCAAGTGGGTCACTTGGAGTATAGGCCATTATACAGATGAGTAAATGATCAGTCAGCAGTATTTGCTTCTTCACACTTTATCTAGGGAGGAGAAGGGCAATCAGTGAAGACCAAAGAACTCAATGAACAAGGCAGTTAACTTAGTTTTTCATGACTCCTCCCATTTCTTTTATTTGTTGATGAGTTTTCAGGTATTCTGCTGAAATCATTGTCTTTCAGGGCTCAGTGCTGGAGAGTTAACCCTCAAAACCTTGGTGTGAAAGAGTGGAAGGAGAACATAGAATTGCAGGGTAAAACTGCAAACCAGGCACGTAGCATCTAAAAAGTCTTCTTTCAGAGTGCAGTGCTTTCTGGCAGAGTGCTTTGAGATCCTACATGACCATGAGTTTTAGTGCTGAAGTCAAGCCCACAACACTCTGGGGTGTACTGTTCCTTTGAAGTTCAGAATATTGAGCATGTGTTCGATTGTCATTGTAGAGGTTTTTAATCTGTAACACTATATAAATTTTTATGAAATCACAAGATCCCACTCAGGATAAAAAGCCATAGATCCCATGTGTCCCCAAAGTCATTATATTGCCACAAATTGTATTACTAGGTAACTTTATCATCTGGTGAGTAAAAGCTGGATCATTAACTTACAGTTTATAATTTACTGTGTGTGTCCTGAAATTGGGAATTTTATTAATAATTTGTAAATAATATATTTATCAAATGTTTAATAATAACTAGCAATACATTCAGTCAACCTTAATTCAATTGCATGGAGTATTTTGTTTTTATCAGTGCCATTGTCACCTGTCTGGAATTGTAAGACTGAGATGGGAACTTAATTCTTTTTGACTGTTTTTTGAATGAAACAACACTTTGAAGTAGGACGTTCATTTTCTGAGACTTGAGTCTGTATTATTAAAAGAGATTTGATAACTAGTTTCTGAAAATAATGGTCAGAAAAATAGTATAACATTACATTTGTAGTCTCAGGCTTTTTTAGATTTATTAAAGACTCAGCAACTGAAGCCCATAGATATAAAATTAATTAGAAATATAGCTAAGTTCATTGGTGGCAGAGTGAACGCTAACTTTGGTGTTTTCTCTGAGTTCAGTTTTCTGTTGCAGTGTAATTGTGGAACTCACGAAGATACTTCTCAAGATGTACTCTTAAGAATGGAATTTGAAAAGAAAAATTAAAATTGGTGAGATCGTTAATTTTATGCCATAGATTATAAGTCAGCATTTTACTTTTTGTTTTTACTTTTTATTGTTTGTTTTTAAAGCAGATTCTTAAAGCAGCCCTTCAACTGTACTTTTTAAACTAGTGAAGTAAATAAAGTATTTATTCCAGGAAAATTAAGGGTTTTATTTGTCATTTTAGGTAATTTAACCTATTAGCTTTAATCTATCTAGGAAGATGCTAACAGGTCTTCCAGTTTGTCTCATATTTTCAGACTGGTTTACATGTTTTCTTTGAGAAATCAACGAAGAGAAATCCATGTAGCCATTGGTCCCTTCCTGAAACAGTCAGTCGTCAGCTTCACAGCCACACTAGCCCAGGGCTCCACGTGCAGACCTTGGCAATGTCTGCCTCTGTCTAAACTGTTACTTTTCTGTGAAGAGAGAAATGACTTGCTATGAGCACTGTGCCACATCTCTTGGCTTTCAGTTTACCACCCTTAACCACTGTTGCTGCTGGCTGCCGGTGGACTTGGAGTTAACAGTGCAGCTCACCTACAGAATTGAGGAATGGTGCAGGTTGCAACAGTTCTTGCCGAAACAATGTGTTTGGCTTATAATTCACAGGACCCAAAGCCCTTGCCCTTTTTTTTTTTTTTTTTTTCTTCATTTGCTCTTCAGTGAAGCAGAGCACCCTATTTTACTTTTGGGAAACTGAGGCCTGGAGACAGTTCACTTTATATCACAAAATGAGGGAAAAGCAGAAAATGGGCTTTATAGCAGTTTCTTACTTCCGAGGGTGTTGCAGATTGCACCGTTGGGAAGCGTGGATGTCTTAGTCCTCTGTAGTACCTTAGGTCCAGGGAACCTGATAGAGGTAAGGGCTAGCCACCACAGAGCATAGCTAAGCATCAGCTATGCTGACCTTGACCAGAAAGTTTTAATAGTTTTTATACTGATGATCATTGGGGCACGGGGTTATCCCACCTCAAGGCTGAACAGGAATTCAACATTTTTGGAGCTGATTCTGATAGTTTGCTTGGAACTTTAATGGAGATGTTATTAGGTTCATCATCTATTGAACTGCGATCCTAACTGGCATAGGAGTTGTGATCCAGGTGTGTATGAAGTGGAGATGTGGTATGTCTTTGGAATATCAAATGGAGAGATTATCCAAAGGCATATGTATTTTTTAATTCATTACTGTAGAACTTAAATTCTCTTTAAATGTATCTTTATCACTTTTTTAAGGAATACTTCATGGTAGGGGTATTCATTGAATTTTTAATATTATCTGATTTGCACTCTCATCTTGGAACGGTGAAAGTGTGTTCAGTTGTCACATCTGATTTTGAGGATTGTGGTTAGATTCTGTGCTTAGATGCAGTGACTGTTACATTCTCAGTCCTGTGTGGTAGTTCATAGCTGCTCAGATCTGGTCTCCGGTTCTCTAGTAACAGTAATGACTGCATTTTTTAAAGCATGTGTTCTGTGTTGTACATGCCCTAAAAATGCCCACCACAGGTAAAATGGAGAGTGCGGAGTTGAGGTTCAATTTCTCTTTAGATTCCCAGCCTGTTGTTTACAGATGGACTTGGGGTAGATGTGGTCCTTGAACTTCTGAGTCTGTGTTTAACATTTCTAATATGTGTGTTTTTGCAGTGAAAAGGCTCCTAGCTTTCAGCAGATGTCAAAAGAATCTTTGACCTCTCCCTTCAGTACAAATACAAGTTTTAGTGTGCTTGTCACTTAGGAACTTCTTCACTGATTTGTTATTTTTATAATTAAATGTAAGTTTAATTAATTAAATTTGGTAACCTTGACTTTGTATTTAACTGTTGTATATGTTTAGATCCCAAGTGCACACTTATATATATATCTATGCACACATGTTGTATACATAGACAAAATCTTGAGAATCTCTAAAATGAAACAAAAATGAACTCCAAGTAATTTTACCCTAACCAGAAAGTACTGCTTTTTCCCCCAGTAACACATCATTTGGCATCTGCAGAACAGAGGCTTTCACTTGGATTCATCTCATTTTCTGAGCTTCATATTTTAAATACTAGAAATTTCTTCCCACGTTTATTTGCACAAAAGACAAAATTACTAAGTATGCATTTGCTGAGATGCTACTGTAGGTGCTGTGTCAGGAATACAGTGGTTGAGGTAGGCGTAGTCTTGCCCTGCTAGGACTGGACTATAGGACTCGTGACATGCTGTGTCACTGGGTATGAAGGGTTTGCGACACAGGCTCTGGGGAGGACTGGGAGTGACAACTCAGCTTTGTTGACAGCCTTGCTTGTTGTCAGGGTGTCCTCAGAGCAGGCCCTCGGTGTAAGCTGAGAGGTGGGAGAGGAGTAGCCTGTTTCAGGAAGGTCATTCCATGGAAGAGTTGGTGGGGTCAGGGGACTTAAGAATTTGGGGTAGTGATTCGGAGATGATGGTTTTCTGAGCAAGTTAGACAATACAGATGGTGAGTACAAGCTTACTTGAGAGGAAGAGGTTAGAAGTGTATTTGCAGGTATCTAGTTTGAGCAGCTGGGTAGATGATACCTATGCTGTCTTTCCTTGAGATGGATTGAATGTCAGTTTTTGCTTGTTTGTTTTAAATGAGAAGTGGGGGCGGGGATGAATTTGAGGAGTCTGTAGGTCCAAAACGTCCACCAGAAATTTGCTTAGTTGCATTGATATTCAGCCCCTGGTGTTAACTGAAGTCATGAAAAGCCGAGAGCGAGAGCGGAAGGACAGAACTGAGACACAAGGAAGAATAGAGGCCCCAGGTATGACGCTGTCCTGGTGAGGCCTGTGGGTCACTCTCTGCTTTGTCGCTCTTTGTCTTCCTCCCAGTTGAGTTGAGCTTACAGAAGCTGGTTCAGCTTGTCTTCACGCTTGTTCAGGGCAGTGGTGTTCAGTAGTGCAGTTACACGGATTTAAGTGATACAAGCTGATAAAGATGGTGCACGATGGTTACTTACAGGAGGGTGATTTCACAACTTCGAATGTCCCCATAACAAGGAAGTCACTAGGAGCACTGCTATAAAATTCGGTAACAGGTAAGACAACTATAATAAGTTAGGGAACAAGGGAGGCAAAGGAGATATGCAGAGAGAAAGATGGAAGACTACCAGCTGCCCAAGAGACCGCTTTTGCTTTTGTTCTTGATGAAGTGAGCAGCATTGTAAAGAGGCCATCGAAAGTGCTGCCTGTAGTATCGCCTGTCAGACAGCAAAGTTGTTGAACAAATGTGTAGCCAACTCACTGAGCTGGCAAAGCCATGTAAGTATGCTGTGACCTGTGTAATTATGCAGAAGAATGGAGTGGGATTACACCTAGCAGGTTCTTGCTTCTGGGACAGCTCTGCTGACGGGGACAAGACTGCGTACTGCGTACTGCATTGGCGTGCCTATGGACTGGCCCTGTGACCTCCATGTCCAGCCCATCATCTTTCCCCGTTTGTCTCTACATTTCTCTTCCACCTTCAAACCACCAGTGGTGAATTCAGTGAATACCTTTGTCATTCTCTTTAAGCATGTTTTTGGGTACTCAGAATGTAAAAGAAAAACCAGATGCATGTCAGTCAGAGAGATGGCTTGCTGTAGGTAGTCAGAAGTCTGGCCTGCCACTTGTCTTCATTCTAAATATTTCAGTTCAAAGGTACTAAAAACGCAAATGTGCTAGTGTGAACGCTGTCTACTTTGGAAAAGATTCAAATACACTAATTTTCCATACTTTGTACTTCTGTTAAAATAATAAATTATTCTGATTTTTTAAAATGGGGAACAGAAGCATTATGCCATTCAGCTTATTCTTTACGTATCTAAGTTGTACTTTAAAG
Source organism: Lyroderma lyra (assembly GCA_004026885.1). Lineage (NCBI taxonomy): Eukaryota > Metazoa > Chordata > Mammalia > Chiroptera > Megadermatidae > Lyroderma > Lyroderma lyra. The sequence continues at coordinate 184,455 of PVJL010002471.1, read as the reverse complement.
AAACAAAGTGAAAGTCTTAGGCAATGCATTATGGTTGTGGTTTATATGAGAAAGAAATCAGAACTTCTAGTAGCCTGACTGCATCTAAGAAAAAGACCCAAGTGAAGGAGCATGTGGAGTTAAAGTGGGTAAGAATTTATGTATTAGTTTGTAGAATTGCCTGTTTCAATTTACTTTTACAGTTACTTCCAGTCACACAGAGTAGAGAGAGAGCATATGGGTGGAGGTGGGGGTGGGAGAGGAGGAGGAGAGCAGGCAGGTGTGAGGAAGAATGCCCAGCCCTCAGACCCCAGCTGGAGGAGGAAGGCAGTGCTTGCAGAGGTCCCCTGGCCACCTTAGAAAGGAACTGTGTTGTCCTTGGAGAGGCTGCATCCTGCCCAGAGGCCCCACAGCCCCTTGGCTTTGTCCTTCCCTGTCCCTTCTTCTCTCAACTCCACACTGTCCCTTCCTTGTAGTTCTGTCTTTAGAAACAGCAAAGGCTAGGCTTGTTTAGACAGTGATAGGGAGGAAGCAGTTGGCGATACAAGACTAGAGGAGGGAATGGGATCCAGACCACAGGTAAAGGACCAGTGCTCCTTCAATGAACAGTCGGGTTTTTCTCTCCAAATTCCTTTGCTACATAAACTGCTGAAAAAACTCACTCATTTTGATGAAGTTTTTTAAAGTTGTCTTATGTCCAGGCTGTGTTTGGTTTTCTTGCCTTGACTTGTGAGGGCTGGTTTTCAGGAGCTGTATAGGATTATAATTGTTAGGGACTGTTTTCCCTTTCTCTCTTCTAGAAGTATGTGTCTCTTAGGAATACTGAGTTCAAGACAGGAAGAGTGCTCATTATTGTTGATCTTGAAATGAGACATCACCACTTACAAAGCTAGCTGTTCAGTGGCTTTTATCTTTTAAGGAGGGGGTTCGCATGTCCAGTAATGAGATTTCAGGAGTCCTGAGGGCTCTGGCCTGGACTGGGAGGAAGACAGGTTGCCACATTTCCCAGCATCTGTTGCATTAAATGGCACTTAACTGCAGTAGAGCCCTGCAGACCTTTTGTAGTTTGTTCATGAAGTCGTCTGAGTTTCATTGTCCGTTATTTGGGAAAACATTACATGTTCCAGATGTTCTTGCTATGTTCTATTAATGTAGATCAGAAGTACCATTTCCCCAGCAAAGCTTTTATGTAACACACTTGAAAACTACAGGTTGGTAGGACGTAAAGAAGTTGGTCTGTTACAGGATGAAGTGAAAATACGCTATCAGTGTCAGGTGTGCACGGTTTTTTTTTTTTTTGCTGAATAGTGACTTTAGTTTTCCCACCTCAAGTTCTGGTCCTTTGGTGCCTTCCCTCCTAGGGACAAGCATGCCCAGGCTTGATGGCACAGAGTTAAAGCAGCACTAAGCTGCTATCCAGCTGACATTATCACTCATTAAAATGTTGAGTTCTAAGTTGGCTTAACCACCACCCCCATCTTACTATAAGTATTATGTGAAAAACTGTAGTCATGTAATTATAAATTGGAAAGTACAGTAATGTGATTGGCAGTCCTTGAAGAAATGCAGGAATTGTTAAAGCGTGAGGTGAATGAGACTCTTCAGTGAAGAGTTGAACACTGTACTATGCAAAGTTCATTTTTGAAGCGAACTTCTGGGTCTCTTAAGGCTTTTGTGCTATTGATCTGACTTGGTACAGGTGTGTACTAATGCTACGTTTGGCCATAAGCAATTTTTGTTTTCATAAGTAAATGAGAGAAAGTAAAGTTATTGAATAGGCAGTCCTGTTCTTTGTCCAAAAGATAATCCTACATCTGAAATGTCTGCAGGTAGTTGTTTTCCCCCATTCTTTGGACTCTAGATACATTTTGTTTGCCGTTGAGGGAGGTTAGTGTGTGGTTAAGAAAAGCGATGGAGTAAAAAGTTAGATGCACAGAAGTTCAGCAGTAAGTGCCTTTACAGCAAATGAGAAGACTTGGGGGTGGGAATGAGGCGACCTCAATAAGGCAAGAAAGACCTGGATCTCACCATGGCATGCTGCTGGCTCCGGGGTTGTCATTTTCAACATGGGAAGTAGTTCTTCGTTAAAACAATGTTGATAAACAGACAAATGGAGGTCAGACACATTCTAAACAGGCTGGACTCAGGACAATTAGCTTTTCAACTATGGAATTGAATGTTTTTGTAAAAAGTATTTCTTCTATTTTACTCCATCTGTTTTAGGTTAAATGAGGTAGATGTGCTGCACTGTATCCTGTGCAGGCTGCAGGTTTGGGCCTGGCACTTCCTGGTAGTGTTCAGGGAGGTGTATGAATTAGGTAAGCATGCTCCTGCAAAGATTGCCCTGTCTGAGGTGGTTGTTTATCATTACCCTGTCCATTTGCTTCTCCCTCTGGTGGAAAAATGGAGCTGCTTCAGGGGGTGCTCTTGTGGAAAAGGAATGACTCGTGATGAGAGCAAGAAATTATACTTTGAGGGCAGAAAGACTGTCTTTAAGGATGTGAGTACCTACTTTAACTTTGCACTTATTTTTACAAAGTAACTATTACAATAGCATGCAAAGTAAGAGATAGGATCTTTATTATTGTTTCACTTGATTCAAATAACATTTCATTTAGGTTTCTTTATAACCAAGTATTGGAGTGGTTGGAGTTTGTCAGAGATTTAATGGATGAATTACTTCTCTCCTAGCCAGAATGTTAATGAGGCAATCTAAACTCTTTTGTTTTGCTTTGTTTTATTTTTTATTTTAATAAGAATCCTAGCTAAAATGATCTTCCAAGTAATTGTCCTCTACAAGGCAAGTTAATAATATGTTGTAAACCAATTATAAGTCATCTGAAAGTTGGCAGGAACCTCTTTCAGGTGCGCATGTAGAAAAGGAAATTTTAAAAATTATTCTTGAAGTTTATTGGCAGTATCTTCTTAGGAGTATTTCTCTATCGGGTGACAGTTTAAACATGTAATTGAACAACTACTGAGATGAGATTCCTTTCTTTCATTTGTCCATGTCTTTTAGTGACACATTTACTGTAAGAAGACTCAGTAGAAAGAATGGATTATCATAGAGATATTGAACCTTAAGAAACAAAGAGCTGAAATGACATCACTCCTGGAAACAGCAGTCTACTGCTGTGTAACTATCACCCTATTCAAGCCCACACATTCAGTTGATACACGGGTGACCCTTGAACAACCATGTTTGAACTTCATGGGTCCACTTCTGCACACAATTTTTTCAGTAAGTCATCAGCCCTCTGTATCTTTGGGTTTAACTAACCTTGGATTGAAACTAGTATTTTCACATTCCCAATCGTGATACCAACTGCTGATGGAGAATACCATTCTTGATTCACTGTTGGTTGAATCCTCAGATGTGAAGGGCTGGCTGTCGAGTTGAAAGTTGTACTCAGGTTTTTGATTGCGCAGGAGTTGGCATCCCTCACCCCGTGTCGCTTAAAGTCAATTGTGTAATCTGTGGAAGGTGCTGTGGAAGGTACACAGACTGGTATGTCCTAAGGTGCTCACAAATTACTGTGCTGTAAGGCAGGGTTATATTTGAGATACTACAGTGTGATGCTGACAGCTCTTGAGATACACAGCACGAGGAATTGTGATTTCTAGTACTGTATTTTGTTCATCTGTCTTTAGAGATGGGCATATTGAGTTCATTAAAGAAAGTTAGTGTTATTAACAGAGGTCCTTCCAACCCCAGAATGCTATGATTGTGCTTTAATGATTTGATTTAGCTTCTTTGATCCTTTTTGTTTTATCTCATGGATTTATTTAGTTTTGAAGGTCTGGAAGATAAACTGTCTTTCTAGAAAGTAATATTTAGACATTAAAAGTAGCAAATTTTAATTTTTCTAATTCATTCTCAAAGGGGATCAGACAGTACTTAATTAGGACAGTCTCTTAAGTTCTAAATCCATTTTCTATCTTTAGACAAACTATGTTTACTTATCTAGTTGAATGTTCATTTACTTCTTTTTGTAAGATGACCTTAATAGTTATGCTAGAGTCCTTAGAACATGTGTGGTGGTAGCATCTTGTACTGTCCATCTCCTCTGCTTGTGCTCTGTCCTGTAACTCAGAGATCCAGGTCTGACCAATTCTGATAGACAGATAAATCATTTGTTTCCACAGAACCTTTTTGTATCAGGAAAACAAATTTCGTGCTGTTTAAGTGAATTAATATATTTATTTTGTTTTAGAAATTATCAAATTCTCAAACTATGATTCTGTCATTGTTATTTGAAAATCCACTGAAGTATGCCAGACACATGTTGAAAATAAGGCTCTTAAACTCTAGTAACCTTGAATAATTTACCCTCGTGCGGAATGACGGAGAAATGAGACTTAGTCAATTTTATGGTTGTGTGAACATCATAAAGTGTACTTACGCAAACCTAGAAGATATGACCTATTACACACCTAGATTGTAGGTCTAGACTATTACTGTAGTGACTACTGTAGTCAGTTGTAACGCAATGGTAAGTATTTGTGTATCTAAACAGAAAAGGTGCAGTGAAAATACAGTATAAAAGAAAAAGTGTGTGTGTGCTTGAGTTGGAGAGAAGGGAGGGCTATAGAGGAAGGCACCCTTCCTTGAAGGGAGAGTAGATGTCTGGAGGAGGGAGGGAAGGAGGGAGATTGGGAGGGAGGAAGGGAAGGAAAGAAGAGAAGGGGAGAAAAAGGGAGAGCAAAGATCAAAAGAGACCAGAGAGAGAAAGCTTGAGATGAAAACTAATAAAAGGGAGAGAGGGAGGGAAGAGAGAGGCATAGAACTGGGAGGAAAGGGTAACTGAAGGGTGGGAAATGAGTTTGTGCCTGCGAGTATGTGCAGGAGCTGGTGTGGGTCAGCTTCTGGGTTCCTTTCCTCCCCAGGCTCTCCCCTCCCCCCTCCCTCCCCCCTCCCTCTCTTCCTTGACTGTGCTGGGCTTCAGCCAGTGGGTGGGTGCAGAAGAGGTAGACAGCGCATGCTGGAGCCTCCTGGTCTGTATAAACCAACCAGAGGGAGCAAGCAGTACATTTATCATCTTAGGTCCAGCCTTTTTTTTAAAACATCACAAAAAGACTTTTTGCTTAAAATCCATTACAACCTCATGGTTGACTGAACCATCTCTAGACTAGGCGGTGCATGACTACTATTTGGATCACTTCCACTTTTCTGAGTATTATGAGTAATATTGTCATGAATATTTATGTACAAGTTTTGGTGAAGATACGTGTTTTCAATTCTTCTGGGAATAAACTTAGGAGTGGGGTATATACCTAGGAGTGGAATTGCTGGGTCACATGGTAAATCTTATGGTTAACATTTTGAAACTATTTGCTAAAGTGGTGGTATCATTTTACATTCCCATCAGCTATATAGGAAGTTTCTGATTTCTCCAGATAATTGTTGTCTTTTTTATTGTAGTCATCCCAGTGCGTGTGAAGTGGTGTCTTGTATTCTTATTTGTATTTCCCTAATGATTACTAATGATGAGCATCTTTTCATGTGCTTATTTGCTTTGTATATTTTCTATGGGGAAATATCTATTCAGACTTTGCCCATGTTTAATTTGTCTTTTACAATTGAGTTTTAGGAATTCTTTATTCTAGATATCACATATACTTTGCAAATATTTTCTCCCATTCTGTGGGTTGTCGTTTCACTTTATTGATGGTGTGCTTTGAAGCACAAAAGTTTTTAATTTTGATGAAGACCTATGTATTTTTTCTTTTGTTGCCTCTGCTTTTGGTGTCTGATCTAAGAAGTCATTGCCTCATTCAAGCTTGTGAAGATTTAACTCCAGTTTTTCTTTTAAGTTTTGTAGGTTTAGCTCTTAAGTTTAGGTGTTTGATCTAATTTTTGTATATAGAGTGAGATAGAGGTCCAGCTTCATTCTTTTGCATGTAGATGTCCAGTTGTCCCATTACCATTTGTTGAGAAGAGTATTCTTTCCCCATTCAATGGTCTTGGCACCCTTTTGCAAGTCAGTTGACCATAAAGGTAAGGGTTTATTTCTGGATCCTCTCATAGATCTCTGTGTCTGTGCCAGTACCACACTAAATTGGTTGCTTTAGTTTGTGGTAAGTTTTAAATCAGGAAGTGTCCCTCTTCCAGTTTTGGTCTTCTCGAGATTGTTTTGACTGTTGTGGCTCCCTTGCATTTCCATAAGAATTTTGGATTGATTTCCATGAATTTCTGCACAAAGGGCAAGTGGGATTCTGCTAGGGATTGCATTGACCCTGTAGACCGATTTGGGCAGTGTTGCCGTTTTAAGAGTAGCACATCTCCTGCCCACAAGCACCAGCTGTCTGTCTGTCCATCAGAACTAGTTTTGTCTTATATTAGTGGTTCTCAAACATTTTGGTCTCAGGACCTCTTTACACTTTTAAACATCGAGGATCCCTAAGAGCTTTTGTTTATATGGCTTATCTCTAAAGAGTAAGTCTAAAAATTAGGATTCAGAAATTTTTAAAAATGTATTTTTCTTTAATAATAACAAACACATTTCATGTAATATAAATTTGCTTACTCATGGACACAGACAGCAGTTTAGTGGTTGCTGGAGGGTAAAGGGGGAAGGGGTGGGGAAGGAAGGAGGGATATCCAAATATATGGTGATGGAAGGAGAACTGACACTTGGTGAGAAAGCAGTGCAACACATAGAGGATGAAGAACAACACACCTGGAGCGTATGCAATTTTACTAAGCAATGTCACCCCAATAAATTTAATGAAAAATAACCTTAAAAATAAATAAATAGCATTGCTTATGAAAAGATAGTAATCTTTTCCAAAACAGAAAGTAATTTAATGGGGAGAATGGCATTGTTCTATGTATTTGGAAATACCCTTAATGTCTTATTTAATAGAATCTCAGCTGGATTCTTACCTGCTTCCATGAGAAGGAAGTTTGGCCTTACACATACGTAGTTGGGGAGGGGGGAGTATTCCATGTCTTTTCTTTTAACCTTGAGTATTCTTTGATACCACACCAAAACTCCTCTGCATTGTTGTGAGGCAAGAATGAGAGTGAAAAGTGCAAATGACAGCTTCGCATTGTTATGAAAAGTCATTTTGACCTTCTGGATCCTGGAAAGGGTCTCTGGGATCCCTGACAGAGCCCAGACCCCACTTTGAGGAACTTCCCCGCCCCTTAGGGAAGAAAACTGAGTAGTGTAGTTCCACAAGAAAGGAGCATGATGACTGCATGATAGTTGAGTGATCTGTACTGACTGACAGCTGGGAAGGGGCTTGGGTGCTTTTCCTGCTGGGTCAGTCCTGGCTCTTCTCCAGGAGCTACTCCGCTGGGCCTGAAGCGGGAGGGGGCTGCTTAGCAGGCCTGCACTCGGCAGGCCAGATGAATTCTAGTAAATATGTGCGATTATAAAAATAGTAAGTTACTTAAAAAACTGAGACTCCACAAATGAAACAGTAAAACACTATCCTTGAGTTTTAAAACTTAGCACATGGTTAGTCATCTTGTGCCCTTTGTGTTAGTTTCATTTGCTTATAAGTATTCAGTTTTTAAAACATAATTGTAATTATGCTGTCTATATTTTACATTCTTCTTTTTTTACTTTACATAATTTTAAAATAATTACCATATATTCCATTAGTTTCTGCTTTTCTATAGTAAATTTTTCTTTGTTATGTTAGAGCTGCTATGAACATTGTTCATAACATGGTTTCTGTTGTTTTGATAGAAGTATGTAAAGTTTTCTATGTATATTCTAGTTAGATTTCCCTTTTTACTTTTTTTATGAAAAATTTAAATGACAAAAGTAGAGTGGCTAGTTCAGCAATCCTGTGTGTCATTTAGTTTCAGCTACCGTCAGCTTGCTGCATTCTTGTAGTTTTGTTTCTTCTCTTTCCTTACAAATAAATTGGCATATTTTAAAGTAAATTCCAGATGTATAATTTTATCCATAGTCTTTCAGTTTAGATGAGACCTTTAAAACTAAACAGCCACAGCACCTTGATTACACTCCACCAAATTAATATTTGTTCTTTATCATCCTTTATTACCTAGGCAACATTCAATTTTTTCTGTCAAAAATGTCATTTTAATCTTAATTTACTTGAATTTGGTTGCAGTTCCCACATTACATAAGGGTTTTTGATTAAAACTGTTGCATTTTGTAGATATACAGATCTCCCCCATTTTCCCATGTCTCACATTTGCTAGAGAAATGAGGTAATCTGTCTTGTAGAATGCCCAACATTTTAGATTTAGCTAATGGCTTTGTGTCTCTCTTGTTTAACAGGTGTTGTCACAGAATTTCATTACATTGGTGGTCAGGTATGGAGGTTTGGTTAAATAAGGTACTTTTTTTGGCAAGAATACTTCATAGATGGTGCCCTTTCATAACCTCAAGAAGAATGTACTATCTCAGTCCACTTTCAGTGATAAAATTGAAAAGTAGCTTCAGTCAGTGTCTCTCTGATCCAGCCTTGTTATGAAGTTCCCCACCTGCTCCTCACTTAATTTTACTAATAGCAGATGTGAGCATTCGTTATTTCATTAGATGCTTCAATGTTTTGATTTTCTAATTCTGTCTTTCACTTGTCACTTACTAATTGTGGTTCCTATATGGAGAACAACGTGCCCCGATGAGCTCTTTGGTTATGCTGAAATAGCCATCCAGGAAAGGCAGGCTAATGATTGTTTCCCTTTAGTAATCTTCAGAAAAATGAGTTGTGTCATAACAGCCTCCAGAGATGACCAGTGTGGTGGTGGTGGTGCTTTGACTGTTGTGAACTTTTATATGTTTCTGTCCATTCCTTCTTTCTGATCCTCACATTGTCCTCCTGCTGTCAGGAGCCTCCCTTCTTTCACTGTGATGTGACCACAGGAGTCGTTGATAGCTTCCTTGCTTTCATGATCAGGTGTCCCAGATGTTCAGCTCAAATTGAGCAACACTCTACAGAAATAATTAACCAGCACTGTTGGAAAGTGTGGGTGAAAGGTGAGAAAGACTGAGGAGCTGCCACAGTTTGGGGGAGACTGAAGAGAATTGACAGTGGAGTGCAGTGTGGGGCCTTGATTAGATGCTAGAGTAGAAGGGGACGTTAGTAGAAACGCTGGTGAAAGCCAAAGGAAAGCTACAGCTTGGTTTAAAAAGTTACAAATCCCTTTAAAAAAATTAGATTATATATGTTTTACTTAGCTAATTTGATTTTAACTTTGTATCTCCTTTTATGCTGAAAATCTTTACCTAGCATTAATGTAATTCTTACTTTATTCGATTATAGTGTGTATATTCATAATATATAAAATAAAATAGTTTCGAAATAATACCAGCGTTTACCCTACGAAAAACAGGCCTACTGAGTATATTTCAGGATTTCTTGGTGAATTTTTAGGCACCTGTATGTAAATGCTGTCTTAAAATCACTTAGAATAGTTCTGTGAATAGTTATGGCTCCAACTTGATATACAGTAAAGTTGGAGATTGATTATATTTTTAAGGACTGCTTTGAGTGTTTAAATAAAGAACTTAAAATATTATAAAACAGACATTTCTGTTGTAAGTGAAAATATTTAGAAGCAGAGCTAAGAGAATTCTACTCTCCCAGGGATTTAATAAGATTGATAAAACTTTTCTCCACGTCGCTTTGACGTTGAGATGAAAAACATACTTGACAGCATAGGGACCATTAGACAGGAGGAGGGTCTTCTCTGCTTTATCTTGGGATAAAATCATATCAGGGAAATGACTCCTTATTCAGCTCATGAAGGCTCTGTGGAGGCTACTTCTGAGCCTCCCTTTTCCCAACTACCAGGTCTTAGGTCAGAAAGTACAATACTTGGCTTTGGTGGCGGATTTCCCCCAGCCATATTTCTCTCAACCTCCATACCTGCTTTTTGGCCATCCCAGGAAGCCATAGTTTAAGTGTCAAAATAGTTTTGGTCTCTTGAACAATTCATGAAAAAGTTATTGTTATTTATTGGAAGGATTGTTAGTGTTTGCATCATCATACTTTAAATCTTATTTTAGATTCAGACATTTGTTAATAATGTGTAATTTTAATGCTTTGTATCTGTTGTTTAAAAGGTGACTATCAATAACCCCTTCTGTTAGCAAACTTGCTGGTTGTAGGACTTTTTGAAAAGCTGTCTACTGAAAAGCACAGTGGTATGATGTGACAATGACTTGTTTATGGACAGGATGCACAAGTTAGATCAGGGCCACTGTTACTTTTGGACTGAGATGCTGCCCTGGTTGCATACCTTTGTAAGTTTGTATAAAAGGGCAGTCACATGCCACAGTAACAGGACTGCATCCTGAACTCCAGAGGGCAATCGTGGACCCTCACAGTTCTGCCTCACATACTACTTTGAGGAAAATTCCAGGCATTGTGTTATATCCCCTGTAAATATTTCAACATGCTCTAAAAGGCAGCATCTATTCTTATTAAACATAACCACAATATCCTTATCATACCTAAGAAAATACAGTAATTCTTTAATACCATCAGATACCCAGTCAGTATTACTTCCTCAATTGTTTTTTTACTTTGTTTGTTTGGATCAAATAAAGCCATATACAAGGGCTGTCTGGAAAGTAGCCGTGTAATATGAAAAATAGAGGCATTTCTGGCTGGATTTTTTTTGGACAGCCCTCATAAACCAAATATAGCTGTAGTTTGGCCAATCTGTGTCTTGTCTCTTTTTGGGTAGAAGAAGCCAGGCTCTGCTTGTCAGTAGGTTGTCTACTTCGCAGGACCCGTGTGTTCCTCTGTGCGTGTGTTTCTGTGGGTTTGTAGTAAGTTCATGTCCTGGGTTTGCTGTTGTTTTCCAAGACCACTTTTCCTCTGGTGTGTTGCTGCTTCCATCAGGAGGCACATTGTTTCTGAGTGAAAAAATATAGGAAGTATATGTAATAGGAAGTATATGTAATAAAGGACCCTTCTTGTTTTTTCCCTTTTGGCTATAATATCTTGTTTTCAACCAAGCTTTTTTTCTTTGAGAACCTTAAAAATCTGTAAGTTAATAGTGGTAGAAGCATTTACTGTACCACCTTCTGTGACTTGTCAGTCTGAATACCAATCTACGTCTTTCTTTTCTGGATTTGACAGTTTTTTTGAGGATTGATACTGGTTTCTGTTACAATGTAGTATTCTGTCATTTATCCTACATTTTGGAAAACACTGACCAATGTGAAACTGATTTAATTTGCTACAAGAATAAGTGATTCTCTTAGTGGTTTACATTTCCAACCCCGTCTTGTAGCATTTAAGGGGTTTTGTGCCTTTGTGATTGATGATCCAACATGACAGTTGGATGAGATTGCCTTTGATCATCAGATTATTTCATTAACAGGGGTTTTGAGAATTTATCATTAGCAGGTTATTGAGAAGGAGCATCATCATAGCAACTAAAATCCTACATGGTTACCTAGTCAGACAAAAATATTTATTTAAGTTTTTACATTTCTGTATCAGGCACTCGGATTCTGTTTCAGAAGAGCCTGAAAAAGATACGTGAGTTAAATCCAGGTCTTTATCTTGCTGTGAAGTAACATGCCTTGATCTGATACCTGGATGTCCAGGAATCATGGTTCTGACACTCACAGTATGGAATTAGGAAAAATCATCCCTTCAGAACCTGAGTTGCTTCGTCAGCCCTTTGGGAAAATCACATGAGATGTAAACTTGTGAAGTTGAGTGCGTGCTTTGCAGCAAAGACTCCTTTGCAGTACCTGTGTCACAATGGCGGGTCATTTTTGGTTTTTGTGATTCAGGATTATAAAGGGTTTCCTTTTCAGTCAGTAATTGTTTATTTCTCCTGACAACTTTTCTTGGAACAAAATGAAATTGATGAGACTGGTCAAACACTATATGTATGTTTGGGATTCATCAAATTCCAGATTGGAGTTCTGCTACCTTTAATTTTATTTTTAAAATATGAGTTCTGCACATGTGTGTGTTTGTGTGTGTTAGCACATGGTTTCCTAGTCTTAGAGTATCCTCACTGTCACCAAGTTATTTGAAGAAGAACCTTATTTCTTGTGTGAGGAAGGTATAAATCACGGGCAGATTTCTCTAAACGACTTAAGACTCCAGAGGGATAAACACATGTCCTGAAAAGCTTGAGGATTTTAAGACGTATTAGTAATTTTATTTTAAGAATCACTTGTACCATGCACTTCAAGTTACACTGTCTTTGTCATTTTATAGCATCCTACGGGTGACGTTAAACTTCTCCCGGTGGAGCCACACAGTAAACAGCTCATGACTTCTGATCAGGACACTAAGGTTGTGGCTGAACCGCAGGGCCAGAGAGTCCAAGAAGGGAAGGACAGCGCTCATCTGGTGAGTGTGGCGCGAGCCTGGGTGGCCTGGGCTCCTCCCTCTTCTGAGAACAGCCTCCATGCCTGAATGAGGAAACCAGACCTGTTACAGTAGCACATCTTACAACCTAGATACCAGTGTTGTGTTCTCGATAGATTGTTGGTAGGGCTAGTGGAGGAAATTTAAGTATTAGGTGATAGAGAAAGCAAATGGCAGTTAACAGCTCTAGATACTTAAAGCTTGTGATTTTAAATCACCAAGTAAACAGTGATTTAAAAACATTGCAGTGATATGTAGTTAAAGAATTAATTAGGACTTTAATATAATTTTTTTATTTTGAATGCTTTTGTTTATTGTAAGATTTTATCGTGTTAATTGTTAAAGTCTAAATGGCTTTGGGAAAGTAGCTTTTCTTAGTTTTCCACATTGAAACTTCAAGGAGTTTTACTTAGGGTGTTCAGTCAGAATTTCAAAATATTTTAAATTTCAAGGCTCCTGCATCTCTCTGCATATCTTACTGAATTACCTTTGTTGTATAAAAATGTGCTTTTCTCAGTGGGTTTTGTTTTACTCAATTACTGTGGTTTGAAAATATGTTTCTTTACATTGCAGTGATGGTGTGTTTGATGTTTTCAATTTTACAGATGAATGGTCCCATATCTCAAACCACTTCTGAGACAAGCTCCATCCCAGCTTTGAGTCAGGTAATTCAGTTCTGAAATAAATCACAGTGGAGGCTCATAGATACTTCCTTAAAAAATATTTATTGTAAAATAATTAGAAAATACTGATGTTTTCCAGATAGGGTGTAGGAGAGCCCATCAGGGTCCTGTGAGTATCAGCATCCTCTTCTGGGTTCTGTGTGTGTGTGTGATGAGTATGGTTCTACAGACAGCAGTATCCCTTGTGTTTACTTTGATGTCAGATGTTCATCGCAGTGTTTTTAATGGTTCACTGATAATTTATTGTATATATAGGATTAGCTTTATATGTTGATATCCTGTGGTTTTTAGAGCACACAAGTCATAGTAAGGGGTAAGAATATTGGTTTCACATTTTAGCTGTGGTCAGTGAAAGAAGGAAATGGAGATCTGTTGGTTTTGAGTCCTGCTTTATACCATTTGTGTCCACAAACATCAGGTGCATTTGGACCCACTCCCAATTTAGCTTGGTAATCCTGTAAGTGATCTTACAAATCCTACAAAAAATTTAAAAACTAAATCTTTTTTTAAAGTAAAAGAAAAATTTTAAAAGTAATCTCACAAAGTTTATAGTGAGCCTCCTCTGTCCTCCCAAATAATGAGCAGTTCATGTAGAAATTAAAGGAGGGAATTGGATTGTTGATACTATTTTAATGAGGAAGAATTTTAAAAGTGAAAGACCCCTCCAAACTACTGTATTTCATTGTTATTATTATGTATGTAGTGTTTTTTTGCAAATATGTTACATTGATTTTTTAAAATGAATTTTATGTTATTTTAAGTAATTTAAAATCCAAGTATGAGACCTCTAGTAATCTTAAGAGGGAAGTTATACGGAAATCATTGAGGGATTTTTAAAATATTTTTTAAAGAACAAATCTACGTCCTCCCCACAGTTGATTTGCCATCTAATGTAACATTCAAATGTCTTTAATACCTATTGCTGGTCATAAACCTAGATTTTGTGTTCTGTGGGGTATTTTTGCTTGTTTTTTAAATTCAGATAAGACCTATCTAGAAAAGAAATGAAACACTTGAGCCAGAATTTAATATTTCATTTCTGTAGAGAAATAATTTGCAATTATATCTACAGGTGCTTTCTTTATTATTTTTAAGTGTTAACAGAATATTATGTGGTAAGGTCTTTGTCCAGCCCTGCCACTCAGTACGCCTGGTGTCCCTTGGGCAGATCACACCTCTGACACCAGATTTTATAAATTGGGGATATAGTATTTACCAGTTTTACAGGGTGTTGCACACTTGAGGTTTTCTGAGTTTTGTTAACGATTTGAGCCGAAGGGTATCATAAGAGACACACACAACATGTGTGTCCTTTAAAACTGTATTTAGAACAAATTTAAACATCTTTACAGAAAATAAAAGTCCTGTTAAAGGACACATACCTTTTGATGTACTTGTAATCAGTGTACATATCTCACCTCATTTTTCCCTCATAATGTGTTTCATCTGCACCCCATTGGACTTGCTCTGTGGTGTTTTCGTGTATTTATAAGCCATTTGGGTTTGAGGACATTTAAATTGTTTGTTTTTTCCTGAACATTTTTGTAAGTGGCATTATTTGTAGCACACCTGAGTATGTGGACATTTTGCTTGGAGTTGTGGCTCTGCGTGTTGATACTCAGTAGTTTGCAGTTGTTATGATCAGCAGTGAGAGTGCTTAGTGGTCTGATGTAGCAACCAGTCTCCTTATGGTTTAGTCTGAACCCCAGAGTTGGATGCAGAGTGAGTTGGAGGAACATTGCCACAGCGATGGCCAAACAAACGTGAGTAATTCAGGAGCAGGTTTGCATTAGTCCAGTGGTAATATCACTCATATTTATTATACAGCTCCCTGTCCCCCTCAAAATTTTGAGGAATAACTATTTACAAGCCTAGCCAATCAGTGAGCACCAAAAGTGATCCTTACTAGAGGAACTGAGATATGGAGAGGTCTAAGTAATGTCTCCAAGATTACTCAACTAGAACATGGCAGAGCCAGCATTTGACCCAGGCATCCTGGCTTCAGAGTCTAAACTCAAGATGAGATACTTCCTTTTTGGCATCTGTTATTTCATTGAAAAGGAGAAACAACAAGTAATAGAAATAATACAAAAACAAAACCCAGCTCTTGTCAGCCATTGGGCAGCTATTTGCATTATCTCTGAGTGGTTGAAATTAATTTGGGGTAAAGCTGCTGGAGGATTTTAGCTGGGGAATAGCATGACTTAGATTTTAGGAAGATTATTTTGACCTCTTTATATTAAGAGAATGGATTATAGTGAGTCTAGAATGGAAGCAAAGAAACCAAATTAAAAACTTGGTTAATTAATGGAGATGAGAGATGATGGTGGCTTAGACTAGGAATGAATAGATTTCACATTTATTCTGGAGTTGGATTCAACCACACTAGTTTGTGGATTGGTTGTTGTAGATGTTGGGTTGAGGGAAAGCTAAATCAAGGATAGTTGAACAGTTTGATGGATGCTGGTTTCATTTATTTTGAGATAGAAAAAGCTGGAGAAGTAAAGGTTTGTGGAAGGAAAATACACTGGACAGAAATTGAAGCCATGAGATGGGCTGGTGGAACCATTGGGACCTCAGTAGGGGTTAGAGCCTGAGATGTAAATCTGAAGTAAATAGATGTTTTACCATATAAAGACTAATAAAACTACTACTGTGTGTGTAGATTAGGGATATACAATTAAAAATAATGAGTTGCCATTTAGAATAAAGTTAACTCGAGTAGTTTTTCTTTTTCTCTGCTCATCATGAAGATTTTTATGTCCTTCAAGGACATTCTTGGCTGTAACTGTTTACTGAAATTTATTTAAGAAATTATGTTCTTTATGATTTTACTAAACATTTCAAAAATGTCAGTTTTATCTTGGGAGTCTTTAGACCTGTGAGGGCAGGAGCTATGTAATGTAGCAGGGTGACTTCTCACCACTGCGTGATGGGTTCAGGCGCTTCCCAGGGACTCCTGGCATTGGCCTGGTGAGTGGATTTCCTTTCTTTCTCTCTCCCTTGTGCTTTCTTTTTATGAATTAGAATTGTCAGACATCTGTAGAAGTAGAATAAAATGAACCCTAGTGTTCTCATGAACTTGCAAGTTACCATTCTCATGTTTTACTACTTTACTTCGTCTTTTTCTCCCCTCTACACACACAGTTCAAAACACATTATGATATATTTACTTATTTAAATAAAGTAAATCCCAGATGGCCTGCCATTCACTGTAAACATTTCAGCAAGCATCTCTTGGGGACACCGGTCCAGTTTCCTGCCTACCACCATTATTCCTGAACATCCACATATGTTATTTCTCAAAGGCAGAAAATGAGATTCAGTTATTGATACCTAAAAATTGTAAAGAACAAATCTTTATTATTGTTTCCCTTTTGGGACTATATAAGCTAGCTTCTTTGTTTGTCACCATCCCCTGAAATATAATTCAGAGAATGCTAAAACACTGTGTAAAAAAAAAAAAAAAGCGGGAGTGCAAAATTCCTTCTTCTGGCTGGGATAATAATTTTAGTTTTTTTTTGTTTTTTTTTTTTAATTTGGTTATAGAATAAGAATAAGAATGGTTGTTGCTGTTCTGAGTATTGGGTTCCGTGTACTGTTTGGGTTTTGGTGTGTGGAAAAGGATGGTGTTAAGCAGGGGCTGTTGTAATTAGGATTTTGGATTTGAGTGGCGGGGACATGTGACATCTGTGCAAGGGGCTATTTTTGGTGTCTGGGTGTCGGCTTCTCCTCAGAAACCATAGAGAGTTAGTGTGAGGTACCCTTGTGGAGTTAAGAAAGCAGCAGGCATTGTTGTGTGAGTGTTTGAACTTTTGAACATGGGCTGTTGCTTCAGCAGAGAATTAAGTGGTGACAATGACAGTGAAAAAGCTGGCTTGTTACAAAAGCCTCTGGAAGAGAAGGAACCGGAGAATAAGATAAGTAAAACTTTCTCTGCATTATTTGGTGCCCTGCAGAGTGAGGGGCTTGAGAGAGTGGAACTTGGAACCAGCCAGGCAGCTGCTGGAGCTAACGTGTGGACTCGGGTGTTTGCAGGGTCTGGGCACAAGCAGGTTCGCAGATCAAGGCCGCAGTGCAGCTTCTCTGCCTCTTCAGTGTGTGAGTCCCTAACTAGGTATGGCAGTTTGGATGAGGCAGATAGAAATTCAGGTGCAATTGCTATTGAGCAGTCTGGTGGCAGTGTCTGTGCTCCTCCGTGTGTGAGCACTGACAGGACCCAGGGTTTCTCTGCACAGGTTTGCTCTGAAGGGGACGAATGTATTTTACATGTCCTGGGGCCTTCTGACCAGGTCGTGCAAGAAGGAGCCCCTGTAAGTAACCATCTGCGCCATTACCCCGTCATTTGTAAAAACTCTGTTGTGAATGTTCGAATCAGTCACAGTCATGAGAGTAACGCTTTAGGTATGTTTGGTAGGGAGCTGAAGGGTGAATACCCCATTTGTGTGGATCACAAACGATACTGGAATTCAAGAGAAAGCGAGTTTTACAGTATTTGTGTTGTAGATCCTGGCAGCGTGGATGTAGAAGATGAGCCATGTGCTTATGTGTGTGGAGCAGCTGCAGCTGAAGAGAGTCTCCCAGCTGTCACTTCTGAGGGGACTTGTAGAGGGGCCTGGCCGTCAGACAACACAGCCCAAGGGCCGGCGGAGTTACAGGCACCACAGAAAGAGTTGTCCCCATGTGGCCTGCTGGGTCCAAGTGAAGTGAAGGAAGTCTCTAATGAGAAAACTAAGCTTAGCTCTGAGCTTTTGACTGACAGTGACCCACGCTACAAAGTCAACACTGGTGACAGGCAGGCTGAGCCTTTAAGGGCAAACACTTACACCAGGTTCCCTAAAGATTGCCCAGAAAGGAGTGCATTATGTAATGTTGGCAGAATACTTGAATCAAATACTAACATAGACACTGACTCACTAGAATGTGTGTGTGCTACCCCTGAAGGAGAGAGTTGCAGCTCAGCACTAGGAAGTCCCGTGGGTGACCCACCTGTTAGTGTAATTAATGGCACTTGCAGTGTTGAACGAAATGATGACGCTGGGGCTGTAGACGCTAGTGTAGATCAGAGCTTAAACTCTGAAAAGGCAGGAGAAAAGTACTGTGTGAAACCTCTGAAAGACAACAGTTGTTCCAATTTAGATGTTAGCAGATCAGACAGGAGTCTCCCTTTAAGTTCAGGAAGATGTACCACTTCAGGGAGCTTTGGAAATGTGTGTCTTCCTGTTGACGCTAATTTCCCAGAAGCAGCCCCTCGCAGACTTGATGACCCCAGACCTGAGCACCTGAGGCTGGTGGTGATGGCCAGGCAGCAGGGTGGTGACTGCAGCCTGGGAACTGGGAGCAAAGGAGAAGTATCTGTTCGACCTGAAAATGGTTTGTCTTACCAAGATGAAGATGAACTGAGCGTTTCTAAAGGTGAGGGTCATGGTAAGAGGGCTTTGGAAAGGAGACGGTTGAGTCAGGTGGATCTGTGTGCAGATACTGGATCCCGCAAGGTTCAGGCCCAGGTCTGTGATTTCACTCAGGCGATGCAAGAAGCACATGTGGAGGGAGTGTTTCAGAGGACAGACACCCAGGGCCTCATAGGTTCACAGGAAGTGCCACTTGATGGCAGGTCTCCCAGTGGCCCCACTTGTGTTCAGAGTCACTTCACGTCCTCTGCATTTATTTTTACCTGCGCCAAAGAAGAAGAGATTGAAGTGTGCCTGACTCCTGAAACAGAAGATGAACTGAAGAGTTCAGGGAGTGACCCTCACAGATTAGAAGAAGAATCATTACAGGTTAATCACAGAGAGCCTAGTAAAAATGACTCAGAGAATGTCACCTTAAACTCCAGAAGAGTCTTTGACTGGGAAACAAATACACTAAAAGGCAAGGCTGGGCCTGGTCAGGATCTGGCTTCTGTTAGTTCTAGTATAACAAAAAATGCTGATTTTGAGATAAAGCAAATGGAACAGAGTGATGGCACCCACACAGTGAATGACTGCAGACATGAGGAACTTCACCTCCTACCATCTGTGAGTTCAGGAGTTCAGGTGGCCAGAGCTGGGAAGGCTCTCTCTCTCCGTGGCAGTGGCACTGCAGGACGGGAGCCTGTCTGCGCATGTGCGGGAGAGGTCTCTGATGCCTTAGGTCCTGGGGCGGCAGTAGGGCGTGAAGAGGAAGAGGGGCTTCCCTGGGAGAAAGATAGCAGTGTGTCCAGCAGCAGAGACTGCGGAGGTCGACGTGGGACCAGCAGACGTGCACAGCACTTCCAACAAAGAAACGCCACAGCCACAGTTACAGGAACTCCATTACATGATGAAGTGGGTTTTCTGGGAAGTTCAAGGGTGAATGGTGGAGAAATGGAGTTCCATGACACTCTTGCAGGGTATTCCTGCTTAGCTGGTGTTGATCATGCCCAAGTAGACAGACAAATAGCTGCTCCTCAGAGTGTGCCACACACAGTTCCTGTCATCCCAGATGACAGCAAGGAAATAATAGTGCCAAGTGGTGAGGACAATGTTTTATTCCTCTCAGAAGACACTGTAAATAGATGTGAAAGCCCCTCAGAAGCGGGGTTGCAGGGCTTCCCAGAGGAATTGGACTCCGGGTATTTGAATGAACTTTCCTGCTACTTGATGGGAGGGTTGGCCAGTCACATATTTTCTGAAGGACTGGCTGATGGTTGTAGACATCCAGTGGGCTGTCTGTGGGCTAATGCAGTTGTGCAAGATGCACTGGGAGATGGACAGACACTTGTTGGGGACCTGCACAGTCAGCCACAAGACCTCGAGATAGCTTCATTTTGGATGGGAAAGCCCCCTCATCAGCTACCAATGGCAGAAGCTGGTGTTATTTGGGGATGGCAAAATGGAAGTGCACAATTAGTAAGTATGCTTTTATTATTGTGCTGTGATATGCTAATCTTTAATTTTGATTGCTTTTAACAAAATGAAGATTTATTCTAAACAATGGGCAATTGTTCGGATCTATATAAAGCTGTGAGTTATCGTAGCATTGATTTGCCCATTTCCAAATTGCAGACTATGAATTCAATTCACTGTTCAGTGTATTTAAACCAGAGTTTGTGTGTCAGCTCTCATTGGCACTGAACCCTGTACTGCTGGTAATCAGATGCGGCTCTGTGCAGCCTGTCCTCTGTGGACTTGCATGCATGTGCTTGTGAAGGCTGCCCTGCTCAGCCCGTCCTTCCTCACCACCAGCTGCTTGCTGGGGGCGGAACAAGCATTTGACCCATTGGGTGTTTAAAGTCATTTCTAAAAGGCGTCACTTGCAGAGGATATGTGCTTTCCGCTGCATTGCATGGTGACTGTCCTAGGAGGGCGTTGACTTCTTGCCGAGTCTCCCTTCCATCAGAAGCACCTGCAGAGCCTTTCCAACCACAGCTCTCAGGCCTGCTCCTTAGAAGACCTTCACAGGTAATTTCACAGTGGGTAGCTGTTTTGAGCACCTTTATAGGAACCCTGTAATAAATGCAGACAGTCAACAAACAGGAAGCTAGTCATGCTCTTAAAGCAGTCCCTTCGGACATATATAACTGGACAGGCATATGGGTAATACCAAGAAAAATAATTGGTAATAGTAAGGAGACAGATGTAGCTTAAATGTTAATTAATGCTTATTATATGGAAATAAACAAGTAGAAATTAAATCCTATAATTTGGGGAATTATGATTAGTCCCTCCTCTTTCCAAGTTTCCATGCTCACATTTGGGAATTTTTGTTCCTTAAATGTTGTGGAGACAAACACTGTGAAATTAGGTCTTTAAATCCCTTGTACATAATCATTTACATAAGTGGGCATGATTAATAGTTGGCTGCTAATTCAGTGGTTGGTAAGTTAGCGTACAGTACATACCCATGTACTGTTCCGAATTAGCCTTTCCATTATGAGATATGCCCAAACCATGTTCTAATCTGACATACTACATTTAAGGACAGTGCGTCGCTCTTCAGTATTCCAGTTGTTGAAGTACTTGGACAGACAGGTTTTTTACGGTAGATAATCTTATATAGTAGCTGTTACTCCACTTCACAAATCAAGAACTGTAGGTGCAGAGACTTCATGACTCTAAAGCCAGTAAATTGCTCAGAATTATTAGGCTACTTAGTGGCAAATCCAGGAACAGCTCATGCTAACTTGAAGTGAAAAACATGTTTTTTACCCCCATTATCTCACCCATTTTATAATCCCCACCTGCCTTTCTCCTTCCTCTGATACTAGTTACTCTGGTTCCTGCTCATTCACTTGTCAGTGGGACCTTTCTGTGTCATACTGAAAAAACAGAAGTTAATGAATTGCTAGGTGTTGTTTTTTTTTTTTTTAATGGTATATTGTGTTTGGTGGTTAGAAGAGTTTCTTTAGAATGTCAGAATTTGGAGATGCTGTCATCTTCAAAGAGTAATATTGGTCATTTTCACTTTCAGCTTGCTTCTGGTTCTAATAACTATTGCTTAGCCATGAGTTTTCAGTGGGAAATAAGATTTAGGTAGCTGAGCAAATGAAACTAGAGTTGTTAATTGGTTGGAGTTCCATATGACTGTAAGAGAATAACCACATTTCAAAGATAGTTCAATACAAGTTATTTCTCAATGTGAATTATAAGAAGTTAATGAACTCTTGATAAATATTTTGTGTTTTTGCTTATACTACAGCACTGTTTCTAATTATCATTATTTTCTTGGGCAAGTTACTTACCCTGTCTCAGCCTTGGTTTTCTTATTTGTGGACTGGGTACAGAGAGAAAGTTTTTCATGATTAATACAAGTAAGGGCATAGAATACCCTGGCACTAGCAGATTCCATTGTTAGTTGTCATGTCATTAGCCCCTAATTATAGTCTCCCTGCTTTCATCCTTTATCACATCTCAGAGTATCTCTTGGATACTTGTTAACTGCTTAAAATTGTGAGTCTCCAATTGATTTGGACTTGGCGTAATTACTGCTTCTTAAGTCATAGACACTCAAGGGTGGGTTCTATTCAGTTGTGGCATAAGACCTTGCACAGGTTGTCAAATAGTAGAAAATACAATTTTCTGTCACCTTATTATTTTATTAAACATTCATTCTGTCAGCGAATATTTCCCAAGCACCCGTGTACTGAGTTCAGAAGAGCTAGATGTGTTGTTGAATGGATGGACATCCAAGTGTTTGTGGGCTCATCAGGCAGACAAGACATGTCCTAGCTGTTAGCACCGTGGGAGACAATCCTGCACAGGCCTGTAGCTCTCAGTGTTGTTTTCAGCAGTTCATTCTGAGGGGAAGTGTGCTCTGTACTGGTGAACTTCAGAATATGTATTGGTGATGGAGTGCAGTTAGCTGCAAAAGGTGTTAAAATGTAAAAGGACCAGTGTTAGTTGATGTTAGGAATTAAGGGAAGTCAGCTCTCTAAGCGGAATGGCACTGACGTGGGAAAGCTTGATGTGTGTTGTTACGTGATAGAAAGAGACCATATCTAATTAGAAACAGTGGTTTAAACAATGGTAGGCTAGGGAAGAAAATAGAAACATGAGTTACCAAAAAAAGGTGAAGGAAAGGTATAAATGCCGAAAGAGGTGGTGGTGTCTGTTAGATGCAGAGGCCCTTCTGTGTCGCTTTGTCTGCTCATCAAGGCAGGGTCGGGCCTGCTTGTTCCATCTCGATGGCTTAGCACTGTGCCTGGCACTTACTGAGCATTTGGGACTCATTTGTTGGATACATGGTGGATGAGAGAGAGAAACAGAAACACTCTGCAAAAGCCAACACCAAGAATGAACTGGAAGTGAAGGTATCATGTAAGAAGGGATGTTTGAAAATCATTGCTTCTTGAGTATAATACTGTTGAAGGACAAAGGGAACCCTATTCTTCGTCCTTTCACCAGGACCTAAAAAAAAAAATAAGGAGAATTCCAGATGGGCACTCATTGCTTCCTACGTATGAACAGAGTGTATACTGTAGTTTGAATCACGTTAGCCTATACTCTCAATTTTAGAAATAGTTGTTTTTTTACCACAAGCTTTAGTCGCCCAGCCATAGTAAGCTTTCTTTCTGTTTAAGATCCTTGATCTCAAAGTTGTCTCCTTGATGGCTTCTCCAAACCCTGTGCATGTGAGGGGATAGCATCAGGTGATAATCTGTGCCTCTGCTGGTGTGCAGCAAGTCTGCTCCCAGATTGGAGCTCCTGCTGGCGCTTCCTGAGGGCTCCTGGGACCAGGACTCTCCACTTTGGAAGCTCTGACCCCTGCAAAGTAGGGTCAAGGTTTGTGGTACCTGGGAAAAAGCAAATAATTTGGGTTTGCTGAATGATTGCCATGGCAGAACTGGAGTTAGTTTGGGGAGCAGCTGCCCTTGGGACATCAACTTGTCTTTTGACTTGGGGAGCCACTCGAGATTTGTAAGCAGAAGAAAAACTCGGGTGGTTGTGGTGTAATAAGGTGAATCGCAAGGGACCTCACTAGTCCCCAGAGGAGGTGAAGGCAAGAGCCCTGTGGCTACCTGGGAGAGTGTTCTGGACAAATGGAGCAGGAAGAGCAGGGGTGCCTGCTTTGTTTGGTCAGTAGGAAACCAGTAATCCTGGTACCTAGTGAGGTCACAGAGGCACCCCACCAGGCACCCCTCTGACAGACCTGTTAGAAAACCTTTGTTCCTGGAAGAACTTTCATTTTCTACATCCTTTGCTTATATGAATGTGTGAGCTTTATTTTCAGATTTTATCCATCTATGTTCAGTTCAGATTTGTAAATCTGTGAATTGTGTTGGGTAGTCTAGAGCAGAGATGCTAATTGGGCCAGCAGGTATTTATCAGTTACACTGTCTCTAGAGAGCCTTTCATAGGAACTTAGACTCTAATGGTGAATTGAGCTCTGAATGCATCAGCTTTTGTTACTGTTGCAGCTGATTTCATCCCCAAAGTATGTGTAGATAGACTCAGCTTTTTTAGTATAGATTCTCTTACACAGATGGCGTTTTTAACTGTTTTAATAGGTAAAATTATATTTGATTGGAATTTGGATACAAATGCATATATCACATTTTTTTTCTTAGGTACCAACAGCCAAGGTTTCAGAGCTAAACCCCAATGCAAAAGTATGGGGGACGCCTGTGTTACATTTGGAGGCAGGTAGTGCCGCAGACGCGGATGGCGGTGTGAGCGCCGCCTGGGAGGGCACACCCGGCCGTCATCTGGACTGCGGCCCGCAGGGTAAGTGCCGAACCATGAGGTGTGGGGCGGCTTTGCGCTCAGAGCTTTGTCTTGGTTTCTTTTAATCTAGCTTTAAGAAAGGGTTACCTGAAATGTGTGCCTGGTTTGTGACAATATTTAAGAGCCAGGAGATCTTTCACCATCAAGTTAAAACATTGAAGTAACTGCAAGTATGAGTTTTTTTGTTTTAAGAGAAAGTTATTCTTCTAACTCTGCCTTTTGGGGTAAAATTTCCTAATCACAGAGTTGAATGCCAATGGTGACGGTGACAAAAGTCATGAGAATGCAGCACTGTCAGAGTTACAGGAGTCGGACCAGACAGCCATGAACACGGTGACTCTGGACCACCCAGAATATGATTGTCCTCCTGAAAGCAGCGACACAGGTAAATCTCCTTTATGAACTCATTTTCATGTAGAGTATATGTGCTTTCTTCTTTGGCTTTTTGGAATTCATCTCATTAAATTTCTCCCTAAACCAAGTATCTGTCATTGCTTCCTTTGATTCTACTCTAAATTCACTGCCGTGTGGACAGAGGTGAGGATTCTGGTCAGGCAGGCATCGTGGACAGTGTGAGAGCTGCACCGGTCTGGGAACAGCAGCAGACTGCTGGGGGCAGGGGCAACGTGTGAAATTGCGGGCAGGGACCACTAGTGTGGAAATGGGAAGTAGAGGCCACCGGAAGCCAGCTCTTTGGAAAGGGGTATTTAAAGCTGTTTTCAGAGGAAGACAAGATCAAGCACAGAGCAGTTCTCTTTTTGGGGCCCAGATGTAGGTGGATGTAGAAGTGCCTGTGGGCTATAGGGCACTGAGCTCACCTTCCACTTCGTTTCTGCTGAAATCCAAAAGAGCAGACCTAAGAGGCAGGCCGCACTCCCTTTACTGACATCAGCGTGGGCAGCTTGACTGATGGCACGGGTCCCTTAAGTTGGCTTGTTGGAACTGAGCAGAGCGGATGCAGGTGGAGTGAGTTCAGTCTCCCAGGTGATTCTACCTAGAGATAGACCTGAGTTAGACAGGGTACGAGAAGGAGAAGGCACACCCTCCCGTTCTGTCAGCACGTTCTGTTATGTGCTAGAGGTGCACAGTAAGCACCGTTGTAAGTGTTGGGCATCCCGCCTTAAAGGGCAACCTCCATTAAGCCCTTGTCTTCACTGTTGCTGATTCGGCTTGTACGTGTTCAGTGTCTCCTCACAGCCTGTATCACCCAGACCATCTCTTCATGACTTTCTTCATAGGTTCTCAGCAAATGCCTCAAACTTGCTCAGATAAAATTCTCTACCTCCTGTGCACCTATTCCTCAGCACATAGGCAAATGTAGCCGAACAACATTGTTTACTAGTGTGGAATGATCTCATATTAAGTTCGTGATCACAAACTTCCAGCGTACCCTCAGCACGGCCCACAGTGGCCCAGGGAGGTCACACTCTTGGACAGTTATCTCAGAATTTCTGTTCTCTCCTCAGACCCAGTGCTCTCCTCTTCTTTGGTATTTTTGTGTATAGAGAGCTTAGTGACGTGTAGTTCATGTACAACAACATCACATATTTAAAGTATTTATAAGCTTTTCTATAAGTTTTATTTTCCCTTGTTTAAAGGGAGAATTGATTCGCTGACTCTTCCATTCCTCATTGATTTCTCTACCATATTTGACATGATTTGTACGCACTCACAAAACCATCACCACAGTCAAGATGAGTGCTGCTTTTATTGGCTTACTGATATTGAGGCTCCCCTCATGTGATATTCACAGCTTGATCTTTTTTGTTGCTGACTAGTATTCCATTCAATTACATACCAGGTTGTTTTCCCATTCATCTATTGGTGAATTTTGGATTGTGTCCAGGTTTTGGCTATTGCAAGTAAAGCTACCTTGACATTTATAATCAAAACTTTGTATGGACATATGTTTTTATTTCTCTTGGGTAAATACATGGGAATGGGAAAGATGGATCATCTGGTAGGTTAGGTTTACCCACTTTAGATGTAGTGAGCTGCGCTCCATTAATGGCCCCTTTGTGTTCCTACCAGCAGTGGAGAAAAGCTTGAGCTGCTGTAGCCCTCACCAACATTGATACGGTCAGTCTTCTTATTTTTAGCCATTCTAAAAGGTAGGGGATGGAACCTTGCTGTGTTTTTAATTTGTAGCTTCCTAATGACCAGTGGTGTGCAACACCTTTTCATATGCATGTATCTTCTTCAGTGAAGGTCTGTTGAAGTCTTTTGCCCATTCTTTTGTTGGGCTGTTTTATTTATCTGCATTTTGAGAGTCCTTTATATGTTTCGGACACAAATCCTTATCAGTTATGTGATTTGCAAATACATTCTCCTGGTGTGTGGCTTGTCTTTTTGCTCTTCTAACAGTATCTTTTAAAAAGCAGAAGGTAAGATTTTTTTTTATATAGTCAGTTTATCAGTTTTCTCTTTTATGGATCTTGCTTTTGGTGTTACCTAAGAAATCTTTGCTTACTGCCAGTTAACAAAGATTTTCTCCTAGAAGTTGTATAGTTTTAAGTTTTACATTTTTTACACATTATGTATTTTGACATTTAGTATTATTTTATGTTAATTTCAAGTATATGGCATAGTGGTTAGACATTTATATAATTTGAGAAGAGATTCCCCTGATGAGTATAATACCCACCTAGCACTGTGCCTAATTATTACAATATTATT
This sequence comes from Lyroderma lyra, assembly GCA_004026885.1. NCBI lineage: Eukaryota > Metazoa > Chordata > Mammalia > Chiroptera > Megadermatidae > Lyroderma > Lyroderma lyra. The sequence goes on along the minus strand of PVJL010002471.1, from coordinate 157,604 downwards.
GATTGTATTCTCTATACTTTACATCACCATGACTGTTTTGTAACTACCAATTTGTACTTCTTAATCCCTTCACCTTTTTCACCCTGCCCCTCAACCCTCTTCCCATCTATTACCCCATAAATCTAGTATCTATATGACATCATACATAGTTATTACAATATTATTGATTATATTCCTATGCTATACCCTTCATCCCTGTGACTACTTTGTAACAACCAATTTGTACTTTCTAATCTTCCCCTTTTTTTCATACTCCCTAACCCTCCCCCTCCCCATCTGGCAACCATCAAAATGTTCTCTATATGTAGGAGTTTGTTTCTTGTTTTGTTTATTTTGTTCTTTAGATTCCACATATAAGCGAAATCATGTTGCATCTGTCTTGACATAGTCCACTTAGCACAATACCCTCCAGGTCCATTCATGCCACCACAGATGGCAAGAACCCATTCCCATGGCTGAGCAATATTCCGTTGTATACAAGGTCAGACAGTTAATTTCATGAACTCATCCTAGAAGAAGTGCTCCATGCCTCACTGCTGAATATCACTACGATCACCTTCGAAATCCTCCCCTGGGGAAGCTATGCACTGACGCTAGCGCTTAGGCCACCCTTCAAAGCACTTTGCAACTCTTTTTTTGGAATGGCCATCAGAACTGTTATCATACTCAAAATCTGACGATTAAGTTTGCGAACTTGCCACCCTGTGCTTACTAAGGTTATGACTGACACTTTACCAAGTTGTTTTTTTTTTTTTTTAAATTTATTTATTTGTTTGTTTGTTTTTTTTGTTTGGTTTGTTTGTTTTTTTTTTTTTTTTTTTTTTTTTTTTTTTTTTTTTTTTTTTTTTTTTTTTTTTTTTTTTTTTTTTTTGTTTTTTTTTTTTTTTTTTTTTTTTTGTTTTTTTTTTTCTTTTTGGTATGTGGGTAGCTCCCTGACCGGGAATCGAACCCAGGCTGCAGCGCTGACAGCACCCGTGCTGAAGCCTTAAGCCACTACACCATCAGGGAACTCCCCCAAGTTGTTTTTATAGTGCTGCCAACGTAAGCACAGGGTGGCAAATTCGCAAACTTAATTGTCAGATTTTGGGTATGATGACAGCTCTGATAGCCATTCCAGAGGAGGAGTTCCAAAATAGCTTTGAAGGGTGGCCTAGGCGCTGGTGTCGTTGCATAGCTTCCCAAGGGGAGTATTTCACAGGTGACCATAGTGATAGGCAGCAATGAGGTATGTAGTACTTTCTCTGAGATGAGTTCATGACATTAATTGTCCAGCCTCATATACAAAGGCTGTCCAAAAAAAAAATGCAGCCATAAATGCCTTTATTTTCCATATTATGTAGCTGGACACTTTCTGGACAGCCCTTGTGTGTACCACCTACACTATCCATTCTGTCAACAGACACCCAGGCTGCTTCTTTATCTTGACCATTGTAAACAGTGCTGCACTGAACATAATTGCGTTTTGAGTTTCTTCAGATAAATACCCAGAAGTGGGATTACTGGGTCCTTCTTTGTCTCTCGTTATAGATTTTGTTTTAAAGTTTGTTTTGTCTGATATAACTATTGCTACCTCAGTTTGTTTGTTTGTTTCCATTTTCATGAGGTGCCTTTTTCCCCATTCTTTTACTTTCAGTCTCTCTGTGCTTTTTAATCTAAAGTGAGTCTCTTGTAGGCAGCATTTGTAAGGGTCTTGTTTTCTTATCCATTCAGCCACCCTATCTTTTGATTAGAGATTTACTCCATTAACAAAAATGTAGTTATTGCCATTTTATTATTTATATTTATTATTATTTTTTTAATTTTAAGAAGTTCCTCTAACATTCCTTGTAATACTAAGTTTGGTGGTAATAAATTCCTTTAGCTTTTTCTTGTCTGGGAAGCAGTTTATCTGTTCTTCAATTCTAAATGTTAACTTTGCTGGATAGAGTAATCATGGTTGTAGATCCTTGCTTTTCATCTCTGAATATTTCCTGCCAATTCCTTCTGACCTACAAAGTTTCTGTTGAGTTATCAGCTGATAGTTTAATGGGCACTCCCTTGTAGGTAACTAACTGCTTTTCTCTTGCTGCTTTTAAGAGTCTCTCTTTGTTTTTTTAACCTTTGGCATTTTAATTATGATATATCTTGGTTTGGGCCTATTTGGGTTCATCTCTGTGCTTCCTGAGGTTGTTTATTTCCTTTGCCAGGTTAGGAAAATTTTCCATCATCATTTCTTCAAATAGGTTTTCAGTTTTTTGCTTTCTCCTGTTTTTGGTACCCCTATGATGCAAATGTTGGTAACGCTTGATGTAGTCCCATAGACCCCTTAAACTATCCTCATTTTTGTGGATTCTTTTTTCTTTTTGCAGTGTTGATTGGGTGTTTTCTGCTACCTTATCTTCTGAGTCGCTGATTGGATCCTCTACTTCATATAATCTGCTGTTGATTCCTTCTGGTATATTCTTTGCTTCTGACTGGTTCCTTTTTATATTTCTTACCTCCATTTTTTATGTTTGCTATCTCTTTGTTGAAGTTCTCCCTGAGATCATTGATCATCCTTATAAGTAGTGTTTGGAACTCTGCATCTGGTGGATTGCTGGTTTCCATTTTGTTTAGTTCTTTTTCTGGAGCTTTGTTCGATTCTTTTGGGACATGTTCCTTTGTCTTCCCATTTTGGGTGATTTCCTATGTTTGTTTCTGTGTATTAGGCAGAGCTGCTCTGCCTTTCGATCTTAGTAGGTGTCCCATAGGGCCCAGTGGTGCAGTCTTCCTAGTCACCCAAGCTGGGTGCTCCAGGTATGTCCCTTATGTGTGTTGTGTGTGCCCTCCGGTTGTAGTTGAGACTTGATTGCTGTTTGCACATCAGTGGGAAGGATTGACCCTCAGGCTAATTGGTTATGAGGATTTTCCTTGATTACAGTGGAGGAGCTGTGGTGCATGGGCTGACCGTACAGAGCAGGTTTTGCTTTAGCAAGGCTCTCATGCCTGCCCCATCTGCCCTTTGGGTGTATCATCCTTAGAGGCAGCTAGGTGATACTCCAGCTTGGTCTGAAGCTGGCCACCAAGCGGGCCACCCCTGAAGCCTCCTGGGAGGGGAACTTTTGTAGGCCAAGTTTAGCTGCAGTCTGTGCCCTGCCCAGGGCCACCTGGTATGAGCCACAAAGCAATCCACAGATGGCTGCTGCCAGTACTGGCTTGGAGGTGCTTCCAGAGGCCAAGCCATAAACTGAGGCTGGCTGCACATTTATAAGGCTCTAGTGTAGAAACTGTGTAGCCCTTACAGCCTCTGTGTTTATTATCCCCAACCTTGATTTTTGGCCTGTATTTATCTTTCTCTTAGCTTGATTTTTTCCTTTATATTTTATTATTGCTTTAGTATCTGTGTTCTTGTATGCTACCTGAAAATCCTTTTTAGAATTGAGACAAAGCATTAAATAAGCTTGTACTCATTATGTGATAAAAAGCACCTGCTAAAGTTTGCTAATAAATCTTAAAACACTCTAATTCTATGAAACTGTGTTTTTGTTTGGGGGAGAGGGGATTTTTTTTTGTTGGTTTTTGCCCCTGATTTCCTTTTTTTAGAAGGTAGAATAGCATTTTCCTTATTTTCTCTACCTGAATTGATATGTACAAGGGCTGTCAGGAAAAATCCAGCCATGAATGTTTCTGTTTTTCATATGAGGTTTGACAATTAAGTTCACAGACTTATTCTAGAGTAAGTGCTGCATAACCTCATTGCTGAATATCACTATGGTTCCCTTTGAAGCACTCCCCTTAGGAAGCTATGCACCGACCCCAGCACACCCTTCAATGCAATTTTGGAACTCTTTCTGAAATGACCATCAGAGCTGTCATTGTATGACCCTTGATGTCCTGAATGTCATCAAAATGTTTTCCTTTCAATATTTCCTTCATCTTTGGGTAAAGAAAAAAGTCATTGGGGGCCAGATCATATGAGTGGAGAGGGTGTTCCAATAGTTACTTGTGTACTGGCTAAAAAACTCCCTCACAGACAGGGCCATGTGAGCTGTTGCACTGTTGTGACGCAAGAGCCGTGAGTTGTTGACAAACAGTTTGGGTCGTTTTCATCTAACTTTTTCACACAGCCTTTTCAGCACTTCCAAATAATAAATTTGGTTGACTGTCCACATGGTACAAATTCATAATGAACAATTCCTCTGATCTCAAAAAAATGTTAGCAACATCCTTTTGATGGTTTATTTGGACTGGTGCAACTTTTTGGTCGTGGAGAATTGGCTGACTTCCATTGTGCACTTTGACGCTTTGTTTCAGGGTCGTATTGGTACACCATATTTCATTACCCGTGATATATCTTGCCTCTCCAAAAGGTCTTGGCAAACTTTGACTTAGTTCCTTTGCTTTTGTTCATCAGTGAGCTCCTTTGGGACCATTTTTGCACACACTTTTCTCATGCTGAGATTTTCAGTTAAGATTTTCCTGTTTCTCTGTCATTGTTTCTTGGTCTGTTATGCTTCTCACAATCAGCCAATGATTTTGACACACAGTTCTACGAATTTTTGCAGTGTTTTCATCAGTTCTGCTCATTACTGGTTGCCCTAACCTCTCTTCACCAATGATGCTTTCTCTTCCCTCAGAAAAATGTTTAATCCATTTGTACACTGCCATTTTCTTCATGGCATTATCCCCATAAACTTGGACTAACATGTCCCTGGTTTCACTTACACTCTTGGCCAAATTTAACAAGAAATTAGTGTTTGTTTGTTGCTCTAATTCAGGCTCCAGCATTCTTGTGATGGCACACAAAAACACGCAACAGCAATAGTGAATGCCACTCAGCAAGACACCCCCACAAATCAACACAAACACAGCTGTGAGACACAAATATATGAAGGTTATAACACTTTACCAAGTGGTTTGTACAGTGCTGCCAACATAAGCGCATGGTGATCAATTCACTAACTTAATTGTCAGACCTTGTATTGCATGAGTGGACACTTTCCAGACAGCCCTTTATATACATTAGAATTTACTGAATCATCTGCTTGGTGAATTTTAAGCCATTTTTCCTGAGTGGATCATTACTTTCATGTAGGAGGAAATGAGTCTCAACCAGAAAACCAGGAAGACCCCCGAGAAGTACTTAAAAAAACATTGGAGTTCTGCTTATCCAGGTAAGGACAGCAGTGGTTTTTCCAGTACCTAATACCAGTGGTGTTACGCATTGGTTTTTATATACAGATATGACACTTTATGTAGGTATATGTATCTGATATCTATGTCCATGTACATGTATTAATAGGAGATCTAGAAGATTGATTAACAACCTTTACCGTGTTGGAGAACTGAATGTAACCCTGTAGGTTGTGTTTCCCACAGTTGTCTACAAGTTCATCTTGGTGATTTCTATCAGGGTTGTTTTTCAAATTTGGATTCCTGGGTCCCACCTACCCCCTGCCCATGGAATCAAACTCTGAAGGTGCAGCCTTAGGTTGTCCATCTCACAGAGACGTTCAAGTTGGAGAACAAATTTCCTATGTTCTCACAGTATGCCAAACACTCCAATAGCGGAGTGTTTCAGTTAGGTAGCTCTCATAATTTTACTTGTTTTTTTTTTTCACCTGCATAATACCTTTTCTGTTGAAAAGTAGAGTAATACCTTTAAAGTTCAAATAAAAGAAGTGGGCATACAAGAAGATGAGATTGGCTTATTTTATTTTATTTTATTTTGAGTAAGAAGATAACCACTTGGCATGTGCGAAGTTTTTTTGTCAGTAATGGTGATTTTTCCAGGTTTTTCACTGGGTCTGCTTTTAATACCTGGAAATGTTCATCATAGGCCAAAATAACAGGAAATAGCTCATCTTCACCCCAAACTACTGGTTATCCATGGCTTCCTTATGACCCTGTGGCTTATGTTATGATCAGGTTTACTTCTTTTTAAGCCTGGCTGCTAGAAAGTGCTGGGCAGCCAGGGTTGGACCTGCGGCTCCTCTGGCAAATGTTCCAGATAGGACAGTGAGCACTTGGGCCTTTTCATATTGTTTTTACTTTCTTGTTCTTTCAGCTGGATTACTTTACTTTAAAAAATTGTGTTTGTGTTTTTCATAAGCTACTTAAACACTTTTTAGAACAAAGGTAAAATACATTTTTAAAAGACTTTCTGATTAATTTTGATTGTATAAAGTGCAGTATACAATCTGCCTTCCCAGATGTCTTTGAAAAAATACTTGCCTAAGGTCAGACAGATGGCAAATAACAGGGGTATGAATTCAGACCTGACTAAAGTGCTCTCAGGCCATACTTGTACCCTTGAGAGGCTTCCTTTTAAAGAAGTATTGATTCATTAAGAGAGACTGTCTTCTTTCTGCAGGGAGAACCTTGCTAGTGACATGTACCTTATATCACAGATGGACAGTGATCAGTACGTGCCAATCACTACTGTGGCTAACCTGGACCACATCAAGAAGCTCAGCACCGACCTGGACTTGATTGTTGAAGTGCTGAGGTGTAAGTGAGCGGCAGCCTAGGCTGCGTCATACCTGGTCCTGATAGCACCATTCTCACCAGTGTGACTGTTAGATCCACAGCCATTCAGTGCTAAGGTCCTTGGATAACAAATGGGAGTGTCCCCTGCCTTCTGGGTTTCTCTGACCAGCCCCTGTATCTGGTGATGTGCCCATGGTATTGGGCATTGACGGGCTTTGTAACTGATTGTAGGTCTAAGGAGTGGAAGAGGCCAATGGAGAGATGAAGGAAGCTGTGACATGGATGAGAAATAAAATATTAATAGATAATAGCCTTGAGGGTAAAGCAGGGAATATGGGTGCCAAAAAATGTATACACATTTAAAGAGATATTATCCTTACTTTTTGAAGTTGAATTGAATTATGGTAGCAATGTGTAGTATGAGTTTGCTCAAAAGATGGAGTTAATGAATGTTAGCATCACCATGAGACAGGCAAGACAGTCAAAGAGAATGGTGGAAGCACGGTTGTCATTTAAGGAGCGCAAGACCATTTGCCAGGACAATGGCTAGGATGAAGAGGTGCAGTTGAGTTTTCCACACGTCTTGACTTAACACCCATTGACTTCTATCTATGGGGGAACTTAAAGGATATGACGTACTGTAGAAAACTGGCTACACTGGTGGTACTTCGAGAAGAAATTGAAAAGTGAAATGGCATGTGTAGCAATACAAGTGAACACTGGTCAGTGTTGCTCAAGCAGTAGTTCTCCATAATCAGAAGTGTGTGAATGCTGATGATGACCACTTTGAGCATCTTTTATAATTGCAGAAGTCAAAAGTGACTTGTAGTCATCTTCGTTATCGGTATATATTGAGTATCACAATTTTTGTGCACTCTTAAAATGTGCATATATTTTTTTTAGCACTCTCTGTATTAGCATTCTAGCCACTAAAGGAGTTTCTTTCAAATTTCACTTTCCTGCTAAAGTTTTGTTGAAATTGCATTTTTCCTTAAGATTTTGTGAATGAGGGTGTTTCTTGGACATTTGGCAACATAAAAGGAAGGTTGAAACGGTACATCAGAGACCTGTGGTGATATAGGTCATGTGGATATTTAAAGCATTAACCCTCTGTGTCACAAATGTAGTTTGCTTTGCAGATTGAGACTTCTACATCCTCACCATTTTATTTATTTATTTTTAAATCCACTTGACCAAGGTATAATTGCCATACAGTGTACTGCATATTTAAAGTGTGCAGATCAGTTTGGACATACGTAATACATTGGTGAAACTTTCACAGTCAAGATCACGAACACATTTACCACTGCCCAAAGCTTCCTGGTGTGCTTTGCAATGCTTCTGTCCTTTCCCTCCCACCCAGGATGGCTTCAGTGGGGATTAATTTCATATTAATGTACAACATGTTGGTGTTTTTTAAAATGGGATTTTTTTAAATTATAAAAATTCACCTTTTTATAATAGAGCTTACAAGTACCAGGCAGATTATTTCTCTAGTCTCCCTCCTTAGGACTGCTCTACTGAGCAGCTTCCACCAGTGTCCTTCACAAAGAACACAGTGTAATTTGTGCCCCCCCTCTACCCCACCTAATATTTCTAATTGATGGACATCTCCGTGCCCAAATTAAAGCACCATTTCTCCAAGTTAGTGCCATGATTTCCCATCACTGACTCCTACGCAGAAGTGTTTACAGATTCTTGCTGATTTAGTCGTACTGCTGTCAGTAAGTGAAGGTTTTATCTTGTGTACATTTGACTGAACAGTAGTAGATGATGAACATCTTACCTTAAAAACATAATGGAGTTTTCTGTTCACAAATAAAAGTTATCTATTTTCTCCTCCTAGGCAGTTGTAAGGTCATTAGATTGTTGAAGCAGATAATGAAGACACTGGCAAACATAACCCATGAAGTCTGAATCCTGAAAACTATATACCACTATTTCTTGAGAGAGTGTTAGGCTTCCCAAAGTGCTTTGTTTTGGAGAGTCCCGTTTAGAACAGACACCTATTTTATATATCACTGAGTTTGGTTCCATCTGACCCACTTTTAAAGACCAGCAGCTTTCTTAATCTAAAAACACTTCTGTAAGTTCAAGATGAAAAGTCATAATGAGACAGAAAATTATGTTAGGGACTTGTAGAAAGGAAAACCCATTAACCCTGAATTGTAATTATTAGTTCTCTGAGCTGTGTTTTCATAGTGTTATACATTTATTAAAGCTCTTACAGGACTTTTCAAATTCTCATGTTCCTAGTTTTGAGAACTGTAATGTGCAAGGTTAGCTTAAAACCTTTGCTAGTTTACCCATTGTATGGGGGTTCTTAATGTGTTTAATGACATAGTATAACAGCATCCCAGTGGAGTACCTATATTATTATCATAAAGAATTCATTGATTTGTTTTAGTACATGTGCTTTACCCTACATTTTTCTTCCCTTTATAGCCTTACCTTTAGTCCAAGTGGACGAAAAGGGAGAAAAAGTAAGGCCAAATCAAAACCGTTGCATAGTGATACTGCGTGAGATCTCCGAATCCACCCCCGTAGAAGTAAGTCCTCTCTCCTCAGAGAGCTACTTGGACATTTTGGGGTGTGTGTGGGGGGGCGCTTTGTTTGTTTTGGTTGTTTACTTCTATGTGTTTTGGAGAGTGTATTTTAAAGAATACATATGTACAGTAACACTTTCTTCTCAAGGATTTACACATTCTGATAGTTACAGTGTGATTCACCTGTTAAGAGTGGTTCTCTAACTTTTTGATCTCAGGACTCCACACTTTACATTAAGAAAATAGTTTATGAGTTTCAGTATTTAGAACTTGAACATGAGAAAAGGTTTAAATATTTATTCATTTGAAAATAAGAAAAATAAACCCACAAGTTAAGATAAAGTACGTAGCTTTTTAAAACAATGTTTTTATGACAAGAGGGGCGCTGCAAAGAGTGCCATGAATGCCAGAGCAGCTTGTGGGCCAGCATCGGTGTAAATGTTGTCCCTGTAAATCTTTTTTATATAAATGAAGTCTGGAGGTAATAATTTGAGAACAACTAATTGGGAAATAATTTTAGGAAAGCACAGTATCTGATAGTTTGAATTGTGAAAAGTAATCTATTGTAACAGAATTTCTGTAAAAATCTGTAACTTGTCCAGATGTTAAAATTGAGTTGCATTGTGTAGTAAAACACAGTGATGGCTGTGCCTTGAGAGAATGAATAAAAGTCTTCCTCTGGTGCGGGTCATAGTTCTGTCTGTGTGCCCTGGGGACTCTTGAAGAACCTAGGAAGGCTGGTTGGTCTGTCTCAGGTCTTCTGTGAGTTAAGCCTCAGTTACTTACGCTGCATATTTTTAAATGCCTTCTCTATAGAGGAAATAGATGAGTGGATGTGGGGGTTTATTACAGACTATTTTTGATGGAGTGTAACAGAGGCAAGAATTCCAGTAGTACCAAGGATAAGCAATTTGGGATAAGCAATTACAGCCTTTGTTTTAGGAAGTTTTTAATTTTTTTTTTTCTTTTTTTTTTTTCTTTTTGGTATGTGGGTAGCTCCCTGGCTGGGAATGGAACCCAGGCCACAGCACTGACAGCACCAGCACTGAAGCCTTAAGCCACTACACCATCAGGGAACTCCCTGTTTTAGGAAGTTTTACTTCCTCATCAACTTAGGCTATTTTTATAAGTTCTGTATTACAATAAGTGCAGAAGAATTAGGATTGTATTTTTTCCTCTTCCCTTTTAATTAAGGTTCTCAGTATGAAGGATCAACATGTTTCTTATTACTAATCTAGATGTCTTCATTAACTCACATTAATATCTACAACATAGCTTTTCCACTTTGAGCTGCAGACATGGGTCTTGGTATATTTCTCTTACTCCAAACAGCACACCACCCTATGTCTGTTGTATAACTCGTATGATGAAAGTCTTGAGAAATTTAGAGGAAATCTATGATAAATTAAAAGTTGGGGAGTAAAAAGGAAGTGGGAAAAAGTGGTTCACTCTGAATAAGAAAATGACAGTAAGTTCCTGAACATTTTGTACAGTAGAGAGCCATTCTAGTGGGGCCTGAGTATTCAGAAAATTCTTTCTCTTTTAATGTAACCAGGTGCTTGTCAGTTATTAGAAAACTTTTAAATTGTAGTAGTTCATTTTGTTGATTAATTCCTTTAGTACTTTTTGAAGTGTAAATATAGCTAATAGTCTTTTATGAAATGACCCCGTTTTCCCTGGTAATATTTTTGCTCTGGGATTTACTTTGGTTTTAATATAGCCACTCCAGCTTTCTTTTATTAATGTCAGTACAGCATGTCTTTTTTTCATCCTTTTACTTTTAACTCATCTGTATTTTTATATTTAAATTGGGCTCCTTGTAAGCAGCTTAGAGTTGGGTCTTACATTTCTTATCCAGCCTGAAAAATCTCTGCCTTTTATTAGGGAGGGTAGAACTTTTGTGTTCAAGTGATTAATAATGCTGTTTATTTTCTATTTGCCCCTATTCTTTGTGTCGTCCCTCTTTTTTGGATTAAATGAGTATTTTTATCTCCTTTTTTGGCTCATTATATATAACGTTGGATTTTGTTTTGCTTTAGTGGTGGTTTTAAAGTTTATAGTTGACATCTTTAATTTATCAAAGTCTGGCTTTAATATACCACCACTTCTTTTTACCTTTCAAAGTTATAATTTTTCCACATTTGACCTTTCTGCTGTTTATTTCTGTGGCCATTAACCCCACAATATTTTTTTGCATTTGCTTTAAGCAAGTTAGTTGTCTTTTAAATAAATTAAAAGTAAGAAAAATGGATTTTATATTTACTGCCTATAGTGTTTTTCATTCCTTTGTCTAGATTTTGACTTCTTATCTGACATCATTTCTGCCTGAATGTAGTCCTTTAATATTTCTTGTGGCATAGGACTGCTGATAATGAATCTCTTCAGCTTTCACGTGTTGGAAGAAGTCTTTACTTCACCTTTGTGTATGGGAGATACTTTGACTGAGCATATAGAATTCTGGGTCAACAGGAGTTTTCCTTTCTGTGTATGGAAGGCACTGTGTGGTCTGTGGTGTTCTTCCCTTTCTCCTACTGCTTTGAAGTTCTTATCATTGGCTTTAAGCAGTTTGATTTCAGTGCATCTTGATGTAGTTTTCAAGTTTCTTTTTTTTTTTTTGTCACAGTCTATTCCAGTATTTAAACAACTGTCCATAAACACACAGAGCATTTTTCCTACACATAGAATAGTCTCGTCTCTAATAATCTCACTACCTCTAACTCAAGATTAGTATCTCTTAGCGTCACTTGGTTCTCTCCCTCCAGTGGGGACAGAGCTTTGTACCTGATAAATTAAAACATAAGTTATGTCTGCTCGCTACACCAGCCCATGTGTACCCCTGGTGTAGGAACCGTAATACTACATGAAAAACGAGTACTGAAAAGAAGACTGAGTGATACCCAGTGACAAGGGTCCGTCGTGATGGTCAAAACCAGCTGGCCAGGGATTGTGAAAGCGCCCAGTCCTGATAGGACACGGGACCATAGCCAGCTCATCCAGCAGCCTGGATCCTGCTCTCAGGAGGCATTCCCACTCTGCTCTCAGCTCTAGACCCTGGTTTTCCATCTGGAAAATTCTTTTAATTTAAGTATAGCTGACATGCAGTTATACAGTAGCTTCAGGTGTAGAACACAGTGATTAGACATCTCTTATACTAATGAGATGACTATGACAAGTCTAGTAACCTGTCACTGTTCAAAATTATCACAATATTACTGTTGCCGGTGCTATAATCACTTCCCTGTGACTTACTTAGTTTATAGTAGTTTATAACTAGAAGTTTGCTTTCAAGTTTCTTGTACTTGAGGTTTACTGAGGCATTACTTCTTCCAAATTTATTGTCCTTTATTTTTTTCTTTCTTCTTTTCTTCTGTAAGTTTCTAACTAGCTGTTAACCCTACTTACTATGTTTTTCATTTTGGACAGTGTATTTTTCATCTCCAGGAATTCAGTTTGGATTTTTATTTCTTTTTATTTTAATCTTTCCTGCGTCTATTTAACATGCTCAGTTTTTTTACCTTTTTGAATATAGAATATACAAGGTCTGGCAGAATTAATACCTGGACTTGAGTTAGGATTTTATTACAAAATCATAACCATACCTGCTAATGATTTTGTAATAAAAGATTTGGTACAGATTATCAGCTCAAAAGAAAGGGGCGTTATTTGTATCAGACCCAATAAATATTTTAATGTACTTTTCTACTCATTCTGTCATTTCTGGGTCTGATTTGATTTTTTTGTTTGTTTGTTTGTTTTTTCTCATAGGTCATCGTATTTCTCCTCCCCCTCCCCCCCTCCCCCCGATAAACTTTGGATGGAAACCAGGCATTTTGGGCTTTATTGGGTGCTGAATGTTTTGTTTTCTTCCCTACGAATATTCTTGAGCTTTGTTCTGAAGTTCAGCTGACTGACTTGGAAGCAGCTTGGTCCTTAGGGGTATTCGTTTGGTGGTACCAGAGCTGCCCTTCCTCTGGAGCCAGCTGTCCCATGCTGACCAAGGCAGGGCCCTCTCCATCCTGTGTATTAGGAACATTTTCCATGCTGGTTGGTGGGAAGACACTGCTGTCCCACTTAGCTCTGGGCTGTTCCCTCTGACCATTTCAGGTGGCTGTTTGCCACCTGCTGAGCCTGGGGAGACCCCTAAGGGCTCTGGAGTGGCTGGCCTGGGCTGTGCTCACCCTGCTGGCCCTGCGGCTGGGACATTCCAGGCATGAGCTGGGCACTCTCAAGCTCACCTGTTCCACATGACCTGAGGTTGCAGGCCTTTTGTTTTTAACAGTTTCATGGAAGAGGGTAAATCTGGTCCATTGTGGCCAGAAGCAAAAGTCCAGCTAATCTTTAAATTTCTTAATTTACTCCTCCCCCACCAGCCTTCTGGTATTAATAGAATGAAATATTTTCACATGAATTTAGCTTAATGGTATCTTAGGAGCAGTCACAGCTGTCACTGGTGGTCCACTTACTTTCCTGTAGCAATGAGACTCCAGCTCTGGAAGCCACACAGAACTCCTCCGCCATGTTGAAGGAGAGATGCACTAGACACCAGGGTGTTGGATTTTGTCCAGGGGTCTCTCCTGAAGAGCGTGCATCACTTTTATTTGGTGAGGACAGAAGGTGGCATGCTTGAGAATTAATCTCTAACCTTTCTGTTTCCTATAGGAAGTAGAAGCACTATTTAAAGGAGACAATTTACCGAAATTTATAAACTGTGAATTTGCCTATAATGATAATTGGTTTATTACATTTGAAACAGAAGCTGATGCACAACAGGTAAGCTCCCTCCTCCCCCTGTAAGAAGTACAGAGTTTACCAATACTTAAAAATTAGTATATAGTGGGACTAAATTTGGGCATTGAGGTAACTAAGTTTGAATATAAGGTGCAGAGGAAATCAAGTTGTATAGACTTAAATAGGTATGTTTATGTAGACAGTTTTTGTAGCAATATGAAAAGCACGTGACAGTATTTTCTAAGGACATGTAAGACAAGCAGCCTAGGAAAATTGGTTCTATTCTTGTATCTGGGCAGAGAAAGCTTTTACTATTTGGCAAGTGTTTGGGGAAATTCGAACCTGACCTTATCGTTCACTTGGCATCATGTGTGTTACAAGGTACTTGAAAGGGCACCGAGTCTCTGGGTGGAGACACAGGGCTTAGGATGCTCCCCTGCCCTTAAAGGAAGACCCTCCCTGGGGAAACAGTAGCGTGTCTGAAGGAAACACGCAGAGTGTTCAGAAGAGAGAAACAAGAGTCTGAAAGATAGGCTTTAGTTGGAAGGAAGCGGCGGTGGTGGGGGATGGGGAGGAGCATGTGCCAGGTGGCTCCAGACCTTCTGTGTTATGGGGCAGGATTTGGGGAAGAATAAGGACTTTTGACTATTGCGATCCTAGTGTTTTCCTTTCCCAGACTAATCCCAGTTTTTAATTGGGTGGGTTTATTACTCAGAACTCCTAGGTCAGGATTCTTAGCCTGTGGTCTCTGGGAGGCTTTCATGGTATCTGTCAATACTTACAAAAGGTGTACACGTGTTGTCTGTGAGAATTTTGGGTGGAAGGTCGTAGGTCTTATCAGGTTTTTTTATGGACTCTGGCCCAGATTAAGAATCACTGTTCTAGGTCTGATCCACTGTATTTTAACTATATAATTCCTTGTTGGAGGTATTAACTGTTAGTTTATCTTATTTATAAGATTAACACAGTGATATTTTGGATGCTTTTGCCTCAGGCTTATAAATATCTACGAGAAGAAGTCAAAACTTTTCAAGGAAAACCAATTAAGGTAAGCAAGACCATTGGTTATACTTTATTTACAAGTCAGTATTCGAAAGTATTCTAAGGGACATATATTTTGTATTTCCACACAGGCACGGATAAAAGCAAAGGCAATAGCTATAAACACATTTCTGCCAAAGAATGGATTTCGGCCCCTGGACATGAGTCTCTACACGCACCATCGCTACACAGCATCCTTTTACTTACCTCCCGTCTACAGCCCCCAGCAGCACTTCCCTCTGTACAGCCTGGTTGCCCCCCAGACGTGGTCAGCAACACACAGCTACCTTGACCCGCCCTTGGTGAGTCCTGTCTTGTCTTAGGGAACAGAAAATTGTGCTGTGGACACTGCACTACGAGGTTCTTTGACGGATAAAGGTTTTTTCTCTGGTAGGCGAAGCACATATGTCTATGGTTTGCTGGAGAAAAACAGACCTTCTAGTTTTGTGGTGGGTTTTACATTTAATTGGGAGATAAATATGGAACTATGTACATTCAAAAACCTTCAAACACTGTAGTCTCAATCCCTTACCCAGTTTCTTGGGCCCTCTGTCTAGCATTTCCTTTCCTGAGCTCTGTATCTCTAATACTGCAAAAATGGGACACAGACAGAACACCGTGAAACTTACAGTTGGGGGGTTATTGTGTCGTCACCTAAGCATGTCAGTCAGAAAGGCCTGATGGGAGGAAGCTGCATGAGTGCGCAGTGTGTGCAGAGCTGCCTGGGCTGGCTGTGGCATGTGAGTGCTCTGGGCCAAGGCATTGTTGAGGTGGGCGCTGGCAGATGAGCTTGGTAAGCTCTGTCTGTGCGGGCTCGCAAATGTGCCCTGTGGTGTGTGGACTTGCATGCGTGGCTCGTGGGACATGAGAAGGGCAGGTGGGGAGAGATGAGTCAGGAGAGGTGTGGAACCTCTCGGACACATGCTAACGTGCACAGTTGTGTCTGCCTCTCTTGAGTGAATCCTGGAATCCTAGTGGTAAGAAAATGTACTGCTTTTTCGAAGTATTTATGACCTCCTATAAAAGTACACCAGTAGCCATATAGCTAGTCATGGGAGAACCATAAAAGGAGAATTTAGAGAATCGTGGTTGATTCAGTTGTTTTTCTCCTAAACTCTTGTGTTGAATAATTTCTCTGGAGGGGCTAGCCACCATGCTTGTGCTATTTAGTTCTTAAGAACTGAGTTGCTTTTCTAATTTCTCTAATCACACCTGTCCCGGTCCAGAGTAGGGTCCTATGAGACCCTGGGTCCGCTGTCTGGCCTTTGCTGGGAGTTTCTGGTCTGGTTGGTAAGGCCCTTTTGCTTACTCAAAAACCCGTGTCATTTCAAGCAGAAGTAAAAAGATAATGGTACCTGTTCTCAGCAAGTTCTATTAAGTCATTGTTATCAGCCAGTGTGCCTTGACCTCGAGCAGAGTTCTGTGTGTAAAGTAACACATAGGATCTAGTTCTGGTGCAATTTACATACTTTTGAGTAGTCCTCCTCTTTTCAGACTACATGGTTTCTCTTCAGTGCATCAGGGGTGAACAGTTTTCAATGCACCTCTCTCCCCCAGCGCTCTGAGGACTCTTGTTAGTCTTTGGGAATAAGGGTGGGGATGGTTTATAGTACAGTCAGGTGAGTACTTGGACCTCGAGACAAGCATATGGGTTTTGGAGCAGGCTCTGCTGCTGTGTGAACCAGCTCCCACTTTGAGTGATCACCAACTCAAAGTTCAGTTATGGCTTGCTGACTTAACCTGTTTTTAATGAATCTAGGTAACTCCATTTCCAAATACTGGATTTATAAATGGATTCACGTCTCAAACCTTCAAACCCGCAGCATCTCCTCTGACTTCACTCAGACAGTATCCTCCGAGAAGCAGGCAAGTTCCATGTGTGACTAAAATGCTCTTTTTCCATAGGTTGTAGTAAGAGGTCGCTGCCACATTGTGTACTTTAAAACAAGATGTGTTAAACTATTATCACCGTCACCGTGTGCCTGAGTCCTCTTTCCTGAGTAGAGAGGCTGTTCTGACAGTCATGATGGTGACATTCACCAGAGAGAAGACTGCTTGAAGCTTAGGCCCACCCACATGTGTCCACAGGCCTGCACACTGGTTGGGACCTCCTCATACAGGCTTCTGAGGCAGCCCGCAGCTGCACGTGCTGATTTGCACCTGGACACTGACACGGGAGATAGATTACAGTGTCAGCACTGTCAACAGTCCCAGGTCTTAACGACTCTTCCCATTTTTCCTAAGTGGACAGCATAGTTTCTCTTAGACATTCTTGTGTCATCATGCTCATTTCTTATGCCATGATCATTTCATAACTGAGTGTTTACAATTCTTATTTGCAGAAATCCTAGTAAAGCCCATCTACGCCATGCCATTCCCAGTGTGGAGAGAGGACCTGGGCTGCTAGAAAGTCCTTCGATTTTTAACTTCACTGCGGACCGGCTGATGAATGGTGTCCGGAGCCCGCAATCAAGACAGACAGGCCAACCTAGAACCCGCGTCCAGAACCCACCAGCTTTCACTAAGAGAGATGCCGGGGCTGGGCGGGTGGAGCAGGGCAGTCTGGAGTCCTCTCCTGGCTTAGGCAGAGGCAGGTGAGGCTCTCAGAACTTTTGTTGGACAGGTACTGTGTGCTTATAAACTGTTAATATTTTCAAGTTCCATGAATTTAGAGATGCTTTATAATCATTACTTTCAGTATATCACAGTTCACATTGAAGGCTATAGCCATCAGAGGTTTTATGCAATTACTCAGAGACCTATTTGGTGTTCTCTTTGTTGTAATATAAAATTGCTGAATGACAACTCTAGGTGGACTGGCACTGTGTTAGGTCTCAGTCGTTAATTATGGAGCATGTTGAGCTGGACAGACACTGGATTGTACAACCTGTGGACTCTTGACCTCCCCCACACCTGCCATGTAGGCCCTCGTCTTCTACTCTCAACCTTGCTCTTCTAGCTGGTGGGGGTCACACAGTAGACAGATAAGGAGTTGTGTAGCAAGGCAACAGAGTTTAAATTCCTTTAGTCCTGTATTTATAAACGAAAGCAATTAATGATTAAGTGGTATCTGTTGGTCACATTTAGAGGAGACTTCCACCCCCAGGTGTCTGTGGTCATTACCTTCCTGACAGCGGGTGGTGTCTACTCCCTCCCCCTTTCCTTTGCTGCAGCTTGCTGTCTTTCCTTCTGCCACTTACATTCCATCAGAGAGGTGGAATCACAGAGGTGGAACTGAGGCACAGGGGTACATTCAGTCGCTGATCTCCTGCCCGGCTTGATGGATTGAAGCTGGCTTTATCTAGTCTGTTCTCACAGTGGTTTGTTCCATATGGGCTGTGAGGAAGGAAATCCCTGTGACAGATACATAGCTCAACTTGCCTAAGCTTTTTGTTGAAAAACTTACTTTGGGGAGTTCCCTGATGATGTAGTGGCTTAAGGCTTCGGCGCTGGCGCTGTCAGCGCTGCGGCCTGGGTTCGATCCCCAGTCAGGGAGCTACCCACATACCAAAAAGCAAAAAAAAAAAAAAAAACAAAAAAAAAAAACTTACTTTGAAAACGTGAAGTGAAAGCATTTCGAAGTTCTCCACACAGAATGTGTGTGCAGCAGGGTGTCTGACGGGTAGGGGCTCTGGTCACATCAGGTGCCCTTATTTTGTGGCACAGTATGTGCAGGTTGGTGCATGAAGCGTGTGGTACTGGTACTTGTAGTGAGCGGTTAATTTGCATGGCCCAGTCATGGAGGGTGCAGGATGGTCGGCGTGGCTGAAGGCGGCATGCTCACTGCAGGACTGCATGGCATCAAAATTTGATACATAGTTGGCTCAATAGGCATTGGAGGGATGAAAGGCGAAGGGGGGCACAGGAAGTGCAGTGGTAGTGACTTTAGGAAGCAGCTGCCACCTGTTAGACCGGGGGACATCGGGAGGGTTTGGGGTTGTCAGACCAAGAGGTTTGGAACAGGACCTGTGGAACTGAGGCCAGGCCTAAGGAAGGGCCGTGCTTGCCATTGCTATTAGAGGGACCACACAGAAAAATCATCACCAGGAAGACAGGTTTCCGGCCCCTTGTCTCCCTCTAGCACTTTCTGTTGGGAAAAGCTCAGCAGTACAAGGTGTCCTGGCAGTGCACACACGGGGGCTGGGGAGACCTGCCAGCATCATGTGGTGGGTGGGGTAAAGGGTCCGTGTGAAGCAGGGAAGCATAGGTTGACCAGCGCAGCCCACCACTGGCCACACAGACACATATAACCCTCCCAATATGCTTGAACTTCCAAATGACAGCAGTAATGCATCCATGCTTTTGCCCAGGAGTAGAGACTCTCACCTAAATAAGTAGTCTGTATTTGAGGACTGTGGCCACCACGAGACATTGGGACAGAGACCTGTGCGCACAGGGAAGACTGGGAGAGCCCTTCCCTGCACCTCGTGTGTCCTTTGTCTCCAGATAAGGCATCAGATGCTTAGGGCTCTTCACCTGGACAGAGATCTTGAAGGACCTGGGCTATAGTGTCTGTGTCCCCACCAGTACCCCCTCTTCTGGTTTTTATTTTGTCCTCCATTAACTTTGTCTGTTGGGTGTAAATAGCAGTACGGGCACCCCAGGAATCCCCTCAGTGTACACGTGATTCCCTGACCTAGTGCCTGTCACTCAGCCAGGTTCTGTGGCAAGAGGAACCAAGCTGAGCAGGCAGCTGGGTCAGTTATATGACCTGCTGAGAGCGTCCTGCTCTGGGAACCAAGCCTGCCAAACAAGTGGAATTCAGAGTCTTACTACTCTGGTGCCCAGGCATTTGTGCCATGTCCCCTGAGTCAGGGCTGACCTTTGAGGTTTTGACCCTGCCGTGCAGCTGAGCCTTCACTCAGTCATTCTCCTCTCCAGAGGGGCTCATGTACCACTTCTGCTGCTGAGGGATGGGCGTCTGGACCTGAAGAGTACTGCACGGGCACTGAGGGGTGAAGGTGGCATATCCTTAGGTTCGCTGAGCATTGCTGACAGAGTGGTGGCAGGCAGAAGTGCTACCTCCCAGCCAGGCTGGGCTCTAAGGGTGATAAACAGGCTTCCTTAACACTGGGGGACTGTGGGTGACTACTGTGTACCTGGGTGACAGGGAAGAGGCTGGATGTCACCTTTTCACCTGACTCTCAGGGGTCTCTCTAAAGGGGATGGCTTCAACACAGGCCTCACACTGTCCCCTCCCAAGGTCTCCTCACACCATATTTTGAGTCCTGGTCTTTGTGGGCTTCTCTGCAGCCAGATCCTCAGCTCCCCTGCACGACAACCAGTGTAAATCCATTCTTTTTCGGCCATGTGTGCATTCACACACTGTGGATAGTAACTATGTTGCTTGGAGCTGCCCTCTGGGAGGGCTCCCTGCACACTGGCTTTCAGGGGCACTACTGACTGGGGTGTGATGCTGAGGTGACCCCATAGCATGGCCATTGGGAATCCAGGTCTGGAACTCCCCTGGTCCCTATGGTGAGGGGATGACACACAGGACTGTGTTGCCTGGCCCTGACATGCTGTTTCTGCTGGTGCTGAGGCTCGTGTCTGCCTGTCTCTGTGGCTTAGCACCCCATTCATGATAGGCCGCTCAAGTCCATGGTCACGGATGTCCGTAGTCAGACATTTCATCTCTACTAGGAGCCAGTTGAAAGCCAGGAAGTGTTTTCTGAAATTGATTCTACAGCCAAAGGCATGGCTTTGCCCCAGAGTCCTAGAGGTTTGCACTCTGCTTCTTCTGATTGGGGGTGGTAGGGTAGGACTCTGCACAGTCAGGGGCTCTCAGCTCATCATTTTAATTAGTTAAGCTGTCTTAGGGAGTTCCCTGGTGGTATAGAGGCTTAAGGCTTCGGCGCTGGCGTTGTCAACGCTACGGCCTGGGTTTGATTCCCAGCCAGGGAACTACCCACATACAAAAAAAAAAAAAGCTGTCTTAGGCAAGACTGCCTGTAGATTTTCTGTGAAATAAATCTGTCAAGATTATTTCTAAACTCCTTTCTAGCTTATACAATACAAGGCCTCCAGGAGTCTTAACCATTCAGGTGAAATGACAAAGGGACAAGTAAACAGAAATTGTAAATTGGAATGATAAGTGTTAGTGGGTATTCCGTGCAAGGCAGTGAAAGCGTCTTTGTGTCCTCAGGGCCTGCCATGCTCACCGTGGTCTTGCGCTGCAGTGCGTGGCCCTGCCCTGCTGCCTGTGGGGCTAGAATGCCATGCACGCTGCTGGCAGCTGGGTGGGCACAGTGCTTAAGGTTTAGAAATGCTCGTGTTTGGTGGTCTAGGGTAGGCCATTGACTCTGCAGTCTAAGAGTTGAAAGTGCGTGGCAGGAGCCCACTCGGCTACTGGGGTCTTTGCATTTGGATGGTAAATCGGATTCATTTCATTACCTTTCTCTAACAGTTCACCTGTGTGGTTCATTGTTATATTTTACACATCCCGTCATTCCACCTGAATGTAACAAAGTTTGTAACAAACTAATGTAACAAAGATTCTAAATAGCCACTAGAATTCTTTTATATGTGTTTTCTTCCTTTGTTTGTTTTTCTGTTTTTATATACCTGTCTCAATATCAAAGTTTTAGTCCTTTCCTATAAAATTTTTGTTTGCTTATGCTTCTGGTTGGGATTTGAGAATCAAAAATCATCTAAAAGAGTACAAAACCATAAAGATTGAATATTTGTGCTTTTACCTTACATGTGCTTAATGAAAAATGTTCTAAGTGGGAAAAAATTAAGTCTTTGGCTTTCCTCTCTTTTAGGAAAAATTCCTTTGGTTACCGGAAGAAAAGAGAGGAGAAGTTTACAGTGAGTACATCAAGCCTGTGTCATTTTTACAACACATTTAAATCTAATTTATAATAAGCAAACATGAGATATGATTAAATGAATAAACACTAAGAAGAGGTAATAAGCATTTTAAAAGAGGGTTTTTTAAAAAATGTGGAGTCCATTAAATGATAGGTGACATTTTTGCTGCTCTAAAGGAGAGGAGGAGGTAACTGGTTTCCTGAGTGTCACTGCATGGTACATGTGTGTGCCGTGCAGTAGGTACAGTGAGAACACACTGCGCACATTCTGTAGTCCATGTGCAGATGTGCACTGAGTCCCCTCTATGTGGGTAACATGCAGTATAATTTTAAATGGCTGCTCACTAGGTTTGACAGCTGCATAAACTTGTCCCCTGCCGGAAGTAGCTCGTCCCTGTGCAGAAAGTACTGTTACTTCTGCATCACTTATGGTGTGTGTCTGTGTGCATGTAGATGTGAGGCAGGCTGTGTGTGTGGGTGTCGGCACTTCTTCCTGTGTATGGTGCTTCTGCTGGGCTTTCGTGAGCGCTGACAAGGTGCGTTTCAACAGGGGCTGGTGGACAGCATCTGGCAGAGTTAGCAATACAGGAAGGTGTAGTGGAAGAAAGGCCGTTTCCTGCACTTGCAGGTGTAGCATGAATTCCGCACTGCCGTGCTGGCAAAGACCTTGACAGAATCCAGCCCCTGAGCCAGCAAGTGCTTTCTTGTTATAGAAAACACATTTTCTTTGTCTGGAACTGAGAAAGCACACAGTAGCAGTGAACACACACCCATAATCCTGCCTTACTGGTCAGCCTAGCCTAGCTCTTGGTGAACCCTTTGGTGAGGCAGTTTATATTGGCTGGTTCCAGTTGGAATTAACACATTCCTGTAACGATTGGCCTAACAAGGCTATCATCTGAATCTTTTCAGATACTAGTTACGATGAATTACTCCCATTGGTCACCGCGTCTCCTTCAAAGGTGACTTTTTTTTCCCCATTGCCATTTGTGCCTCATTTTGCTTTCTGTTCCTGATTCAGGGATTCTTACCTAGGAACCACCTGGAAGCCCAGGCACATGACATAGTTCTAGTTAGTAAAGAGAGTGTACCTGTTGTTGCCCTGGGACATTTCTCGAGACTTCAGAAACACACAGATGATGACAAACCTGGGAGTCCGCCCAACCAAGCCTATAGCACCAGGGGCAGCATGCACATGTGACCCAAAGCCCATCAGATCCTAAAATGTTAACATCAGACTTCATTGTGAGAAAACAGATTTAAAAAAGAGAGAGAAAAACACAAAAAAATCAAAACTCATCTGTAGGTGCTGTCATTTTGTGACTCCCACATCCAGGTGGTAGTCTTTTGTTCCTAAATATCGAGATTTAGTAAATTTTTGTGAGGTTTTTCTCCCTAGAAATGCTTCTGAAAAGCTGGATTCACCTCGGAAACCTGCAGGAGGTTAAAATAAAGCCTCTGAAAGTTGCTTTGAGGTCATAGTGTCTGTGCATAAGGTAGAACGTGGCTGGATGACAGCACCCCACGGCCATGCTCGTAAATGCAGGCTGTGCTCCAAGAGCTGGTGCCTGAGCAGAGCGAGGCTTGACTCAGGCATCTGCCCCTAATGAGGGACGGGCTGGCAGGGTGCCCAAGGGGCCGTTACATGGCTGCCTCCTCAAGACCATGTCATCCCGAACCTGCTCTCACCTAACTTACAACAGACTTTCTCTCGATTCTGTTTCTGGAAGGAATGGTCTTTCTGTTGGGTGTAAGATTCTGGGAAGTATCAGCACTTCCAAGTAAGGGAGCTCCATGAGAGCATTGTATCCAGTCAGTGGCCAGCATTCAACAAAAATACATCTGTTCCACCTCAGGACAAACTTATTTCCCCTTCCTGTTCCTCATCTCCTTCAGCCTTGGAACTAGACACCTGCAGAATGCCTTCAGGCATAGTTTTTCAGTGTATCACTACTCCTCTCCTGAGATCTTGGACTTAGGATTTACATTGAGATACTACCTTGCAGAGTTTACTTACTTTCTTTCTTTTTTTTTTAAATGTGGGTAGTTTCTTGGCTGGGAATCGAACCCAGGCCGCAGCGTTGACAGCGCCAAAGCCTAACCACCACACCACCAGGGAACCCCCCACAGAGTTTACTTTCTTGAAGTTAGGGAGTATTAATATGAAATTCTTGGATTTTAATACATTTTTACATAGTGCTTTAAAATAGAGTATTTCCATTAAATTAATTTTCAGATAACTGAAGCCCCACCCATTTTTGTTAAACTTTTTTTTTATGGAAATTTTTATAAAATTTCTTACATAAGTTGTAGAGAGTTGAAAGAGCGGACTTTGTGGCTTGTTTTTTTTTCCCTATCTCCTTCATGTCTTAGATTACATGCTATTCTGTGAAACCACAAAACTTCTCTGGTGACAAATAGGTTGATGTCTAAACTCAGATTACTCTCATTTTTCACAGCAGGATCCAGTTGTTCTGCAGCATTTTCCTAGTCCATGCCCATCCCTTTGCTGCTGTCAGCTGCTCACCTGTGGTTGCCTGGTCCATGTCAGCCAGGAATGACTGTGGTCATAGGCAGGCAGCTGCTTTACAGGCTGGAGGGCCCTGCTCTCCGTGGCGGAAGTTGCCTAATAAGTGACCTCTCTTTGGGTGACAAAGTGTCAGTGTGGTCAGATTATTTGTTCTTTCTTTCCGGTAGATGCAGAAACCAGAGTATAGGACAGATTATTGCCTTTCTCTTCCGTGTTCCTTAGCATTGTACTTTCTACACTTTGCGACTTCATGGTGTTGTTCTCTTTCAGAGGAGTCAGACTCAGTCTCCAACGCCACCAAAGCCTCCGTCCCCAAGCTTCGAATTGGGGCTGTCCAACTTTCCTCCACTGCCCGGGGCGGCAGGCCACTTGAAGGCCGAGGACTTGTTTGAAAACAGGCTGTCTAGCTTGCTACTAGGCTCATCAAAAGAGCGGGTAAGATAGCTGTCCCAAGCTGCCTGGTCCCTAACGTTTACTGAGTGCTGCTTTCCTGCTGGGCACTAGGCAAGCTCTTGACACAGAGGGAGAGACCTCTGCCATACTGCTGTGCAGTGCAGACGTTTTCTCTCACCCAGCAACTCAGGCTCTAGTTTCACTGCTGCCGTTTGGCACCTGCATTTATTTACGAGTCAGAAAATTAAAGCAGAGAAATCTGAATCATAACCAGCAGCAGTATAAAAGCCTGGAATAACTTCACTGTGATACTAGCAACTTTTGGTGGATTTTGTAGGCTGTCTCACAGCTGCTCCCATTCTCCAGTGTGACCGCAGTCCCTGCAGAAGTCATGGGATTGCTGGCCAGTGCTCCTCCTTGGGTCCGCTGACGTTAACACAGTGAACAGGACTCTGCTCTGCCAGGAGGATCCCTGTGTCTTTTTCCAATGGAACTCCACCCCTGCCACTCCCAGATATCAGGAATCAGCCCACAGCCTCTGGTTTGGGAAAGGCCACATCCAGATTGCACTTTGGGCCCTCAGTCAAGGCTCACAGTGGGATTTAGAAAGCCAGCATGTGGCCTCGTCAAGCTGATCTAAGGTTATTGCTGCTGTTTATAACCTGTGAGGGTATAATAACAATCACATGTTAAATTTGGCATGTCTTGTGCATTGTTCTAAAGTTCTGAACAGTTTCTGAGCTATTGGTGCCTCATGGAGTGATGTCGAAGAATCATTGCATTTTAAAGACCACAAATTCTGGTTTTTAGACTGACTTTACTTCCCCCAGCGATGGGCAGAGCAAGCTGGCCTCCGCCTGCTTTCAAAACAGCAACTACTGTTGTTTACATTTTGTGTGTCTGTGTAAAATTTATTTTGGAAGAAGAAGAGCTACTCTTCAAAGTCAGAGCCTAATTGCACAGCCAGTGTCCCTGCTTCTTGACGGGATAGCTCCAGCAGCTCCTCCAGAGCTGGCCCCAGACTCCATGTTCCCTCCACCTGGCACGCTCTGGTCACCTCATTGAGGGGTGTAGATGGTAATGTGCTATTCTCCCCCAGCGGCTATGTGGTTTCATTCACTTTTGAACCATTTGCTTAGAAAAGTAAAATTCTAAGGAAATGTCTTTTTGCACTATAATCTCACTTCCAGTTATTTATTTGCTCTCCTGCCTTTTTTGTTCATCACACATCATGAAGTTGTGTGTGTCTGAGCTGTCACTGTGTATGGGGTTCGGTGGCTGGAATAAGAATGTCTGGTGTCAGGTCTTTGCCTTGTGACAATGAATGACCAACTTAAATGTCTGAGCTGTTTCATCCCTTGTGGTCTAGGGGTTGTGTGTAAATTCAGGTGGGACAGCTGTCAGCACCTGCCACCCACCTCAAGACACCCCTAGTTATGTCGGTGAGGAGGTGTCAATGTTTCTGGTTTTCGTAAAAGTGTGTGGAATTCCACATTTAAGAGATATCTCAGTGTCCATGATGTGCTGGGCTGTACAAGGCATGGGGGTGAGTGTTGGAGGTGAATGGACATTATTGGTACTCGTTCATTGGGGAAAACCAGCTCCCAGATACGATGGAAGCACGGGAGAAGGCCTACAACTATGATTTGCGGGGAGGACAGGCTGGGCTGTGTCTCCTGCTGCCACTGATGTGCTCGCTCATACCTGGCCCGCTCAGCATGCAGCACTGCCCTGGGCCCATTGTAGATTGTAATGACAGGTATGACGCACACTTCTCTCCCAGACTGTAAACTATGACTCCGATGGTTTTCAGAGCCTCAGCACAGACGTGGGCGTGAACACTCTTACAGCGACCCCCAGAGAGCCCCCGGGACCGGCCCTCTGCACACTTTCCACAGCCCACGAGCGCACCCCTTCCCCTGCTTGCCTGCCCGAGTAAGTACCTGTCCTGATGCCACCTCCTGACCCACTGGGGAGGCTGTCAAGTGGAACACTCATGCGTTGGTGGCCTTTTCACAGGGACCCCAAGGTGGTGGAGAAGCCGAGGGAACCCCCGAGTGCAGATAGACTCCCTTCTGCCCCGACTGCCACCGCGAGTAAATCGGTGCAGGTGAACGGTGTCACCACGGTAGGTGCCAGGGCGCTGGGTGGGAAGAAGTGGCCCCCCTCGGGCCAGCTGCGAGCAGGCGTTCATCATGTGTGCCGTGCCTCTGCACAGGGCACCTGGGCATATACCAGTGACGCCGCCAGCCGTCCGCTTATTTCTGCCATCGTCCTGGGCTCTCTGTGTCAATGTCAGTTGAGTGAGGTTGTCCTTTTGAGTAGTAACAAGATTCTAGCTCCTGTTCCCCATAGAAGGCGTGCTCCCTGAGCACGTGCTGCTGCTCAGGCACTGGAGACACGGCAGCCCCTCGCCCTGCCACTCGTGTGTCCTAGTAGTCATCCAGCCCATCTCTTGCTGATTTTTGGTGTCCTCCCATTCATCCTGGGTGAGCCTCTGTCATTTAGATTGGGGATTTAAATTCCTATTGTCGGGAGTTCCCTGATGGTGTAGTGGCTTAAGGCTTCCGCGTTGGTGCTGTCAGCGCTGCGGCCTGGGTTCGATTCCCAGTCAGGGAGCTACCCACATACCAAAAAGCAAAAAAAAAAAAAAAAAAAAAAAAAATTCCTATTGTCCACTGGGTCAAATAATGTAAGAAAAGTTATTTTAGGTTAAAATTATTTTCAGTTTCCATTGTTCCCTTCTGTCACTTAGCCTAAATGTCTCCCGTTACTGAAAACCCTGTTAACTCGTTTTCAGAGTTTTTAACTCTTATCTTCCTTCCCCAAACCCCCACTGCCAACCCTCTGTAGTTTGGAGTCAGTGAAAAGTTTCTTAAAGGCATGTTGAGGCTTGTTCATCAGCGACGGGCTGGGCTCTGCTCTGCTGCATGGCTGAGTTGCTCCTGGCTCCTCTGGGCCTCCATGTGGCCCGAGGATGCTTCCTGTAGGGAGGAACCCAGTCAGCACGGCTCACGCCAGCGCCTCTCCTGGTCTTACCCGTGTTTACAAGGCCTTCCTGAAGTTTCTTGGGAGGGAAGTTGTGCTGTACAGGAAACTACGCTGTTGAAATCTGTGGAGTCCTTAAAATGCTTCTCAATGTAGAACTTTGGTTACAGCTGAAAACGTATTTTACTTTTACCTTAAGACAACAGTATTTTCGCCCGTTCCCACTGGAACGTGTCACGTTTCACGTGTAATCCCAGAGCTGTGTCTTTTCCAGGAACTGCGAAAACCCAGCTACGCAGAGATTTGCCAGAGGACCAGTAGAGACGCTCCCTCCTCTCCGTTGCAGCCCCCGAAAGAACAAAAGCCAAATGCTTCCGGTTGTGGGAAGGGAGAGAAGCAGCTCACCGAGAGAGAGCCCCCTGCCCCCAAGGCCAGCCCAGGGCCACCCAGAGACCAGAGGAGGCCACCGGGCCCCGCCGTGGGGAAGCGTCCGCACAGAGAGCAGAGCACGCCGCCCAGGTCCCCGCAGTGAGCGCCCAGGTCTGGGGGCTGCGAGGAGCTGAGGTCGCCACAGCTGAGCACTGTCCCACTCGGCACCGGGAACGAGCCGCTGGTTAGGAGCTTGCAGTGTAGACGAGGCTGTGAGATGCCTGCAAGTCACTTTTCTTCTATGAGTCGGATTTCCCCCCCTTGGAAAAAAATCTATTTTTCAGGATTTAATTAATATAAACCTTATTTTAGGTTGGTGCTTAACTGGAGGTGATGCATAAGTCTGATTTTTTTCAGGATAGAAAATGCATTTATCCTAACAAATTGATATTTTTTATTATGCCTCCATGTGGTTATGAATGCAAGTTATAAATAGTGAGTTTTTCTAAATTAAGCGGAACTGTGCTACTTCATTTTTTAAAATAACTGGTTAACAAGTGCATATCTCTTAAGGATGTCCAGCCCGACAGGTGAGGCCGAGGACAGTGAGCTGAGGGCATGAGCTAATGCTGCAGGGAGTGGCCTGGAGGAGGGACAGGTCAGACCAGGCATGCACTGGCCCAGGTGGTGTGTGATTCCAGCTTTTTGTAAAAAGCGCAGCCCGCTTTGATCTACTGGGCAGAGAGCCCCGAGAGAGCCTGAAACCATGAGTTTCGATGCACTGCAAGCGAGTAACCAGCTCCTCACTCCACTCTCAAGTGGCTGTTATGTAAGATAAATTCAAAGCACATTGTGAATAGAACTTCAATGAGAACATAAACTGTGTTGTCCACTGACATGTTACCGCAAAATTGTACCCTGGTGTTGTCTTGTTCCACAAGCTGGCGGGAGGGCTGAGGGCCTGCCCGCTCCCATGTCTCCCCCACCCATCCCCACCCACCCTTCCCACCCCCGTGAGCCGGCTCCCACGGGCACTTCCTGAACCTCCGTGCTCCACGTGGGCGCACGGGCTGGACGTCCCCTGACTGGGAGGAGGATGTAGGTGCCCTGTGGTGGGGGGATAAGAACTCCCGCTCCTTACCTCCAAGACGAGGGTCTCAGTGGCCCCTTCTGGAAGTGCTGCACTCTGAACACGCATGCACTAAGCTAGCGGTTTATAATAAAGGTAAATATAAATTATTTTCTTTTAAAATGCCTAAATTTCTCCTGTGAGTGTTCTAAGCAGCAGGCATTAAAATAATATTTCCTGCTCCATGTAACCATACAGTTTATTCCACAAAATGTTATTTAACAAGGCTGAGGGTTTTTTTAAAAAATTTATTTCCATCCAATATTTAAAGACTTGAATTTTATTTAAACTTGAAAATGACTTTGCCTTAACTTTTGTATAAGACAACGTAGAGTTCTGGAGACCGGCCCTGGGTTGGCGTGAGCGGGTCACAGTTCCTCGGTCCTGTGGGGCGGCCGGCGCTGGCTCGGGGGCCAGCGTGCCGGAGGCCGAGAACTAGCGGTCGTGCTCGCAGTACACCTTGACGATCTCACACAGTTGACCTTTTTTCAGATTGTTTAAAAATCTTGTAAATGCAGATAGTTGATACTGTATTAAATGTGTGCACTTGGGAGTGTGTGCTTCGCTTGTACAGTTGTAAATAATCAGAACATATTAAAAAGGTACCCTAAAGAGAAAAATCTGATAAAAATTATTGATATATTATAAATGTTGCTATTGAGCTGAATGTAGATAAACTAAATGTTGTGGTTTGAATATTATTTTAATTTGTTGGGGTTTTTTCCCTCTCAAACTGGTGTGTTGAACTGATCTGCCCCTTTGCCACTGCAAAGGGAAGCAGACAGTCTCGTGAAAGCCTCCGGATGTGTTCATGCTCTTCCTAAAAGTATGTAAATATGTGCTAATCATAGCTGATGTGAAAGGGTGTTTGGAATAGAGCGTAGAAAGCAGGGACTGGCAGGATCTTCAGGGGAAGTGAGGAATAATCGACTACTGAAAATCACCCTGTGGGAGAGGGCACACCCATCAGTGCAGCCAGCGTGCTCATCTCCAGGTGCACACAGCGCTGATGTTTGCAGATGCCTGTGAAAGGAACGGGGGGATTTCTTTCTCTGTGGTTGACACAGCTGACAAAAACCAGAAACAATCACTTCTCCCACCCAAACTAACGAGTACTGTAAGAAGAATGGGAGAAGCAAGCTCTGAGCCTAGAAACTCCTTAGGGCAGCAGCCTTTGCTGGTGGAGGGAGTGGACTTTGTCGGCCGCTGTCACCCCCCAGTCAGTAAGGACAAAGCTGTTTCCCTGAAGTGGATGCGTGCTGGGCAGATGGAGCTCCTGCTGTGGTTGCCGCAGGACAAGGTGGTCCCCAAAGCAGTGACGGCTCCCACAGCCCCAGCCTGGCATCCAGAACCTTTCCCTGACATGGTCTTTGTAGCATCCTTTTTAATTAAGCAAAGGGGGTATGCCAAATAGCTGTGTAATGTCCAAAAAACCACCTGTCTGATACTATCGAGATTTTCCACTCATGGAAAAGAAGGGGAGTTGGTCCAACAGGAAGCTGTGACACAGGTGGCAGCTCTGTCACACGCGGCAGTAATATGTGGCTTCTGTACATTTTTTGAAGTGTCACTCTTTCCTTTCCCCCAGCAGTACTTCGAGGTATAGAGTCAGATACAGCGGTCGCAAATGCCATTTTAACTTGTACAACTGTGTGATGATGATACTTATACCATTTGGAAATAGAAGAATCCAGCCCCGTTTCTCCAGATGTGAGTTTCAGGTAGCGTAGTAGTTGCTTCTTAAGAGTCAGTGTCATGATGTTTCTGATCAGGCCCTCCTGTAGTCGCATCACCGGCTGCCACTAGCTGTGGTCGTTTGTCACGAGGCCAGCAGCTGAGGATGGTGTGAGCTGTGGGCAGGGTCACAGAGAGCAGCAGACAATCGAGGGAGAGCCAGCAGCTGCCAGTTCACAAAATGAGGGTGTGATGTGGACACTTTCTCGAGGGCTTTTGTTTTTGTTCTTTTCTTTTCATTAAGACTGGAATCAAGCTTATGTGTAAACTATCGGTAATTTAAGTTTCCTTTTGTGTCATTCAGTGTAAAACTGTCTAATTTGAAAAAAAAATGTAGGTTATGAAAAATAAAGATTTAGGCACTGTTCATTTTTCTTTTGATTTTTTTAAATTAAAATTTTCTCCAAGAATGCATCTCTTTAAAAATAATTTTTTTGTCTGTTCCCATTTGTGTACATGAGCATGATGTTTGGGTCTCCTCTAACCTGTGTGTGCGACTTGGCCCGTAGCATGAGGACTCTCCCCGGTCAGCTTGGCGTTTAAGGTCCTCAGAACAAGTGTGATGAAAACCAGTATTCCTAACGAAACTGGTCGTTACGCCCGAGTTTTACCACAGAAGTCAGCACCCCTCGTTTCTAGTGTTAAAGGGCCATGACCGTGAGATGTCTCCATAAAGTCACTCAGAGTTGATCCTGGGGACAGGCTGAACGTGGATGATGCTTCTTAGTATGTTATTAATTTAGTGGACAGATGGTCCCATTATTTGTGAGTTGATTGATCATCTTCTTTGAATTGCCTGTTCATATCCTTTTCTCATTTCTCTACTAGGTTATCATTTTCTTACTGGTTTTTGGTGTTCTTTATCTGTTCTGGGTATTAATTCTTGGTTTGTTACACCTATTTTCATCTCAATCTCTACCAACCGTCCTAACTTTATTTAGAGTATCTTATCTTACAGTTTTTAATTATCATGTAGTAAAATTTATCAATCTGCTCCTTGATGGTTTGAGCGTCTTGGTCTTGTTTTTGAAGTCTCTCCCTACTCCAGACTCATAAAGATTATCTTTTATGTAAAAATGTCTTAGTCCATCTGGAATTATTTGATCAGTATGATGTGAGGTAAGAGTCCAATTTTATTTTCTGTCTTATAGAAAGTTCCTGTTTCTCATATCTTGTGCTAATTAGTTCATTGCTTTTTCTCTGATGTGTGATGCCACTCCTGTGACTTAGAGAGTTCCCACCTGTGCGTGCACCCTCATCTAGGTTGTCATTCTGTACCAACTGTGGTTCTATTACCTTGCTGACACCACAAGGTGCTATTTCCTATCCTCTGTAGAACTTGCTGGTGAGGATGAAATGTGCTCCACGAGGAAGGCATTAAGCCCATCTGGGTCACCACTGTGTCCTGTTCTTCGTACATTGTCTGTGACATAGTGGCTGCTCAAGTATTTGTCAATGGGATATTTATTGAGCTTGTATGTTCCATGTTCAGTGCTGTCCTAGGAGATTTGGGGACAGATAGGGGGGTTTCCACATAACCACCCATAGCTCACTGGCTTAAAATGACATACGAGGAATTGGCTGGTGTAGGCTCAACTAGGCTGCAATTGCATGTGTCCACTGGTCTGGGCCCGTTTGGGGGGTGCACAGCTGTCACCATATGTGTCCCATCTTTAAGCCAGCAGTCTGGTCTGTCTGCACTTTCCTCCTGGGCAGTTACTCCTGTAGGTCCCTAACTACTTGAAATGCGAGTAATTCTACAGCATCTGAAATCCAAGCCCACTGCTGGGTCAGCAACAACAAAACGTCGGGTCACTGAAGGAAAGCTCAAGATGTCCCAGGGTCCTGTGCCCCTTTTGTCACCTTGTCCTGCCACCTCAGGGTCATGATGCCGCAGGCAGCCATGCTAACGTCCAGGGGGAGGAAGGGCGTTTCCATGAGGCAGGAGTTGGGCCACGCCAACAGTAAATTCACGTCTCATTGGCCAGAGTGGGGGCCCATGTCTATTTTGGAACCTGTGACACACTTCCAGACTGGTTAGGTCTGGGATGATAGGGCCAGGAGGGGCGAGCTCTGGACATATCAGACTTGGGAGAAGGGACGTCGGCACCAAATGCCCACTGTGGATGCTGAGGGTATCCCAGCCCGGGCAGCCCTTAGCGCAGCCCTGTGTACCTGACTGCCCACATGATGTGCCACCTGAACTTGGCATTTTAGACTCACTACCTCCACAAGATAACCCACACCTGGCACCTGTACCCACCCAGTTACTCTACTCCCCCTTTCTCCCTCCCCATCCTAATCATCAACGCTCCTGTCACTTCTTCCTCCATAAGACGCCCCAACCCCTCTGTCACCACCAGTCCTGATACCCCCCACTCCTTCACACCAGCTGGAGGGACCCTCTTGGCATTCCCTGGCATCTCCTGGTCCCTTGCTGTGAGCTTCCCAAGTTTGTGGCTGGCCTTGCTCCATGCATTGCGCCTCCATCTGCCCTTTCGCACCAGCTGCCCCACCTTGGTGCTTCCTTAGGCAACAACCCTTCCCAAGTGACTGCTAGTCCTGCCCCTTGTACCCAGTTCACCTTTCAGTCCTTCACAGATCCTGTCCCTGAGCCCATCTGGTCACCTCGTGTTGCCTGTTTTTATTGTATTTCATCTCATTTGTTTGCTTGCTTTTGCCCCAAACACCACAGGCCTTGTGTGCATGTATGCCTCTGTCTCCCCATGTCTGGAGGGAGGCCCAGCCCGCAGTGGGCATCTGATAACCCATTCGTGTATTGATTTAGCATTTGTCCAAACACTGTCATGTGCAGGACAAAGGCCACCAAAGTTCCATGTGCCCCCGACCTCTCCCTTGAACTGTCAGCTCGCTGTTAGTGCTTGGACGTCTGCAAGGCAGCACGGCTGGGCTTCTGATGTGGCCTCAGCAACCTGCCCCCTTCAGGCAGTGGCAGCTGCACCCGTCACTCCATGGCCCCCAAACCTGGGCTTCCCTCTCAACTGCCTTCTCCCCCACATGATGCAATCTCTACCCCAAGTTGTCATCCATTCTTAGAACCTGCCTCCCTGTCAGTGCTGTGGCTATGGTTGTTATGCTTGCTCCCCATTCCAACCCTGTCCTTTCTCATGAAGCCGCTGAGGCGTCCTGTGACCTCAGCCCTGTTCAGAACTGCCCAAGGGCCCACCCCCCGCAGTGCCCAGGATGACCTGACCAGTGCTGGGACTCAGTGGTCCCCATGCCCCTCTCACTGTCCTGCCATTGCCAGAGGCCCACTTCCACCCGGCCTCTCTGGTCGCCTGCCCACCCTTCCTGCTCCATTTTCCTCAGTCCCAATTGCCATCTAAGCAACTGTTTCTGTGTGCTGTCTGCCAGCCTCCCCTCAAATGCACACATCATTAGGGCACAGAGGGGTTTTTTGGTGGGGTGAGGGCGGTGGGGGAGAGACAAATGTTTGAGTTTCCCCAGAGCCTGGAACTGTTTTAAAAAATCCTTTAAAATATTTTTTTGAATAAATGTCGAATGAAGTGATTTATGTTTTAAGGAGGCCATTTTTATTGCCTTTTTGGGAAGTGGAATGGAGGGGAGAGGTCAGGAGTGGAGACGCGTGGCTGGACGCCCAGGGTCGCTCAAGAAGAGCCTTTGGGTGACGGATGGTATACGGAGGGGAGGGAGGGAAGTCATCAAGGGTGAATTCAGTTTCTCCAAACCTGTAGAGAATTTTTATAAGTTTATTTGAGCAAACTGATCGTAATTGCCAGGAAACAAATCTCCAAGGACTGAGAGAATGCTCTGGGGAATGGCAGTTTTGCAGCTGCTTTCGTGCATTTAGAATCAAAGGAGAAGGAGTAAGTAAGGAGGTTACATGGAATCCACTGGGGCCAGATTAAGGAGGTAGGAGAGAGCAAAGCAGAGAAACATCCAGGAGCGGATGGAAAGCAAAGCAGAGAGAACCGGACTTCTTTTGCATGGGTGGGTGCCGGTTGGTTAGTAATTACCATTTAAGCACTTAGAGATGGTCTTGGGGCAACAAGATAACAATGAGGGGCTCTGTGGTCTGTTTTCTGATGCAGAGGCTCCTGTGCCCTGAGGTGTTGGGAGAGAAAATTACTTTGACATTTCAGAGGTATATTATCCCTAGATTTACAAGAACTGCAGCCAGGGCTCCTTAAGGTCAAGGCTGACCTTTGCTAAAGAAGCTGCAGATTACCTGCTGTGGCCTGCCCAGTTAGGAATTTATGATCAGGCCATCCTGGGTGGTTATTTTCAGTCACTGAGCTGGTCAGTTTCATCACATAACCCTGTTTACGTCCACAAATTCCTGGCTTATAAGCACCTTGGTGCACAGATGGTGACATCGCTGAGATGAAGAAGACCAGACAGAATCGGCTTGGGAGAGGGGAATGCAAGAGTTCTGTCCTGGACATCTTAACTTGGGGAAGCCCCTGCAAGCACAGAGTAGAATATGGTGTCCAACAGACAAGTGGTACCTTAGCCCAGTGCTCCGAACAGGGAAGGGTGTAAACAGAAGAAAGATCCAGAGGAAGGTCTGCAGGCCTGGCCAGTGGAGAAGCGGGAGGGAGAGGTGTGAGGGGATCCTCCAAGGCCCCGAGAGGCTGAGGCAGCATGTGTCCCTTGGATTTGGCAGCCTGGAGTGCCAAGGTGTCCTTGACAAGGCCAGTGCTAACTATGCCCAGTATGTCCTCCTAGAGAGGAGGCATCAGGATTGGGAAGGAGCAGATTCTCCGGTTCCAGGCCACAGCTCTGGCATCAGCCCGTAGGGCATAACTCCATGATATGT
Source organism: Lyroderma lyra (assembly GCA_004026885.1). Classification (NCBI taxonomy): domain Eukaryota; kingdom Metazoa; phylum Chordata; class Mammalia; order Chiroptera; family Megadermatidae; genus Lyroderma; species Lyroderma lyra. Next base: position 122,086 of record PVJL010002471.1, on the reverse strand, counting down.
CACTGTGTCCAGGCTATCACAGAGGGGTCTTTGCACTGCCCAGGACTGTTCTGGTCTCCTCTTTCCTTTTAAACTCAGGCTGACAGCCAGTGACCTTCAGGAAGAACTAGCCGCTGAGGACAGCCCCGCCGGAACGGGCACTGGCTGGGGCCGTTACTTTGTCTTCACAATTACTGCTGCTTCAGCCTGGCATCTCACTTCTCTCAGACTCCAGTAGCCACAGGGCAGGGGCATGGTCTACACCACAGCTGACATTGTCATTTACACAAAACAGCAGGACACCCCCAAGACAGAGCCCAGTGCCCCTGCAGCAGGGCTTCCAGGGTGGAGGAAGGGTCTGCAGGCAGGTCCCTATCCCTGGCGGGAGCTGGTGTCACCAGGGACTTCCTGTCTGCTCTCCTCAAACAGGTTTTACAAGCTTCTTGCACTTGTTTTTGCCTCAGAATTGCTGCTGTAAATAATAATGTCTGGGTATCTTTAGCTTCTTCCTCCTTTAGTGAAAATCCCATCAGTTTCACCCCCCAAAAGCTTTATGTTGTTCTTGATTTGGAAAAACTCCACCGGCTTATTTAGAGAGGGTGATGGGCTGGTTTGGAAATGACTGGAGCCCTGGCCTCCTGCTTGGTGGTTGATTACGTCCTGAGGCCATTGCAGCCCTATTTCAGGTGATCAGTCTCATGACTCTCATTCCTACCGCCTTTTTCTCAGAGACTCCTAGGGAATAATTACAGCCACAGCTGTCCCTTCGAGCTCACACATGCCCACATCTTGGTCAAAATGTATACTTCCTTTGAGTTGTATGAGGTGAAACCATCTGAAATTGCCATTTTGGGAGTTCCCTGATGGTGTAGTGGCTTAAAGCTTCGGCGCTGGCGCTGTCAGTGCTGCGGCCTGGGTTCGATTCCCAGCCGGGGAGCTACCCACATACCAAAAAAAAAAACAAACAGTTTAAAAAAAAAAAAAAGAAAAGAAATTGCCATTTTGGGAGATTAAAAAAAAAAAGGTCAAATGTCAGCGATTTTATATGACTCACCTAATATTAGGGAGCACTGCTCCTCCAAGCCCACGCTGTCCTGGGCTTGGGGCATCTGGCTAGGCCCCAGCAGGCCTCGAGTTGATTGTCCCAGGTTCCCCCGGCTGCTGGGGGTGAGCTGTGATGTTTTGGTGTCATTCCAAGGTTTCCTGAACCTTCACTGAGGTCTTAGTTTCCCTCAGTGATGTTCTGGCTTTAATGCACAGGTCCTGTGCATCTTCTATTAAAATTATACCTATGGTGTAGTGGCTTAAGGCTTCGGTGCTATCAACGCTGCGGCCTAGGTTCGATTCCCAGCCAGGGAACTACCCACATACCAAAAAAAAAAAAAAGATCCCTAAACATTTCATATTTCAATGCTATTGTCAATGGCATTTTGGTATTTGTTTTTGTTTTGGTGGGGTGGGTAGTTCCCTGGGTGGGAATCCAACTCAGACCACAGTGTTGAGAGCGCTGAAACCTAGCCACTACACCACTAGGGAACCCCCACATTTTGTTTTTAATTGCTTGTTGTTTATTGCTAGCACATGGAAACAATCAATTAGCTCTTGTATATTGAACTTCTTTTCCTTCTGTCATCACTGCTGGTTCAGACCCAGCCCCACCACTGACTATGGCCCTTTGCTGATTAACACTTGGGGCAAGTCTAATCTGCTGAGCCTTTGCGAATTTGTCTTTAAAGTGAGCACAGGCAGCTACCCCTGCCTATTTCATAGGATCAAATAAATCCATCGGACAATGGAAAAGCTCTCTACAAACTGGTGTATTACACTGCCCACCGTGAGCAGCCTAGCCTGTGTACCTACCCCAGGGATATTCGGCATGTCCCTGCCCTTGGGAGCTTCCTCTCAGCTTTGAATATGAAAAATCCAGTAGACTCTCTGTTAACCACATAGTCTCAAGCAATTTTGCCAGTTGCTTGAGATTTTCCCAGTTGCTTGAGTTCTGGTTAACGGAGAGTCTGCTAACACTTACCCAGCATCTATCAACCCCATGGATACTGGTTGACTGAGAGTCTACTGTATTAAAAAAACAATTTTAAGTGTGAAAAGTAAGGTGTGCACTGGTTTTTCCCTCAGACTCATTTACTTTAAGGGAATGAAACTATGGAGAACAACAGTGGTGGGAGGGGGTGCAGCAGGAACACTGGATTTTAGCTTGGTTTCTAGGCTTCTGTGGCACACCGTTTCTCCGTGGTTTCTAGCCCATCTAACCCCATTTCTCTAGAGTGTTTCGATACACCAGAAATCCATGGAACCATAGGCTGTCATCATGAGATTACCCTCACTTAACTTGATGGAGCAACCTGGAATTTGGGTCTTTGGTGTGGCTCCCTTCAACAATGAACATGAAAGGAAACACAGAGAGGTTTTAAACTTTTAAAATTTATTTTAAAAACACGCTTCTATTTCTTTCATACCAATTATGCCAGTGGGTGGGCCACGCCCTGAAGCTACAGCAGCCACAGCCGCCTTCAAGGAGCCAGTACCCCCATTTCTGCCCTGCCCAGTCGAGGACCACAAATGCTCCCAGGTTCTCAATTGGGTTGTCCTGCGCTGGGCGTCAGCGGCGGAGCTTGGACCTAGAGCTCTCCAAGGTCAGCCCCATTGGAACCACCTGGAGCGCTGTGGGAGCTCAGGTTACAGGGCCTTCCGGGTTCTGAGAATCACAGCCCGTGAAGACCAGCTATTAGGGCTTCTTGTCGCACACAGTATGGTGCACGGCAGGTGTGATCCTCTCCAAGTCTGTTCAAGACAGCTACGGTGTCTGCACACGCACACAGGCACATGCGCACAAGCACACGCACGCGCACGCACACCCCTGCACAGATGCGCATGCACATATATGCGCGCACGCGCACACACGTACCCAGGATTCCCGCGCCGCCCTCAGCAGCTCCCTGTTCGAAGCAGTGGAACCACCTCGATGCCTGCAGAGGTCCCTCAGCCAGGCAGCTGGGCGGCAGCAGGCTGTCCCCTTTGTCGCGGTGGGACCTGCAGGCTGGACCATAAATGATACGAACACCTCCCCACAAACAGACGGACGGACCGAAGGTCACAGCCTGGTCTTGAGGAACAACTGGGTAAACGTGGACTCCATCGCGGTAGGTGAAGGGTCATTTTTATGAGGAGATGTAGACTCGCAGCGACCTGAGGAACAGGCGCGGGGTGGTGGATAAGGGATGGGATGGGCGCATGCAGGACCGGAAGTGACGCGTCCTCATATGTGCGGCCCTACCCCGTGCTTTGGCCTTGCTAGGAGAGAATCAGGGAGAGGGATTGTAAAGGAGTCTGGAGCTAGTGGCCGTGGGTGGCCTCGGGGACCCTCAGTTTCCTAAGAGATGGAACTAAAGGGTTCCTTTTCTCAAAGTGACCCGTAATAGATGTTAACATTGCAAACAATGGAAAGATTCAGTATCTGTGAACATTGTGGAATATCACCGATAAGTCTGGTCAACTTTCATCACCTCACATATAAACACTTCTTTTTTGTTGTCATGAGTGTGATTTACTCTTAGCAGTTTTCAAATACAGCAGGTCCCTGAATAACACCATTTTGTTTAACGAGGTTTCGTGGTCATTGCTTCCCGGCTGGGGCCACTGTGTGTGGAGTGTCTGTGTGGGTTTTTTCTGGAGACCCCGGTGTCCTACCATGTCCCAAAGACGTACAGGTGAGGTGAGGGGGTGTTTGGTTTGCCTTGTCACCTCTAGTGAGTGTGGCTGTGAGTTGGAGGGGTACTCTGTTCTGTCCAGGAGGGGTCCTGCCTGTGCCCTGAACTCCGCGGAGAGGCTCCAGCATAGCTCCCATTTATTTCAGTGTTTACTATTAGAAGTGTTTTGGTTCTTTATTTAGAAGTTTGCTGGTGTTTTTGTGACCAGAAATGTCATAGGAACTTAACTGGCTTTCATATAAACTAGGCTAGGGGAAACTTGGCTTCCTTATGGGTCCTTTCATTTAACCGTTTTGTTGCCACGTTTGGATATATTGGAATATTTCCATCCACTTCCTTCTGTGTTCAAGTTTACCCCACAAGCTCAAAAAAACTTAGGAAAGCAGATGTACATTTCTCTGTATTTTTGTGTTTTGCAAGAATGAATAACAGTAGGGAACTTTTATACTCTAATCGTTTATTTTTTTTAAATTTATGCTGTCTTCTGTTTCTTTTTTCTTTCTTTCTTTTTTTTTAATGTGGGTAGTTCCCTGGCTGGAAATCGAACCCAGGCCGCAGCATTGACAGTGCCGAAGCCTTAAGCCACTACACCTCCAGGGAACTCCCTCTAATTGTTTATTTTAATGAAATGTACCACCTTAACTGTATTTACTTAAAAATATAAATACTGTAATTATTGTAAAATTGTTATTCAATGTGAACCTATTTCAAGGACTTTTCTCTATATACAAGATTTTTTTCATATGTTTTAGTGTGGCTTGCCCTATCAGCAACAAAAATGTTTTGCATGCCATATTGTGTAATATTTTGTAATAAATTTTTTATGTCATCAATCCCATTAGATTCTGATTTATCTATACTTAAAAGTAATTGATGCCATTTAGTATGTTTTGAGTATTTTTTGCTAAAATTCAATATAATGGTAAATTTATTACCATATAACATAAATTTAAAAATAAAAATAGGGAGTTCCCTGATGGTATAGTGGCTTAAGGCTTCGGCGTTGGCGCTGTCAGCGCTGTGACCTGGGTTCGATTCCCAGTCAGGGAGCTACCCACATACCAAAAAGCAAAAAAACAAATGAACAAAACAAAACAAAAAAATAAAAACAATAAACCTTAAATTCCTTTAAAAAAATAAAAATAATGTCATTTATATAGAGAGCAGCTCAAAATGTTACTATTACATGGACAAAATCATCAAAATATCAACTTTTTTTTGTGACTCTTTGACACATTTTGAAAAAAAAAAGCTTGAAGTCAGTTAATGTGAGTTTCCAGTAACCAACTGACGACCTTGAGTGAGGACTCACTGAATACAACCGTCCCCCTTATCCGAGGTTTCTGTTTCTGTGGTTTCAGTTAACCGTAGTCCAGAAATATTAAGTGGAAAGTTCCAGAAATAACCAATTCATAAGTTTTAAATTATGTGCCATTCTTTTTAAGTAGCATGATGAAATCTTGCACCATCTCACTTGGTCCTGCCCTGATGACATGAGTCACCCTGTGTCTGATGTCTCCACACTGTGGACAGTCCTGCCTGTTGCTCACTTAGTTGCTGTCTTAGTCATGAGATCTACTGTCATGGTATCTTTTGCAGAGCTGGTGTTCGGGTCACCCTTATTTTACTTCATAATGGCCCCAGAGTGCAAGAGTGGTGATGCTTACAATTACATATGCCAAAGAGAAGTCATAAGTGTGTTCTATAAGTGAAAAGGCAAGTATATATAGGGAAAAGCAGAATATATAGGGTTCAGTACTGTCTGTGGTTTCAGGTATGCACTGGGGATCCTGGAACGTGTCCTCCAGGGATAAGGGGGCTGACTGTACAGTAGTGTTAACTGTAGTCACCATGTTGTACATTACATCCCCAGGACTTACTTTATTTTGACTCTCACCCCTTTCGCCCAACCCCTAACCCCCACCACTGGTAACCACCAAGCTGTTTTATCTCTTAGCTTGGTTTTTTAAGATTACACATGTAGATGAGATCATACTGCATTTGTCTGACTTATTTCACTCAGTATAATGCTCTCTAGGTCCATCCATTTTGTCACAAATGGCAAGATTTTGTTATTTTTATAGCCTAGTAATATTCCATTGTGTGTACATGTACCACCTCTTTATCCAATTCATCCATCAGTGGACCCTCAGGTTGCTTCTCTGTATTGGTTATTGTAAATAGTGCTCCAGTGAACATAGGGGTGCATATATCTTTTCAAGTTAGTGTTTTTGTTTTCTTCACATAAATACCCAGAAGTAGAATTGCTGGGTCATATGGTAGTTCTATTTTTAATTTTTTGTGGAACCTCTGTGCTGTCTTCCATAATGGCTGCACCAATTTGCAATCCCACTGACAGTACACAAGGGTTCCCATCTCTCCACATCCTCGCCAACACTTGTCGTTTGTGTTTTTAATAACAGCCATTCTGACAGGTGTGAGGTGACATTTCATTGTAGTTTTGATTTGCATTTCCCTGATGATTAATGGTGTTGAGCAATATTTTATATAACTGTGGGCCATCTGTATGACTTCTTTGGAAAAGTATCTATTCAGATCTTTTGCCTATTTTTTAATTGGATTGTTGTTTTGCTTATTAAGTTCTATGAGTTGCATAAACATTTTGGATATTAACCCCTTATATGATTTGCAAATATTTTCTTCCCTAGGTTGCCTTTTCATTTGGTTGATGGTTTCCTTTGCTGTACAAAGGCTTTTTAGTTTGATGTAGTCCCATTGTTTATTTTTGGTTTTGTTGCCTTTGTTATTAGTGTCAAATCCAAAAAATCATCACCAAGACTGGTATCAGTGAACCTACTGCTTATGTTTTCTTCTAGGAGTTTTATGGTTTCAGGTCTTTCAAGTTCTTGATTCATTTCAAGTTAATTTTTGTGTATGATGTAAGATAATGGTTCTGTTTCATTCTTGTACTTTTGACTGTTCAGTTTCCCAACACCATTTATTGAGATCACTGTCCTTTCCCCAGTCTTGTCTCCTTTTACATATATGTGTGGATTTATTTCTGGGGTCTCTATTCTGTTCCATTGATCTGTGTGTCTGTTTATACCAGTACCATGCTGTTTTGAATACTGTTGCCTTTAGTATAGTTTGAAGTCAGATTGTGTGATGCCTCCAGCTTTGTTCTTCTTTTTCAAGAAATTGGTTTTTCAGTGCCTTGTATACAAATTTTAGGATTGTTTATTTCTATGAAAAATTTCATTGGAATTTTGATAGGGATTGCATTAAATCTGTAGATGGCTTTGGATAGTATGGACATTTTAACAATATGAAACTACCTATCCATGAGCACAGAATAGCTTTCCATTTATTTGCTTCAGTTTCTTTCATCAGTATCATAACTTTCACTGTATAGGTCTTCCAACTTCATTAAATTTTTTTTTTTTTTTTTTTTTGCTTTTTGGTATGTGGGAAGCTCCATGACTGGGAATCGAACCCAGGCCGCAGCGCTGACAGCGCTAATGCCGAAGCCTCAAGCCAATACACCATCAGGGAACTCCCTTCATTAAATTTTTTTTCTAGGTATTTTAAGCTGCTTGATGCAATTGTAAATGAGAGTGTTTTTTTTTTAATTTCTATTTATGATAGTTTGCTATTAGTGTATAGAAACAAAACTGATATTTGTATATTGATTTTGTGTCCTGCAGCTTTACTGAGTTCATTTCAATTATCAGTTCTATTTTTTTTGGTAGACTTTTTAGGGTTCTCTATGTATAGTCTCATGTCATCTGCAAATAGTGATACATTTACTTCTTCCTTTCCAATTTGGAAGCTTTTTAGTTCTTGTTCCCATCTGATTGCTATGGCTAAGACTTGCAATACTATGTTTGCATACAAGTGGTGAAAGTGGACATTTTTGTCTGGTTTTTTATTAGAGGAAAAGCTTTCCACTTTTCATCATTGAACATGATGTTAGCTGTGGGCTTGTCATATATGGCCTTTATTTTGTTGAGGTAGCTTTTCTCTGTGCTTACTTTCTCAGTATTTTCATCATGAATGGATGTTAAATTTTGTCAAATGCTTCTTCTGCATCTATTAGGATGATCACATCCTTTTATTCATTTGCTTTATGTGGTGTGTCACATTGATCGATTTGCATGTGTTGAACCATCCTTGTATCCCTGGAATCAATACCACTCGATCGTGGTATAGGATCTTTTTAATGTATTGCTGAATTCTTCTTACTAATACTTTGTTGAGGATTTTTGTATCTGTGCTTGTCACGCGCATTGGTCTGTAATTTTCTTTTCTTGTGGTGTCCTTGTCCGGGAATGCTGGCCTCCTAAAATGAGTTTTTAAGTGCTCCCTCTTCTTCTCCTTTTGGTGGCAGTTTGAGAAGAATTGGTGTTATTTCTTCTTTAAATTTTTCATTAAAGTATAAGTTGTCAGACAAAGTTCTTTAAATGTTTGGTAGAATTCAGAGTAAAGCTGTCTGATCCTAGGATTTTATTTGTTGGAGGTTTATTATACCTGCTTCAATGTCTTTACTACTAACTGGTATGTCCACATGTCTTATTCCTGATGTGGTCTTCTAAATGATGCAGAAGACACACACAGACTAACAGTCTAAGATTCCCTAGAGTTTTCAGAGCCAATGCCTCTAACTGCCCCATGGGCTCTGAGTTGGGTCTCTCTGGCTGCTGGAAGGTTCCAAAACTGGTGCACTGATCCCTCTGAGGACTGAGCAGTGTGCTGGTGACAGGGATCTGAGAATGACGCCAGGGCAGGCAGGCAGCCCTGAGTTAGCCTGTGCGAAGGGAAGGGGAGCATGGGATGGAAGGGAAGTCCCGTGAAAGGAGGGCCAGCAGGACTCACCGCAGCCCTGGTGCTTTCCCTGCATGGGCCCCTCCTGGACCTCAGCAGTGCATGGCCTCAGACACAAGCCGACATTCATTCCCGGCATGTGGACTAATCAATATTTGTTCCTGTGCTGGCCTGCATGAAGGAGGGTGCCCACACTTTCCTCCCAGGCTCAGTCCTTCATGCCCTACCCCTTGTGACATCATCTGCTGCTGGACCCAGCCAAGCCAGCCAGTCTTCATTCCATAAAAGGGAAAGTGTTTGTCCCCAGTCACCTCCCCAGTTCTGTCACCAGAGGGCGGCAGAGAGACTCTGAAGGCTGCAGCATGCTGGTTCCCAAGGAGTCACAAAATCAAGTCTCAGCTTTGTGCTTATAGGACTTGTGCTCCATCAGTGAGTGATCAGGCCACTGGGCAGAAGGCCCCTCAGCGCTTCTGTGCCCTGGGCCAGGGTCTAGTGGAGCAGCTCCCTGTCTTGTTTCAGGGCCACTTTCTGTCATGTACATGGTTTCTAACTCAAGTCCTAAGTTGGCCCCCTGGAGTGCAGCTGTGGGGAGCACTGGGTCTGGGATATCCAGGAGGGCCAGGCTCTTCCCATCTCTGCAGCTCAGCAAACCAGCAGTTTGCCTGGAAACATTGGTGACGTGTTCTTGCCTAACTAAACCTTTTCCCCTGCATTTTCCTTCCCTAAAATGGAAGCTTCTTCCTTACAACCAGGAGGGGTTATACCAGCCCCGACTCCAGCGGGCCTCCTCATTGCCTTGGCTGCCTCAAAGCAGACTTGGAGGCTTCTTTGCCAGGCCTTTGGCTCACTCTCTGGGTCCTCGGCCCTCAGGCACAGTGGAAGGAGGGAGCCCTGTGTTGGTTCTGGTTCTGCAGCTCAGGGACGTGGGTGGAGTCACTGGAAAGCACGTGGCCTCAGGAAGGACAGAGCCCGCCTCAGAGCAGGACATACCAGCTGCATTAGCGGGCCCACTGGGAAACCCAGGTCTGCATGCCTGGGCCCAGGTTGCCGGCTGCCTTGTGCCGTCATTTCGTGCTCTATTGATTAAGATTTCAAAGGCCATCATAAGTTTAAGTGCATGAGTCGGGGGAGGTGCGGTGCGGCGTTGTCATCAGCTGCGTCTCCTGTGCCCACGGTTGTTCTGGGATCAGCCCCAGCAGAGAGCAGGACAGCTAGGCCAAGGCTCCTGTTTTGTAGGAAGAAGAGAAAAGTTCCCATAACCCGGTGGGTCCTGACAGCGCATGGTGGTTTTTGCATCTGAGGCATCTCAGATGCCTGGACCCTTTGGCCTTCTTGCAGCAAGAGCTTGCTCAGAAATGATGTTCTAGGCGGGATAGAAATGGCAACACTCCTGCCTCTGTCAAAGGGAACAGGCTGGGGCTGGGGCAGGACTGGGAGCAGGGCTATGAAAGCAGTTGCGAATTTTGCTCTTGAAAGCCTTATGGAAACAGTCTTCACATGGGCCCCTGTGACACTTGATGGCAGAAATGATGGCCCAGACAGGTGCTGCAGTGACGGGAGCAAATGCATGCCTTGCTCTGCAGCAGCTTCCTTGTGGATTTCTATAATTGGAAGGAAGCAGAAGCTGATAGGAAACTCACTGCCATTAGAATGACGGGTGTGCACATTCCATCCGGGTTCACCTGGCGCACTGTGTGCTCAGAGCGTCAGCTGCGTTTCCTGGAGGTATGCCAACCTGAACGCAGTCACTTTCAAGCACGAACAGTACCTTTTCCCCATTTATTGGGCTATGAATTCCTCTAGTGTTTTGTCAGTTACTCTCGGGGTGCTCATTAAAGCTAATCAGCTGAGTAAATAATACAGAATGAGGAGAAAAGGGATCAGCAATGAAATACTAAGAAATAAGACCTCTTTATGCCCTGTTAGATGTAATTGGGTTCTCCCTTCACCTGCGCAGGAGCTCTGGGGCAAGAAGACACCTTTGTTCAGTCCAAAAGATTCAGGGTTGATTTCTGAAAGATTTGAAGAAACACACAGTGCAGTGTTGAGCAGAGTCAGTGGTTTCTCCCGGGTCCTGCAGCAGTAACTGGCACATGAAGCTCAGACACGCACTCGTGTGATTCTGGAAGCCATGGCACTGGGTCACCAACACTGCGCGCAGGGAGGAGGCAGGTACGACGAGCGAGCAGACATGGGGCTGGGTGGAGCCCGGGCTGCCATCTCTCACTCACTGCAGGTGGCGGGCGGGCAGGTGCAGGCGCTTTCATCCTGCGGTGGCTTCCGGCCTCCTGGTGCTCTGGCCCTTTCTCTGCAATGTGGGCTGCGGGAATGGTGACCAGGGGGGCAACGCCGAGCCTCGGGAGTGATTCAGCTCCTTCCGTCTGTGTCTGGCCCAGGAGGCGGTTCGCTGCGGAGTGCAGCATCCTCGATGTGACACACCTGTGCGCACAGGGCTCCGCTCAGTCGCCCTGTGATGGAGGAAGCATTGTGGCCCTGCCTTCAGGGGTGGTGAAAGCAGCAGCACGGGCTCCCCGTGTGCTCCAGGGTACCTCGGCCAGCCTTTTGGAATTTCTGTATGAAGGTGGGGTGGGACCTATGTCCCCGCCTCAGTGTCTGGCACTCTAAGATTTCTTCCAGTGTTAACAATAATTCTGTGAGCCTAGTCTGAGAATCGGGGACTGGCTGACCCTGTCGGCGGCTGCCCTTGCCCCCGTGGAGAATATTAAGAGCGGTGGAGTGACGCCCACTGTGGATTTGCGCAGGCACAGGCAGGGGTGGGGGATGGGGGGCAAAGCCATTGTCCTGTCAGCACCATCTCTGTGTGGAGAGGGGAACAGATTTTATTTCCCACACTCTAGCCCAGCACTGTTGGGAGTTCCCTGGTGGTGTAGTGGCTTAAGGTTTCGGCGCTGGTGCTGTCAACACTGTGGCCTGGGTTCGATTCCCAGCCGGGAACTATCCACATAGAAAAAAAAAAAATAGACCAGCACTGTCCAGTAGAAATGTAATGCAAGGCACTGGTGTAATTTCAGATTTCCTAGTAGCCAAATTTTTTACCCTCATTTTAACATTTTATTTACCTAACGCATCCAATATATGGGTGTTGACACTTAAAGAAGTAACGAATATAAAGTTTATCAATGCAATCTGTTTCGTTCTTTTCTTCACACTCATTTTGGAAAATCAATGTCTTTCACACCTACAGTAACTCTTAATTTCTCAAGAGCCTGCATCCTGAGGCCAGTCTCCCCCACTTCCCCATCCATTCAGCACAGGTCTTGACTGGGCCTATGTTGTAGGGGTTGCTCTTAATTGCTCAGGATTGTCTAAAACCACAAGCCCACCGCTAACAGAGATGTCCCCTTGCCAAGCCGAGTATGGCTCTAGGAAGAGCCAGGCTGGGGCATTGTGGGGTCCGAGCAGGATCCAGACTGTTGCCTGCTGGTCTCAGGCAGGACCAGTTTGTGTAGAGGTACCCAAGTAAGATGTGAAGAGCAGTCATATACTGGCAAGGGCAGTTTATGGGTAGATACAGTTTTCTTTGTAGGGAAAGCAGTGCCTAAATATGTGCACAAGCACGTGTACATGCAGTTGCACATGTGAGCACATACATGTGTGCACATGTGTGTATCAGTGTGTGAGCTTATGTTTGTGTGCATGTACATGTAGACATGTACATGTATGTGTTTGTGTATGAGTGCATGTTTGCACATGTGTGTGTTTGGGTGTGTGAGTGATATGTGAAAGAAAGAAATGGAATATGAGGGGATCCACGATTATAGTACTTTCTATTTATTTCTCCAATACAACAGTTTTGAGAAGAGGCGTTGCACTGAATGGGGCTACTTTGGGGAAAACTTGCAGGGGCAACTGCTAAGTCTCAGGGCACCATGCAAACCACATTCAAGATCCTCCGGTGCTCACTGAGGTTTAAGGTTAAACTGCCATGATGCACAGACCAGGGCTTGCAGCCTGGGAGAAGAAGGGCAGGTCCTCCCTGGACAGCTGAGGCTGGGGACAGAGGTTCCCAGTGCACCCCAGTTCTGCTGGGAGCCTCTCTCCCAGCACAGGGAGCAAAGCTCATGGATGCCCAGGCTGAGCAGCACTACTCCTGCTTCATGTAGGGGAGAAGTCTTGGACAATGGCCAGATCCTGGGGACACAGGTGTTCTGTCCCAGCTCCTGGCCAGCCCATGGAGGTGAGGGGATGCCTGGGGGTCTGAATTCTCCTCTATTGGTTAATAGTTGTGTGAGTGTGGCCTGTTATCTGACCTCTCAGATGACAAATGGTGGACATATAACCTACCTGTTGAGTCTATAGAAAGTACTGAAGGAGAGCATGAGTGAAAATGCTGAGACCGTGACTCGATTCATTTGTCTTCCCAACCCCATGTGTGTATGTGGGGGCAGCAAGGCCCCTTCACCTCAGCATGGGGAGCTCAGTGCCATGAGGGACTGACTTTACCCCAGACCCACCCAGCCCAGGCCCAGCCACCCCTCCTGCCTCATCTCCTAACCTACTCAGGGACCAGTTCTCTGAGGGGAGACCAGACACACCCTCTTCTTTTCCAGACATTGTCCCTCAACCCACCTCTGAGGCTGTATCACAGTGGACACTTTTGATTATGTGTCACCTGAAGCAGAGAGAGAGATGGAGCCAGACTCCTGTAGACGCTTCATGCAGATCTGGCTCTGCCCCAATGCAAACCCCACTGTGGACTGGGTCAGCTGCAGGCTGTAGGGCCTGACCCACTCTTGGAGGGGGCCCTGCAACAGGGCCTATGTGGAGGCCTTGTCCCATCGTGTGTGTCTCCTTTGCTTCCTTGCTGCCTCCTGCAAGTTTCAGTGTGGAAGTTCTGACCCACTGGCACTGAGCCTTTGGTGAGGCTCTAAAAACAGCATTTCTGGGCACCAGCTCAGTGGTTAGGCGGCATTTGGTAGATTTGTTCCTGCCGAGGAGGAAGGAATGACTCATCCTCCTGCACTGGGGATGAGTGAACTGGAGTCTGAGGCCATGTCTGGGTGGTTCCTGCCTCAGGGGCCCTGGGAGGGGAAATCCCACTGCTGGGCTGCTGCCTCCCAGGAGGGAGGCATCTGCTTACCGTTTACCTTCCCCAAGCAGCAGGGGCCCCTCCCCATTAGCTGATTAACCTGTGTCTGCAAAACCTGCGGGGCCCCTCTGTGCCCCTCTCTGGGGGCTGCAGCCTCCCACCACAGGGTCAGGCAAATCCTGGGCTCTCAATACCGCTCACTTCTATTGGGAGCCCACAGGTGTTGTGACGAGGGCTAGGGGTTCCCCACAGGAAGAGCTGAGGTTGGAGGTGACTGCAAGTAGTTTATTTGGGAGGTGGTTCCAGAAGAGCTTTTCCCTTAAGGGACAGGGAGTGGGACAGCAAACCCCAGGAGCCTCATCCAGAATTGAACAGCATGGGCAGGTCCATGAGTTATCTGGAACGGGAACCTGGGGTATTACTACTACATGCAGGAGCACCTCTGCAGCCCTAGGCCGGGTCTTGCGGTTCCTGAGGGAGATGCCAGTGGAGGTAGGATCTGGGTGGCCCCAGGTGTCTAGTCCATGCCATTGAGCCATTTCAACAGCCTCAGGTCAGACCGGCGTCCTTTCCCATCTGGGTCACAGGAAGTGGGTGTGTGCTGATAGCCATCTTCAGAACACACAAGGTGGCGATGCTCGAAATGCCAGGGTCTGGTCACTGTGAGGGTACGTAAAAGAGCCAAAGGTCAGACGGACAGTGAATGGGAGGAAGAGTGTGTGATCGGACTCAACAGTGTACTATAGGTCTGCACGCGGGTGCTGGTGGTTCTACGGGGCACCAGTGCTCAGCCTGACGACTGCCTTCCACAGCAAGAGAGCTTTGTGGCCTTCACCCTCCCAGCAGCCCTTGACAGTGGACGGAGCGGGCTCTGAGTTCACCCGTGGCTACCCGCCAGCCTTGGAAAGCAGCTGCTAATGGCAGAGATGGGGCGCATTGCCCCGATTCATCAATCACCCAGCAGTGAGCTGTCTCTCCTGGGCTGGGCCTGCCGTGGGCCTTGCCCAGGGACTCAGGTGAGCTCCATGGGGTCTAAGTGCTCTGACACTCAGAGAAGAGCTTTCTGGAGGGTCTCATGGCTTATGTCTGGGATTGACAGCTGCTGCCTTGGAAGTAAGTTGAAGGCAGAAGGCTGAGTCCTGGCCAGGCCTTCTCATCAACATGCAGTGGAGTCCCCTGGAGATCTCACTGAAATGCGGGTGCCCAGGTTGCTTCCGGAATGCCCGTGTCTGCAAGAGGAGCAGCTGCCCAGGGTGCTTAACCAGGACCACAAATCTCGGAGAAGCAAAGTATGAACACACCTTTAAACCAGACGAGCTGCATTGGGAAGGAGCTGGAAATCAAAGACAGAGCTGACATTTGGAAATCAGGGCTCCTGGTCAGAGTGGTGCCCTCACCCTGCTCTTGGGGTGGCTTCACAGCTGGACTTTGGGGGCCCCCGCCAGCACTGTAGCTACAGCAATGCCTCACCCCCCACAGGCTCGTGCGGACAGAGAATGGGTTTGCTTCTTGGTGTTCGACCCCAACGCCCAGCAGGCAACCAGGGGGGTTCCATCATGACTTAGCCCCTTTCACCTGGGACAGAGAGGACTGGGGACAGGAGGAGCTCATGAATAGCATCAGTGCTAACTGCCCTGGCCACTCTGGTGCCAGCTCTTCCTGTGGTTCCTCCCTGTGCCTCCTGCTCCCTTTTCTGAGGTCATGATTCCACTGGCATCTACTGGGAGGTGCCCCTGAGCCAGGCGGAAAACATCCAGGCTCTTCTCAGGCAGTGTCTTCCCCCTGCTTTTATACCCAGCAAACTCTGGTCTCAAGCACTTACCCTCACATGGAACAGCACCTTCAGCTTGGGTGGAGGGTGCATTGCGGGAAGGTTCTGGGGCAAAGGGTCTTTCTTGCATATGAGATGCTCCGCACACTCTCAAGGATGGTGGTGGTACTAGCAGAAACCGAGGGATGAGCCCACCTGCTGCTCTGCAAGCTCTCCCATCTGTCTTGCAGGTAGGGGTGTTGGGAAATGGGGATGGGTCCCACTGGTAGCTGTCATGCATTCAGGCTGACAGCAAGCCCTTGCCTTCTGGGGCTGAGGGACCAGGTGTCTCTTAAGTGGCAACCTCAGGCAGTGTTGATAGAGAGGGATGTCTCCATGAAGGTTGTGGCTTCCTCTTTCACATGTGTGCTTCTTTACAATGAATTGACAATGGCCCGGGAAGCCATCTTGCCACAGGTGACATGTGTCCAAGGCTCTCCACCCTGTGGTTTGCCTTGAGGACCAGGAGTGTGCTCTGTGTGCTTTTGCCTTTCAGTTGGTCTTGTCCTCAGAAGCCCTGCCAGCTGCTAGGGTCTGACCTTGGTTCACCTGGAAGGCCTTTCTGAACCTGTTGTGTCACTGCCCTGTTTAGTGCTCCCTAACAGCCTCCCTTGGCTCTCAGGATAAAGACAAAAGCCTTCTCTCTGTTTACCCCCCCCCCCCCCCCCCCCCCCCC